>NW_019091379.1:1693562-1789892 GCF_001949145.1 Acanthaster planci | reverse complement strand
CTTACTGTGAATTTAATCCTTCCAATTTGTTTCAAGGATATTCACCCTACACTTTCTGAACTACTTCCTTCAAGGGATCTTCCGGGAATTTTCAATGACATCTACTAAACTGTACACCACTGGCATAAGGGGGTTAGGACAGGTTACATACCATTTCACAGGTTTCTCAACATCTAACAAAGTAACCGTACCCCGCAGTTGATGAAGTAACAAGATTTCTACCCAAGACAAACATGGGTCATTTCACTGACAACTAGTTGTTCTCAATGTGTTGCAAACACAATGACAATTCTGGTTTAAGGTTAACCCAGAAAAACGTGGTACATTAATTTACTTTCAAGTGATCAAGCTATTTGTAGTGTGTTGTCTTTCTCGTCCTTGCATATATTACACAGTAGACAAACAAGTAAGGCAAGCGTATCTCACACAAGAACATTTTCAAGCTAGTTCTATTTGGAAATCCGAATCGAATCTGGCAACATTTGGAAGGCTGTTTCCTGGAATCACAGCAAGCTTGAAGTGTCTGAATTGCTTGAAAGATGAAGATGGAACGTTTACCCTAGAGAGTGAGTTTCACTCCACAGACATGTTTCTGCCAGTCATTTTTCCCCAAACAATTTACTCATGAAATAATCAATGAGAATGCAGATTAGTTTTGATTTTTTGTTTTAGCTGCAAAAAAACCCCAGCTTAATTAATTTGTTTGAAACTAGGCTACAACCCTTCAAATACGTTTAAAACATCAGAAATTAAGCATAACAATTAAGTTAAATTCACAAGTGCTAGTGACTTAAATGTGAGAAATATGTTGGAAACAAATCAAGTTAAAACCAGGAGTAGCAATGGTATGGTTAAGAAAAATGTTAGCTGGCATGTTGTAACATTTGCAATGAGACTGACCGCGAAAAACCTTTATAGGGAAGGTTTTCAAGTGACATAAAAGAGTGTACATAGAAGAAAGTGATCCATACACACACCATTCACTAGTGTAATGTTTCTCAAACTCAAAGACTAGAGATTCCACAATGGAGTGATTCATTGAACCAATAGCTGTCAGCTGAGTTTTCTCAGATAACATCTGGACACAGTGACCCTCTGTTCGGTGTAACTTTTTCCACCTTGCATCTAACCGAGTGACGCATGTGTGTGTATAACATTGAACACATGACACCTAAAGGGTCTTTGATTGTTGGTCACGTATCTCTGAAAGATTTCCACTATTTTCCAACTATTTCAGACAGAGTGGATCTGGTTTTTTTGTTTTCTTTTTTGTAAAAAAAGGCCGATAATCAAAGACAAAGGGGAAATCCAAAAAAAAGTTAACCCAAGTAAAAGGTTGACAAGTACGGTGTTTAGCAATAAGCCTTGGATATGGTTCAATTTAAAAAATTAGAAGGTGAAAAATGCACATAAACAAAATAATGAATCGAGTTGAAGTAAACGTACATTTATTTTCACTAAAAACTAAGCTTGATTTGATTCCTTTACCTGGATTCACTTCCAGTGACCAGACTGGTTTCACCTTTCCAGCCTCTCTGTTTCAGTTTCTGATCAGCATCTTGCAAAGTCTTCCCTTCAGCAGTGGAATCGCCAGCTTGCCCCCCTGCCGATCCCTGCTGTTCTGGAGACGCCCTCCCCGGGGCAGCACCTTCTAGCGAAGACGAAGCCTCGGTCGTCGGTACGGACTGCCGTCCTTCGCTGAGCGGGCTGCTGGAGCCGATGAAGGACCGGCTGCGGGCCAGGGTCTCTCGCTCCGTTTCGTCGTCGCTGTCCAGCGAGATCGAGGTGGAGGGCGGCACTTGGTCGGGCTCATTCGCTTGTTGGTGAATAACAAAGCACTGCTCGCAGACACGAGATTTCTTGCTGGAAAGGACATAGCAAATGTGCAGAGAGGATGCATGTTACAATTCCTGTTGAGGCACGCGTACACGTATGTGCAGCAGTGCTGTGGTGGAGTCCATCTCATACAAGTCAACCCACATCAAGTCTTGACAAAAGGTATTAAACTGACCTTCGAGAGAGATTTCCTTTGTCCTTGTTTAGACCCTTTTACTTCCAACCTGATTTGTGCTGTGACTTTGAATAAATTTAATAAACTTGATTAAACTTTAAAATGTATCCGACAAAATTGGAGTTACATGTAACTATCATCACAATGTAAGTATTTCTAGGTAGAATAGGAAAACTGGTTTGTAATTTCTCTTTAAAAAAATTCTGAGAACAATCAAATTTGTTATAAAAGTCCTACAAGCTGTACAAGGTCCCTGGAAAAAATATTCGATGCAGACAATCTACTAGTTAGCAACAAAAAGGTTTGAAGGACCCACTTCCTGGTTGGGTTCTTAGTTTTGGTGGCAAAAATTTCGCAAAAAAATTTTGATTTTCTTATATCTGCAAACAAAGCCTGCTTTGTGATGCCAAATGATAAATCTACAGTTACCAGTGCCCTCTGCAAAGCACACATACATGCGTCTTGTTGATATTTGCTTAGCCTAAGGGTATTCATTTGAAGAGGTTTGTGATGAATTTGCAGACAGCCTACGTTACAGAATTAAAAGACCTCTGTGTGAAACCCCACTCATTAACGGGTCTAAACTGGATTTAGCAAGTAGCGTGGCACTATGCACAGTAACAGAGCTTTTCCATGAAATATGCAAATTAGACAGGCGCACGCGAGCTACTACCACTGGTTGGCAAGCCCAGCCATCAAGACTGTCGGCAGTGTAGGAGAATTGCTGTAACCTTAACTTGGCGGGTTGAAAGTCAACCAACACGGCATCACGGCTCTTGTCCGATAGTTCAGCACATTTTCCTCGCTTTTCTCAAAACGAAGTGAAATTGCCAGTGTTCTGTGGTTGGAAATTAACAAGTCCTTGTGTTTTTTTAAGCTTAGCACTCGTATCACACAACTACAGGAATGGCGTGTATGTGCTAACAGTTGCGCGCACACAGAGATTTGTACTGTTACGTCACTGATTTAAGCAACTTGGCCTATTAGCGGTAGTAATGGATTATGTGCATGCGTCTGCCTTATTTGCATTTTTCATGGGAAAGGTTCATAGGGGACATCGGAACTAGACCTACCGACTGTGTGCAGCAGACACGTAGCAATTGGCACACTTGGTGCAGAATATACGACCACACAGACGGCAATGGTGACGTCTGACAATCAGAGAAAACTCAACATGACACTGCATGCATTGAGTGACCTAGTGTTCGGAGATGAACAGAAGAGATATAGAATATAAAACATGCTTGAAAACCAGAAAACTGCGCCTTTTGTTTAAAACTTAGTGCACATACATGTAGTTTAATGTTTAAATATTTGCAAGAATTTGGCATTCATCTACATATCTTGGAAAAAGTCTGCTTATTTTATGTTACTCTGTAAAACACGGTGTATTCTTCACTGTCACATGCCTAGTTAAAAATGGTGGTCCAAATTCAGACTGCTGTTAAATGGTGCTTTCCCCAGCTGAAAGTTCCTAGCATTTCAGTGATAAGAGAGGCTCCTCCGTTTTCACTAGCAACATGACACAGACTCTCTGGCCTGGAAATCAGGCAAACTGCTAAGTCACTTCAAAATACCTCGCTATCATCAATCCACCTCTCGGAGGCTTTCATCTTGCGTTGGTAATCCAGCTTATCTGTCCACTGCCACAGAGTGTCCTTATCTCTGAAAATTTAACAAAATACAAGGAGAATTACACGCAAAGCTTTTTACCAAAAAGTTGCAGCCAACTTAAGAAATCCAAATAGAACTTTTCCCTATGAGGTTTAGATGTTTCCAAAGTGTAAATATGTTTGGAGCCCAAAAACCCTGAGCAGAATATCCGTTTTGCCATTACATCCTCTCTGATGATTTTTGTGTCATGCTGAGCCTTTGGAAGTTTTTTCCACCATCTCACAGTAATTTTGACACCAATTTTAGGGAAACTGGATGTACTATTCTTGTAAAATGCTTATTTCCCAAAGACGTGCTCAATGCACCTGTGAGAGCGTGAACCGAAACACTCCCCTTCAGTCTCAATGAATTGAAACTTCACAGATGTACTCAGAGTAGATGTCTTCACTAATAATGGATGTCTTTACACACGGGCTGAGTTCCAAAAAGATTGGTGATGGGACGGATGGGTTCTTAGGGGGCTGCATTACTCTACCTCCCCCCCGCCACCGGACTTTGTGTCTCCTTACTTGATAAGCTTGATGATCTGTTTCTTGAGTTCAACGTTGTCATTCTCTAATTCCACCACCTTGCTTTCAAGCGATGTCTGCTTGCCTTGTCTTTCGACCCTCAACTGTGTGAGCTCCTCCTGTAAAAAAGGTAGAAAAAGTTGATGACGTGGAAGACACATAAAATTTGGACTGCAACTGTGTTACTCGGAAATTGCCATTCCAACGTCTCCAGACTGCTTACCCTGCATCACCTGTTATAAACCTAGCTCTAAATGAGCCCTGAGCTAGACCAAGAGAGGGCAGAATTTTCCAAGCAATGGAGGCTCCTTTGGTGGAACTGCACTTTGCTGGTTCACGAACGAATATAGAATACAAGCATTAACCCTAACAGTCCTCAATCCTTCACCTGTTGGACGATTGAGGACTGTTAGGGTTCAGGTTAAATTGCTACCAATAAAATGAACACTCCCTACCAACGTGGCTCCTTTTCAACCAATGAGGGGTACTTCTGCTCATACAACACAGTGCAATACAAGTACAAATTCCAAGACTCTGCAAACTTTCTTCATCGGCTAGCACTTGTGTATGTTAGTTTAGCCCTGACAAATTGATCAAACTCAGGATAAATCTCATGAGCAATTTAAGGCAGGAAAGGAAGTAACAGGCAGTACTGGGGCTAACGCAGGCAGGTTATGCAGGAATGAACAGTTAGCAGTAAACGCAATTAACAAGAAGTTTTCAACTCACTTCAGAATTCAGATTCTGCACTTGTAGCTCTTCCAGTGTTTTGGACATCTGCAATGAAAAAAATGAGACACCAATCAGTCAAAACTGAAACCTCCGAACCATTCTCTGAACATAAGTTCCAAACTGACATCAGCATAGTTGGAGAGTTGCCTCAAACGAGAGACTTGTACATGCTTTGCAAAGGTAAGCTGTGTTTATCTGCTGCACTTTTTCAGCAAAGTTTTTGCACTTAAGCACTTGTCTGATGACAATAGTGTAAATTTCACAAGCGGTTAAAAAAATAATCAAAACCTACATATCTCACAAAATTTGAACAGAAATCCACCTAATAAGGATAAGAAAAACCTTGACCCAGGTCGCGAGTACCTGGTATAGAATCCTGCAAAATTTAACAGTGAATCCATTCACCTGTTGAATAGCTTCTTGCAGGGCGGAACTCTCACGTTGCTTCTCTGTAGCCAACTCCTGTGCATCCTTACACTGAAATTTGGATAACATGATATAAATTCACTCAAAAATTGGCTTGGTGTCTAAGTATTCTGCAGGTTAGGTCGACAGTAGTGAGGGATCATCTCAGAAGCGGGTATAGCACAGAACATGCCAACCAGAAGAGATAACGACCTTTTCTTATCGGGAACACCTGCTGTTCCTTCGGAAACACCTACTGTTCCTTCTGGGAATAACGTGTCTGGGAACCGCACTTGGCCAATGCCTTTGCACATTTTACTATGGCATAGCCTGTTCTGATTGAGAACACTGTGAATTCCTCAAGGGAACTTCCAGTGTTTTGTACAGTAGCATTCCAGAGAAATTTCTGAGGCATTCCCTGAGGAGTCGGAGGGTTAAGGTTCCATCAACTTGTCCATTTTGTCAGGCATGTCAATTTTTTTGTATGACAAACTTGCAGGCAGAATTGAGTTAGTGTGGTGCTTTGTACATTATGTCAATAAAGTGCAAAATCAAGTGATAACCCTCCCCCCCCAAAAAAAAGAAAGTTGAGTGCAGTCCAGGCAACATCAGACGTTTCCATGAGCACCTAGCTTGCCTGGCCTACCTGGGAGGTTGAGAAAGATCTAGAAATGGCCCAAAACCTGTCAATTGCCTCCAAGCAGGACACAACAGAGGGCGTGTTGTGACACAGCAATGACAGACGTTAGGTGGAAACATCAAGTGTGTGCACGGCTTCATGCATACTTGGCAAGGGAGACGTTGAGCAAATGCAACCAGTTCCTGGTTGAGTGTAAATCTTTTTGAGTGTGCACCCCCCCAATGGCCGGTTGAGGAAAACTTCCCACCAGCCTGTCTCTTTTTCATCGCCAAGGGTGCACTTCAGCTCGGACCAGATGGGGGAAAATACCGTCACTTTCTGCTTTGCCGTTCTGCTTTCCGTACCTGCTTCTGTTGCTGCTCAAGCTGGGCTCTGGCCAGGTTTAGCTCGGTCTGAAGACTCTCCACTATCTCTTCCTGCTCGTTACATCGATCTTGCAATCCTTGGAGATTTGTCTCTTGATGTTTGTAACCCTGGTAGATGGAACACGGAAACGTTAAGTTCCGGTATTTCCCTCACTTAAATCCTTTGTGGAATGTATTACTTTCCCTAGGTCAAGGACAAAACTACACAAAAAAATCCAACAAAAAGACGGATATGTATGAGGCTAGTGGAAGAAGGGTGGTTGTTTTTTATACCATTGGGCAAAGCTATAAATCTTCAAACGTAAATCTACAGGGAAAAAAATATTCAAATAAACACATCCTAATTTTTAAAAGAAATGGAAGATTAAGAAATGAATCTGTAATTTTTACTCTACAACCTGCCTTTTCCAGTCGTGAAAGGCCCTTCCCTATTGATGAGTTTGACTCTTTTTGATGTGTGGACTGTATAAATACCGACTCATTAGAGCATCTGAACAATATTTGTGTGATATTTGTTATCACAACCCTATATTTTTCAACACTCTGGGGCAAGCCCATTGAGTGATATTTACAGTACTCTCACACCAAACCGTGCACAGCGGTTGAGTTAAAATTCATCTCACAGTCCGCCTCCACAGACTTCTTGGACTTGGCGAATACAAAGCAAATTGGGGACAAGCATGTACACATCGTCGGTCAAAGGCGAGTCGGAATGCACGTGGCGGTTCAACCTGTCAGCCTTCCGGCACAAAGTGGTTACAAGTCATATCACAGCACTGATAATCATTGATACTTGGGCTAGGCCGCTCCCAACTCGTTATGACACACGGGGGGGGGGGAACACACCTGAATGGCCTGCTGGTACTCCATGGCCTCGGAGCTCAGCTGGAACTTGAGGGCCGATACCTCTTGCTGCCTGACACACTCTAGGTTAGTCAGCTGCTGGGTGCTTTCCTCCAGTCTAAGATGCAGATCAGGGCGGATTCAACCAAATCATGATTTAGTTACATGCAATACAAAGTTGAAGTCACGTCCTAAGTCAACACCACACCTATCTCTTTAAGTTATTATGATATTTATGTCGAGACATCGTGACTGAACCAGATATAATCCGTACTTGCATAAAATGTACACGCAGCACACTTGAGACTTTCACCTGCCTCTGTATGCTGCATTTATCAAGCACAAGTTACAGTGTATCTGGCAGATGTATTCAAAAAGCACTGATGGAGTTCACTGTACCACATCAGTACTGTACAAGTACAGTACATGCATAATTTCTTATGGTGCATGAGCCTCACTGGTTTCCAATGCCACTCTAGAAAAGTGGTGGAGAAGATACATGTACATGCATGGCCAAAGTTTTACAGAGGAAAAGTCGACAGAGAAGGTATCATTTGCACTTACTTCTGCTCTGCCTGCAAGAGCTTTTCCCTCGCCTCCGTCAGTTCAGTCTCTAGGTCACTGATGCGCAATTTTGCTCGGTCTCGCTCCTCCTGAGTATCGTGCAGCACGTTCTCGAGGCGCAGCATCCTCGTTGTGTTTTCTTCCAGGGCTTCAAACATCTCAGATCTCAGCTGCTCCAGTTTCTGAGATGTCTCCTCCTTCTGGACGTTGGCGAGCTGCGACGCCTCATTCACCCGAGCTATCTCCGTGTTCAAGGTGTCGTTTGTCTTCTTGATCTCGTTCCTCTCGGTCTCCATCAGTTCCAACTTCTCTCTCATCTCTTGGACCTCTCCCAACATCACCTTGTGCTCCTCCTGAAATCTGAATTTCTCAGTGTTGGCCTTCTCCGTCTCCTCCTGGATCATGTTGAACTGGTGGGTCAGAAACTCCACTTTGTCCTCATGCTCCTTGATCATTTTCTGCTTCCGCTCCTCAAAGACTTGCTCCAGGGAGACGTTCTCCTCGACCAACCTCCTGGTGTCTTCCAGCATGCTCTCCAGCTCTCTTTTTGCCTGCTTCTGCTTCTCCAGGTCTTCTTGGATCTCCTGACTGTGTGTCTCCAGTTCCTGCGTCTTGCTTTGCAGTCCCCCATGCTCATGCTTGAGGGCTTCAAAACTGGTCTCCGTGGAACTTAACTTGGAGCTCAGAGTTTCTTTCTCAGTCCTGGCCTTTTCGAGTGATACTTTGAAAGACTTCAGCTGGTTATTGGCCTGCTCTAGTTTCTGCTGATGGGTCTCTAGTTCCAGTGACTTTTGCACAACGCCATCCTTCAAATCTGAGACTCTTTGCTGCAGGCAGCTCATCTGCTGGGCAAGGCTTTTCAGTTCTCCGTCTTTCACATTTAATACTTGCTTCTGAGATTCAGACCTCAAGCCGGCATCAGCCAGTTCACCCTGAAGACGTGCGACGGTATCCCGAAGATCACAGACCTCTTGACTTTGTCGTTGCTGCTTTTCTTTCATTGTTCCCAGCTGCTTCACTAATTCATCATTGTGGGCCTTCAAGTCAGTCACTTCTCTGTGAGCTCCCTGAAGCTGACTGAACCCTGTTGCTTTGTCAGCCAGAATGCTGTTGATTCTGAGTTGTAGTGAATGAATCGGGGATCCATCCCCTCGTAATTCTGTTGATCCACTGGTGTCAGAAGCAGAGGTTTGGTAAGCTTCAGAGTGAACTTGTGAATCCGCTGATGGCTCAGCTGATCGTGACTGTTCTTGAGTTTCAAGGTCTGTTAGCAACTGTTGGAATGTTGATTCTAAATTGTGCAGTTTTGAAGTTTGGATTTTCAAAGCATCCACCTCTTGTTGACTTTTCCTCAGCTGCTTTTCTAAGTCTGCAATTTTCTTGTTTCCATCTTCAAGAAATGTGGCCTTTCTGACTGCCTCGTCCCTTTCTTTTTCCACAAGTGACACTTGCCTTTGCAAGTCTGCCTTTTCTTCCCTCAACACACAGTCACTTTCCTCCAAATTGGACACGGTTTTCTTCAGTTCATTCATCTGTCTTTCAACGACAATTTTTTCGGTTGCACTGTTCTGCAGGGCTGCTTCCAGATTGTGAACCTTTTTAGCAAGTTCTGAATTATGGGAAGCCAGCTGAAGTTTCAGTGTCTCAAGTTCTTTTATCTGTTGTAAGTAGTGCTCTGTGTTTGGTGTCTCGGTTGAACCCTTACTTTTGTTTGTGGACTGTTCTTTTGTCTCTGACTACTGGATTCTTTTTCGGATGTTTTTTCCATTTCAACGAGCTCTAATTTGCGGATCAGCTCCTCTCTGATGCCTTGAAGCTGAAGCTTCTCCGTCTCTGCCCCTTCTAGCCTCGTCAGGAGCTCGTGGACCCTGCTGGCCGATTCAAAGTGGCTGGAGACCGTCTTGTCTTTGTTTTGAACCATGCTATCCATCCTGGTAATGAGCTCCAGATTTCTGTTCTCAGCATCAGCAAGCTTGCCCTCCAGTTCGGAGACCTTTTCCTTATTACTCGTCTCAGATGCAGTCCTCACGGCTAAGTCGGCTTCATAAGCAATTACCTGTTGCTTCAACTCACTCACTGAGCTTTCAGTTAGTTGGAGTTTTTCTCTGAGATCTCTCTCAGATTCTGTCAGCATCTTTTCTCTACTATCATGCTGCTTGTTCAGCACTTCGATGCGAGCATACAAATCTGATGCTGTCTTCTCAGCTTCTTGCAATTTCTCTTTCCACTGGCTTTCAAGTCCAAACAATTCTTCTTCCTTTGCATTCAGTCCTTCTTCCAGCATCTCGACCTGATCCTGAAGTTCTGCCGTTTCCCTCTCCGACTTGCTCCGGAAGCAGGTCATTTGCTCCTCTGTCTCCTGGGCCATCTGGTGAAGCTCTTCATTGTCCTGCTCCAGCTGGTCGATTCGTCCTCGCAGCTGCCGATTAACCTGCTCACATTCTTCAAACTCCTTCTGCAGGCGTGTGAGTTGGTCTTCCAGAAAAGAGGGTCTGGATTCGATCATGGGACTGTTGGGGTATGAGTCACTTGCACTTTGCTGTAAAACACAGAATCGTACACACGGTTTAACAATCTTAGATTCATGTACATGTAAGTACAGGTATATGTACAACGTGGGAATGGATCACAAGCCCACAAAACCTGTTGTAACGTACCACCAACTATTATACAAAATATGAAAAAATCCCCGTAGTCTGGTTGGAGACTGCAGATCATGTGACATGAACGATTTTTCTCAATGTAAGGCGCACACTTGCACCACAAAAAAGGGCATTAGAGTCATGCAGTAGTTCTTTTTGGTTGAAAATGCATCCATGTTGTGCACTGGCGCCCAGTGGATGTCTCTGTAATGCAGATCTCCACATGAAATTTTCATGACCTCATGAAATTCTCAGCACTGGACTCATAACACTTCATTACTTGCATATTTACGAGCGAGGTGAGGAAAGTCGACATTATACATGTGACTCCTAAAATACAAGAAAAGCCTTCACAAAGTGGAGCACAGATCCATATTTTCCAAGCCATGAACCATTCAACATAACTTTCTACAAATAGTGGAGGTTAGACGATAGTTTTACTGTATTTCTATTTATATTACAAATGTGTAGAAAAAAGTTCACTGGCAGGGGAAGAAACGTATGCGCACGTACATCTGTACATTTGATAAAGTGGTACTAAGTTCATTTTTTTGTTTTTCTTTTCCGTCCAAATCCAACAACTCGATGGGCTTCAAATCCCAATACTTCTCATCACGCAAGTTCTTTCATTTGAAAATTCTTCCCTGTGTTCTCTCTGTGTACCTGTGAGTTGATGCTGCTGGTGCTTGTCGTCCTGCTCGGAGGTTGCCAGAGAAACAGATTGGCCGCACCGATGCTTTTACGGGCAAATGTAGGCCAGGCAGTGTCCAGGTCGTAACCAGTGGGTGAAAGGTCAAACTGGATATCATTGAGTTCGTACAGAGCGTTAACGACAGTGGAGCTGTGAACGGTGTTGAGAAGAACAGCAGTTGGGCCGTACCAGTCACTAGAAAGACAAAAAGGCAAGAAGAAGCCAAATTGTTGTCCATAAAAGTTGTTGTGAAAACTGCTCGGCAATAAGATCAGACTATTTTGCCCCCAGCTACATTTATGCACTATACATATCAGTCAATGGAAATAAGAAAGCAAAAACAGCAATGGGCTCTTTGGTCATTAAAGAGCATTTTACAGCAATAGGAGAAAAGCCTTTCACAAGAAATATACCTAAATGGGTGTTTGACACTGGCTGCGAGAGCCTATTGATAGGTATGACACTTTTGGTTCAACAACACTTGGAATGGTCTCATCTATTTCTGTTGAAATATACCCTTCTTTTGGAATGAGAATTTGTTGATTTCTAAAAAAAAGTCTCAGCAGGCCAGTTTGAATCGCATAGTTGCCTACTCTGACTGTATATTGAGAAAAGCATGAGCAAATCTGGAACTTTCCAAGGACAGTGGGTGAAAGTCTTATACCTGGTAACCTTCACGTTGGAGATGCACTGCTGTACACTGTCACCCAAGCGATGATGAACCAGACTGTAACGAATGAAAGCACGACCACGTCCCAGAGAAGATTTCACCTGCATGCGTATGACAGAGCAAAAGGAACTCCATAGTGAGGGTAAAGTGACAGCTGATTATGTGATCGATGCCAATGAAAGTACATGTAAGTTGAAGCTGGTCAAACCACTCTCTTTCACGCTTACCTCTGCCATTGCTCGCACAAATCGCAATCCGTCGTTCAGCCCTTTGACTTTGCTCAGGCATTTATAAAAGTAATCCCAGTAATCGCGACGACCACCGAGAATGCTGGTTCGACCTGCATCATGAGAGCAAAGCCGCACAGATCTATAATACAGGAACTGAGATGGCGACATTCTGTAAAAACGTTCATCTTATCATTAAAAATGCAGGCAGATTTTTCTTGCTTAAGAGTCCACTGTACATGTACATACATGACCAGTTTCTGCATCAACCATGACTTTAGACTACAGGTACATGTATCTAATAACTGGTCCGAAACTACATTAACCGGCCAAAAAATACATATTATCAGTCCAAAACTACATATCAAATTAACCAGTCCAAAATTACAAATTCATTCATACATGTAACTTTAAAGTTGTGCCAAAAAGAAACAATTTGTATCAAGGTTTAATGTTTGTTCTCCCTTTGGGCTGTTTTTAACCTTTGCCTTTCGGAATTATTGAGAGCAGTTTGCAGGCCAAGGGTGATCAAATTTGGTCTTGTTTGCTTTGGTAAGACGTCTTTCACTTGAGGTCTCAGCATAACATCCATCCTGTCAGTGCACGATTCCTGTCTCCTTCTGTTAAGGTTGATGTAGCTTTTCTGCACTTTTCAAACTGAAATCAAGACACTGCAAGTACATGGAGGATACACAGAGGAAGACGTGGAATGCTATCAAACACCCAACACACCTTTCATGTCAATTTGGAGCAAGTATTCCAGCTTCGCACAAAACTTATGCAATGTCTGGGAATCATCAGTAATTGGTAGCTTGGTGTCGTTGTAGTCTTTTTTCAAGTCTTGGACACAACCTACAGGGGAGAGTGCAATAAGTGTTCACACAATAAGTATTGGTGATTCTTAGTGATTTGTAAAGATGAATGCACAATCCAGTCAACTGTATATCAGTAACATGCACCTGTACTGGTACACTGTACAGTGTTTGTTTACCCTGTTTGATTACCCAGATTAACTGACATCTTTGCAGATTTTGACATAACCTTTACACATAAGAGATTTTTTAAAAATTCTGTTATCCTCACATTTCTTTGTTTTGAATCCAACAGCAGAAAGGGACACCTCAATGTTTTACATTCACAGGGTATATCTTGTGCACTGTTCAGATTTGACCGTTTATCAGATGTCCTCATAGAAAGCATCAATGGTTGTGTGTTATCTCTTGGGGGATGCCCTGTGAAACATTGAAAATGTATGCATGTGCCCATGCACCATATTGACATGTGAAGCACTTCAGGAACAGTTTCGTTTGCCTTTGCCGAAAGGGGCTACATGTACAATGTAAGTTTCAATCTACAAGCAAGATTTTGGCTTAGCTTGTGAAACTGTACCATTTCTACCCTTCTTTTGCTGTTTTAAATAAATACCTTTGAATTGAAGTACATTGCTTCTTATAATTCACGTTTGCGAAGATTTTTTTGAAGGGAAGAACCTGTATAAACAGTGAACCATTTGGTAGACCACTAACAAAGGCATAACAATTGACGTCTGTGAACATGAGCAACTCAGCATTAATACATATTCGTACCGGTGATATCCTGGACTATCTTCGGATAGCTCCTCGGCTGTGCCATGGTTGCTCCTTTCCGCTCTGGAACTGCCTTTAAAGGAAAAAAGTCTCTGGAAGAGATGTCTGTGAAAGAAATTGAACAGAATGGGCTGGTTTGAGCTATTAAGGTTGGAAGCACCAAGATCCCGCAAAACGTTTGGTCTGGTACGAGTGCTACAGCATAGAAAGTACACGTAGATGTACAGGTAAGTCAACAGCGTGTTATATCCTGGTGCCATTTCAGACAAGCGTGAGAGACAAAATTTTAAGCTAACCTCACAGAGTATGTGTATGTGTCAAATAACCGCTTTTCACTTCAGAATTCACACCATCGCAGTTTTCGAGTGTCTCGAACCTGCAAGACATTTAAACAGGGCACCTGTTCATTTTAAGCAAGTTAGACGGATTTTAGGGCAGAGGGGAATTTCGTACCTATCTGTCATGTCTGCAGGAGGAATAGATATAAGATTTTACACCCAACTACAGCATCGGTTCCAAGCTGGGATGGTCCAATAGTTAGGACAGTCCCAACCCTATGTACATGTATCGTGCTGCAGTTGGGTCAGCCCAACTATAGTTTAGTGCGCTTTGTGTGTACCACTGTCATCTCATGCTGTACAGCGGTTATACACACGCAGAATCTAATTTTTGTCTGTGTCGTGAATGCATTGCCAGATTGACATATTTTGGACAAATACTGTCTTGTGTGAGCCACAAAAGCCTAGTTAAATTCTCAAATGAAATATGCTACATGTAACTATAATTGGTCCAGGTTGGGGCCATCCTAATAGCTGGGACTGATATTGGGAGGTGCAATCTTGACTCTTGGCAAGTTTAAAGTAGGCCTACTCCTTCCTGAGCTGATTATAATGCCAATGGATTTCCTTTCAAGGCAAATCAACTCTGGATGGAGTAAAATAAATTTACACAAGAGTCAAGATTGCCCTCAGCAATGCTGTAGTTGAGGTGTAACATACATGGGTCCCAAAACGCAAGGCCTGTCTAAATTTACAGAAAAACTGACTGACACCGGTCCAACACCCAAGGGGGCATTTGATAGAAAAAAAATTTAAAAAGCAAAGGAGTATGGCATGGGCTTGAACCTGGGCCCTGGCATAATTACTTGCAGGCCTAACTTGCAATTGTGCTATCGTAACACTAGCCCAGGTTGGACGTTGTCTACGTTGCATTTCGACTAACGTCCAGGGTATAAAAGTCCTCCTACAATGCAAAACTTTTTTTGAACTTTTTTTCTCACATTTTTACCTGACGAAGACAGCTCAAAATGTCATTTACAGGTGCCTTGTATCCCGAATTCCATAAATGCTGAGTTGAAATTACTAAATACGCCCGCAGACAATGTATTTTGTAGGAAACTTTGAGAAACTCCACGCTTTCCATCGCAATTTGTTAACGATGTACATGTACTTTCGACTAGCATGCGTACTCGCACATGCATGAAATGCATAGTAACTGACTGCCCCTAATGTATGCATGGAAGAGCCTTGGGCATGAAGAAGTTGCATATAAGGCCGTGTCCAAACGTGCTTCCAAAGATATGGTTAGGTTTCTTGTCTGCGCATCTCCACGCATTTTCAACAGAGCGAAGATCTAGCCCTAGCTCTAGACAACATAGGCCTAACTGACAAAATGTGGGCCAAGCTTGGAGGTCATTTTGCACATGCGTAAATCAGTGTTCTCCTCGGCCGAAAATTTTGGCAGGGTGGTCCGCCCTGCTAAAACAGCCCATGGAGAACACTGGCATAAATGCGTACTACCAGGCGAATGTAGGTCGTTCACGAATCGCGACGGAAAGCATAGAGTTTCGCAGAATTTTCTGCAAAATGCGTTGTTCACGGGCGTATTTAGTAATTTCAACACAGTATTTATGGAATCAGGATACAAGGCACCTGTGAACGACATTTGAGCTGTCTTAGCCAGGTAAAAATGTGAGAAAAATCGTTGAAAAAAATTTCACATTGTAGGAGGACTTTTATACCCTGGACGTCAGTCATAGCGCAATGAAGGCAATGTCCAACCTGGGCTTATCGCAACACCAAAAACTTACACTGGCAATGATAAGTGTGTACTGCCGTATTGGAAGTTGCATTGCGGTTAACGGATACCGTAGCCACTTTGTACAGCATTCTCAAATGGCCTGAACATGCTGAACGTGATGATTACGCCTATCAACGCAGCATAATAATTCATTTACTAGCAGTTTAGGCCCAGACCCAGTAGAATAATGTGATAATACTAAGTAATAATAGGCCTAATGACAAACACTTCACAGACAGCGTGGCCATGGTGGCATACATTCAACATACATTCTACATGTATTTCTACCTCCTTGCATTCATCATCATCAAGTTCAGTCCAGTGGCCATGGGTAGAAGGCATGGCAGGCAGCGCTAGTACTAGTCAAGTATTTTGTCACAAACATCCTTTAATTACGGTCAAAATAGGTACCTTACCATGTTAGATCCTCTGTAGAGGCAAAGAGTGAAGGAAGTAGTGCGAGGAGAAGGTCAAGGGGTGGGCTCTGCAATACAGTGCAGTCTAGTCTACACGCACACGTACGTACAAAAGCAGTGCAAGGTTTGGCATGCTGTTGTCGCTGTGTGGCGCACTTCTCTAAAAGCATCCGGCCGGCCGGCCGGCCGGCCAAGGCACAGTGGGTCTTTCACGCAGAACGCACTGGCCACTGCATAATTAGAGAGGCGACATTTTTGCTTTGCGTTGAGGTTGCTAATTTTTGTATACACAAGTTTTTACCCTTACACTGGTGTATTTATTTAAAATGCGTTCTCAGTGTGGTCATGGCCCCTCCTTCCTCCATGGTGTGGTCAAAAAGTTGAAAAAATCCCAAACTTGCTTAGGTGGAATTCGAACCATGACTTCTAGTGCACTAGGGAGGGCCATCGCCATGCCATAACGAAAGGTGATGGTAGTACCGTTTCAGAAGTGTTAGTGCTTTCATTCCTAAAAAGAAATATGAAATATGGTGGACACTGGATATTCCACTGCAGTGTGACGGGAGCTGGAACAAAATAATTCTGGAACAATTAATCTATTATCACTTCATTGAAATTACTTTGAGTCGTTTACATGACATTGTAACATTGATTAGCGGCAATGACACTCGAAATTTCTAAAGGCTTTGACAAATCCCCCCCATTCGAAGTGTCCAGCCCCCCCTTGAGACCGTCAATATATTGCGACTTGGATTTAGCTGAAACCAGCATGTAACTTTGTGTTCTTTTATGAGAAGTCTAATTATAGCAAGTTTTCTCTGCGCTCCGGCACTAAATGGCTGCATTAGCACATGCCGTGCCCAAAAATAGACTCACAATACAAGCTGGTATCCAGTTGTATAAACTTTGGTGTTGTTGAATGGCTCATATTCACTGGTTCCAACCTCAGCTAACACGTGTACTTACCCTAGATCAGCAGGTCAAATGTACTATGTCTCAGCAGCTCGCTCAACGTTCAACAGGCGAGCATCAGCATACATGTAAATGTACATGCGGCTGGGCTAGTATAATACACCTAAAAACTCCCCAGTTATCTTCTAGCTTCCATGTATTTATCTGGGCACCATGGTTGAATTCAAAGATCCAAATTCACCAGTCCAGGAAGGCTTCGACAACCGTGTTTTTATTATACCGGCAATTATTATAGTGTCGCTTATTGGTAAGTTGCGTGCCCTTTCCAGATGGCAGATGGCCGGCCGTATACAGCCGGTGTAGGCCTCGGCCTACGTGTACCGGCAGTAGGGTTATTTTGTTAGCCTCCTCGTTTCTTGTAAGTTGGAATGAACTCATAAGCTACATTTCTTCTGTAGATCTGCCAGTAACACTGATACATGTTGGCCTATCCAGAATCAATGTTCTTGTTTGTTCGTCTCTGCAGTGCTTGAAATTTAAAAATATTTACATATTATTAGGCCCCAGTATTATTGTTTAAAATTAGGGATCAGCTGATGATCGGATTTGACATAGGATCAGGCCAATGTTTGGCAACATCGGTAAAACATCTGATCAGCAAAATTTAACCTTCCTTGCCGATACAAGTACCAATGTTAAATTGAAGAAAGAAACAAACTCTGCACTCAGTTTTGGCAAACATAAATCTCGTATTTGAGTACGAATAAAACGGTGGGTTTTTTCATTTGGTGAGATAAATGAACAGTTATACCCTATGGTTATACCATGGTTAAACTCAAAGTAAAGTATCCCCGAAAACTACATTTGCACGATGGGCTGTGGATCCAAGGAGCAGTCAGTGTACATGTTTACCATTTCCATTGACCATCATGAAAAGAGCCAGGGAGCTACACCACGTGTAGCACCACGAGGTGCTATGTGATCAGTCTGAAGGAAGCCCGCAATTTAGCCTTTATTCAAGGCGTGCATGGCTACCTGGACATACGACACGCACCTCTGCCGTTGGCATGACAAAGACACCAACGCAAATGGCGAAGCCGAGCATAGTGCACCAGTGCCCTGCGCGCCTTGACTAAAGGCTAGCAGTGATTCAGCCCGAGGTGCTGTGTGACTATTCTGCATGTATGCACTGCGTGCATGGGGTTTGAATACAGCGGAGCACTGTCGGTATCGTGCAAGCGGCGATGTGATGTACACAATTCTCTCAACTCAGTGACAGTATAGGCATCCTGTTAAGGTTGCGTTTTCAGTTATTGTTGGCAAAAAGATCGGATTGGACATCGGCCGATGTTCCGATTAAAACGTCGGACGGTTTTTAAATCTATATCGCATGATCCCAATTTGAAATATAAATTTTGGCAGACAAAAACATGGACACAGACCTTACCGCACTACATCACATGTTACTACGTCTTGTCATACATTTAAATTACTTAATGGGGAAAGAGTTCCCTTTCTGGCTACCACCATTCTTGAGTTTCGCAAAAACCAAGAAGTGTTTGAATTATTTCAAAAAACTTTCCTTAGTGTGTCAGACAACTTCGTTTTTTTCCCAAGCCAAATGGACTCGTCTTCAATAAAAATACAAGGTGAGGTTGAATGTCTCAATAAAGATGTTTGGTGTTGAGTACATGATGGATTGATATGGAACTCTTGCCCTATTTTCATCTGAAAAATCACTTTCTGACACGTTTCACGGATTCGCGCATTTATTGTTTATTTACTTATACTTGTATGTTCATTTCCCCCCCCACAGGATTTGTAGTCTACAAACTTGCATCCAGTGTTCGAGGACGCGAGAAGGCCCGGAAAGAGAAAAAGATGCGGAAACTGGAGAAGAAAACCAGATGACATCCCCCAGGATCCAGCTCTACCTTCAGCCCTCGTGAAGAAATCATTCAAAGAATCAGTGCTTTATAACATCGTCTGTCAACGTGTGTTTACAGATCTTGCTGCCAAATCATGAGTATAGTCTTTGTGGTGTATTGCTGTTTAAGCTAAGCATCATTATCGGGATAAATTCTGCACCAGTATCTCGCAAGGCCAGCATGTATGGATGCTTTAAGGATATATACATGTACAGTGTACATGGTCAGCCCACCGTATGCTGTGAAAACCGAAAAACCAAGCCAAGAACTTGCTAGTTGCACCTGCAATAGATAGTCTTATCAGCTGTCATCAGACTTAATACCCACCTAGTATTGGTGCAGGTTGAGTTTTGTGGTGGCAGAACAAACAAATATCCCTCGGTTCCTCAAAACCAACTGAACTGAACTGAACTGTGTGATTACTGCAATGCACTGCACTACTGCCTGTGCAGCATCTGAAGTGGAAAAGTGTGTTGCAACTGAACCGCACCTTGCAGTGGAGATTATTCCAGACCAGTTTCCGACCTGGGAACCCTAGCCATCCTCAGTCCTCCAAAATCCGCTGGGCTGTTTTGAAGGATTTTAGAAGTTTGAGGGTGCATGCAATTTTGAGGTTGTTGTAAATGGAGGATTTTGAAGGATTGAGGGTGTTTCCTAACCAAAAAGGCCCAGGCAGTTAGTGGTGATTCATACCTTCTAACTTTCTTAAAGCTTTCTGTAATTCTGTGGTCTAGTTTCAGATTTTTCTTAATTTTTTTTTTTTAATTCAGAGTGTGTTCCATTTAACATGTTTAAGCAAGGGATATATTCAAACACGCAAAACATGACAGGTCTTCTTGTAATCACACATACATGTATAAGCAGTATTCAATATGGAGTGGGTTATTTCGGACTCCCGAGATAGTGTGGTCACTCCTTCATGTATACATGTACAGGGCTGCCTACTTTCGAGCATTGCTCCTAAGACTTGTACTTTTTTGAATTATTCTTACTTTCTTATATCCGATAGGGGATCTCTCGTGCAGAAAAAATTAAGGATGTACAAATTTAAATTTGTAAAGTAATTCCATGTCCTGTCTTAACATTCCATGGTCTAAAAGCTCACTTCTGGTAAAGGGGAACGATTTGATTGACTTTTGTTGTACTGTCTGAAACAAGCTCTCTGTGGTATGACTACGCATACATGTTCTGTCTTCTCAAATCTTACTCAACACTGGCAGCCCTGCCTATATACTTGCAGATCGAGACTTTGAACAGAGCCCCATCTGTTCCCTTTGGCAACAGTGCGTTTCCACGTTGAGGACGGCCAGTGTAATGTTCCCAGCAGTCACAGGTCTGAGACACGGCAGATGTCAATACATCATGCGCACAGTTATGAGTGTAAAAGAAATTGGCGCGAGAACCAGAGCGTGAAACAACACACGTTTGTACTCCTTTTGTTGGCACTGCACTTCCTGGTTCACAAGGACGTCACGCTTGGTTCCTCTACACCCCTTTGCTCTGAGACATTAGTCCTTAACCCTAACCCTACATAATACTACAAATTACTACTTGTAGTAAAATGTAGTACTGAGTGCTGTCGCTTGTAAGAGGACATGACTTTATTGTTCTGTGAAGCCATGAGATACAATATAGGACAATATACCATACAGTGCTGTGGCACTATGAATGCATGGCTTTATTGTTCTCTGTACGAATAACAATGGAAGTAACCTAGCCAGAAGTAGTAATCTGTAGCGCTAGGTCCTTCAGGCTCAGACTATTACTTAGTATTTTGTAGTACTGTGTAGTGTAAGCCAAACAATATGCTTGGCGGTTAGGGTTAAAGGCAAAGCTTTTAAGATACATACAGATGGCTAGCTGCTGCAGTCCTTGGTTCTTAAATATTTTGCATTACTTCCAGATAGTATTTTGGACATGTAAATCTCCAAAGTGTACGGTCTGATATGTCTGACATTATTTGCCGCCATAGTCCAAGATTCCCTGTCGTAAGTCCCTGCTGGTGTCTCTCAAGCAGGCACTTTACCTGCTGTGGTCCAAAATTTTGTCCAGCCATGCTAGCCGCCTCGGTTTGTTTGTGTTTTACAAACCAACTCACACCGGTGATTTCTGCTGTAATTGCACAATATTTAGAGTACTGGGCTGTTATTGACACCATTTCTATAGTAACATTTGAGTGCAGTTTTGTTTGAAGGCCCTGCAAAATAATGGTGCTTACAAGTGACTACTGCCGAGCTGGCTTACATGTCAAGCAACATTTTATTGAGAACCAGTCATAGATGAACATACCTGTACTGAACAAGACACAATATTTTTGGGCTGGCTACTTGTCTTATGCTCCTGTGCTCTCTTACAACTTCATGTGCTTACCAGCTTTTGCCATTCTAGCCCCAGGTTAACATAATTAAATGAATTAATTGGGCTGGAAAATTAGGCTACCAAGTTCTTTCAGTTTTACAGGATAAAACATTGTTCAGAATTATGGAGTGAAAGAGAGAGTATTTGTTTAAATTTTGACGTGTGTTTTAATGAGATTTTAAACAAGATGTTTGTCTTGTATGAGGTACAGTGCATATGTAATTGGTTAGTATATGAATTGGTGTAACTATTGTGCAGATGAATGCTTACTGGTTTTGCGTGGTTTCAGGTCTGAGGGGTCAAGGGTATAAAGATCGCTCAGTTCGAAAGATGTTTTCGATTACCAATTATAACTGGAAAGGGACCACTAGGATTTCATTATCTTTTAATTTGGGGGGGGGTCGATTTCATCCAAACGTTCTTTTTTCCCCCAAAGTTTGTGCTTGAACCGCACACTGGGATCTCTCTGTCTGATTTAGTTGTTTTAATTTACCCTGCCTTCCTGTCAATTCGATTCTCCCAAAATATAATTATTTATGCAATATAGAACAAAACAATTGCCCAAGGGTTGTTGGGGTGTTTGTTTGTTTATGCGTTTGTTTGTATGTTTATGGGGGAGGGGTATAGAAACTGATATGTGCATTAACAAATTAAAGTTGCAGTTTCCTGTACGTAAAAGGTTTAGTGTTGGTGAATAGTCATTGGTGCGTTTTCAAAACTGCAATTCTATAACGCTCACCAGAAATGACGAGAAGTAGAAATAAAGCGCAATTAGAATCACCTTGTGGGTCAAAACGGGCTCTTTGATGTCGGATGGTGAGTTGGGATTGGCTGGACGTACAGTAGTCTGGTCCCCTTCCGTATTTCATACGCGACCGCAAGTAGCCGTCGTCCACGAAAATAGGGAATTAGGTAATACCAAGGTTATGCTATTTTTAGATGCAGCGCGCACGCACTCAGGAGTTTAATTTTTGAGCAATCTGGATTAAGTCGTGTGAAATTGGGGATCATTGTCCAACAGAACGCTAATCCCGAAATGTGAAGGAACTTTTGTTTCGAAGTATTATGATGCAAATGGGAAAAGTGTAGAGATCTGCATTCCCACAATCTAGATAACGGGCGCGGATGGGGGAGGGGGCTTGGGGTACATCCCCGCTCTGAGACAAAAAATGAAAAGGGGAAAATAATAAAACATAACTGAGGTTAGTGCACCAGAACCACTGTAAAGAATGTAAGTCATGTGTAATGTTTCATTATCGTCTCTGCTTGTCCGCAAATATGAGACATTAAAAAGATCTCCTGCCTGACCCCCCCGAAACATTCCCGGATCCGCCCCTGGATAATGTATACAATATTCCATACCTGGAGGAGGTAAATTATGATGTTCTGTTCGACAGACCCTTTCATTTACTACGTCACAAGCGTAGTTTTTGTCGACCTACGAAAACTATGTCTGGCCGTGAGAACAGAACCAAAAGAATAACCAACTCAAAAAGTGTCAATATTTGTAAACGAAAGATCTGTGAACTTTCTTTTGTTTACAAACATTGACGGCCATTTGTTTGAGCTGCCAAAGTTTTAAAGTTCACCCTTGGTTGGCACTAACCTTTGCTTCATAAAACACATTTTATTTGAGGGCATTTTCATTTTGTATTTATCAGAAGTATTTTTTGTGTCTTTTAATACTTGCATGAGATTTCGTTTACACTGGGGGGGGGGTTCGAGAAATGTTTGTTTACAGGGAGGAATCATGGAGGTAAATGTGATTCTACCTCCATGATTCTACCTCCATTATTGGAGGAATGTACTACCATAATTGTTGTCGTTGGCGAAGCCATTTTGATTTATTTGTTTATACATGGTTTACGCTATTTGGGGTGCGTCTAAGCTTTGGACGAAAGTTCTCAAAGGGAGGGGGAATGACCTCTGACCCCCATATATCACGCCCACATTAGAATTCGCTTGTAACGTAGCAAAAGAAAAGGCTACACTTTTCAAGATGTACATTGCGTGGGGGAGATGTCAGTTTTAATTACGGGTTTTGCCCTTACACCGACGTATATTAATTAATACTGTTTTCTCAGTACTAACGTCCTGAGGTGATCAAACCAAATAGCGCCCCCTATTGTGTCTGCCAGAAATCAGCCAAGTGAATACAGGGTGTCCCAGAAAAAACCCAATCCTGCGGAAAGGGGTTAATATGCCCAAACCATGAGATATGATTATAATTTATAAGGATTTCGGAAAAGTAGAAGCAGTATTCTTTCTAATGATACCTTGATGGTATCCCTCCTGTCATGCATGGCTGAACACCATTGTCTTGAAACTGGGGCATCCGAACTCAGTTGTAACACTTTGGATAAACCAGTGAATGAGGTTGTCCTCTGTCATGCTTGTCCTTTATAAGATATCAGGGACCACCGATTATTTACACATTACATAATTCACAGTTAATTATGCACCAACACCTTCCGCGTGTCCAAGTTCATTCCTCCTGCAACTGGTTAGTCCCCTTGGCTGTTCGACAAGTTGTTGCCGAATTGCAGCAACGTTTTCAGGAGTTTGCTCTGTGCGCCTCCTTCCCGAATGACCCTTATTCAAATTAAGGCTTGTCCCATGTTCTCCGTATTTGCGCACACTTTTCCCACGAGGTCGACTTTGCCGGTGGATCCCTATCAGGGAAGGCTTCCCTGATTGCAGCTTGGGTGGCTTGAAAGCTCTTGTTTTCAAGAAATTTCGTCACGACAAACGCTCTTTGGTAAGTTGCACCATGTTGCAGACTTGCTGCCCTGCTTTGAACACTTTTCAACACTGCACTGGCCTACCTCGGGGCAAGTCAACACATTTAAACCAGATTATTGCATAACTTGAAAGTGAAAAAAGGCAATCTTCCCTTATTAACATGATCTTTTGTTGTCACTTTCAACCAGGACAAGCATGACAGAGGACAACCTCATTCACTGGTTTATCCAAAGTGTTACAACTGAGTTCGGATGCCCCATTTTCAAGACAGTGGCGTTCAGTCATGCATGACAGGAGAGACACCATCAAGGTATCATTAGAAAGAATACTGCTTTTACTTTTCCGAGATCCTTATACATTATAATCATATCTCATGGTTTGGGCATATTAGCCCCTTTTCTCAGGGTTTGCTTTTTTCTGGGACACTCTGTGTAACGACATTAGACAACTCTTTGAGAGACGCGAAGTTTTAAATTAACGTAACGTTAAGGCTAGACCTCGATAATTTGAGAACACTTAAAACAGACCGTTTTTCCTATCGAATAAAAAGCAAACACTAACCGTATGTCAAAGGGGCGAGTTGAATTCCTACCTGGTATTCAGTGTTCATTAGATCGTGCTCTTGTTAATTTTTTTCTCAAGATAACTGATCTGCTATCTTTATTTTCAAGGAGGAATGCTGTGGTTAGAATGGAGTAAGAAAACTGTATCTATGCCTCCGAATCGAGGTCAGCAAGGCTCTGTCTCCGTCGGCAAATCAACAACCCCAATGGCCACAGGTTCGAGAAAAAAGTGGAGAAACCTACATTTTCAGGCTTAGTTTATTAGATTTTTATAAATTTTCCTCTGACTTTTATTCTTCTGTCACTTTGCCACTGCAAAAATCACAAGTTTGGCGGAAAAAATATTCGAAACTTTAAACGAAAAATAAAATAAAATGTACGGTCTTCTCATGTGCGCACGAGCCCGGATGAAAACTTCCTACCAGCCTGTCTCATCTTTGCCTTGTGAGGGCGTACTTAAGCTCAGGTGGATAAACAACTGTGGCCATCAGCACTTTCTTGTGCGCACGGGATGTGTCTGCGGTGAACTGTTTGGGTGCAGTAACGACCCAAAATGTTTTGCCGCATTTGCTTTCTCCCTAAAGGTCCAAGCTCGATAGGCCTCACATTTACTAATGTGCCCTAGGCCTCGTTTTGATTAGCCGCAATCCTTATCCACAGAGCCCTGCCAATTCTGATATTTATTTTTTTAAATTTAAGATACAATCTATAATTTTGCCCTTTGTTTTCTTCTGCGGTCAACTTGCTTTCACCAAAAAAATGACCCGCTTGTATGTGTCCATGTTCACCTTTAGTTTGGGCGCCCAGGCTTTCGTAAATGAAGAGCGCCCCCCGTGTCAATCCTCGTTTCCACGATCCCAAGACATATCTCGCAAAGACGGAATACCCTGATATTTCAGACGTCTTTCCAAGATTGTATTACGGAAAGACATCTTTCTGTTTCGCGTGATAATCAACTTTACAAACAGGTCTTTCCGTGATATTATTTTTCGGAAATACATTAATTTTTTCTCAAGCATCCAATCTTGGAAACATGTCCAAATATCATGGTATATTCCATCTTTCTAAGATAGTAATGTCTTGGAAACTTGGAAATGCAAATAGTCACTTTCACTGGAAATTCATAAGGGTCATCTTTAATCTATCTAAAAGTGATCGAGGGAAATGACACCTCTACAGGTACGGCTGTTCACTAAATGAACTTGCATTTATTGTATGTTTCGCAAATCCCTTCTTTTCACAGCAGTTTCAAGAGTTTAAAGCAGTTTAGAAAGGCAATGGACAAGTAATATGCAATGACGTGATAAAGAATGCAGAAAAACAATGTAGCTGTAAAATACAAAGCCCTGGGCGTCTTGGAGGAGAGCTAAGGGGTTGTTTCCCCCCCCCCCATCGAAAATAAAGAAGAGAATGAAAGACGAGGAAAATTGAAAGAATTGAGTAAATGGGATGAAAAACGCTTTGAAAATAACTCTGAACTAATGTCTATCCGTCGTTAATAGTTTGTCAGTTTGTAGAGGTTTTCGTCCTCAATAAGGTCAGTTTGATGTTGATGAATGTTTTTGCCCGGCCCCTCCAGAAAATATCCCTGAGTCGGTCATGCACGTGCACTGCCATAAATTTTCATGGGTTTTTACTCATTGACATTATGAGCCAACAACATAGGGAAGGGACAAGCCCCGTCCCATCGCCTCAGCCACGTCCCGTTCCTCGTCATATTGGGAAACACGGTGATTGCTTTTGCGTGCATGGTTAAAACATATTTAAATTGGATCCGAAACGCCGTATGTCAAAATATATCACAAGAATTCTCTATTGTTTACTTTCTTTTCCTTTTAGCGCTTTCCTCGCATTCAGAAAGTGCGGTTTTCATTTCATTTCCAGAAATGAATGAAATAATGAAGGCCAATAAAATAAATTAGGAAAAGTTTCGTAACTTGAAAAACATATTAAATAAAGCACAGACGCATTATAAACACAGGAGCACTCAAAGCTTGACTCTTCTCGTCGATGTGTTTTCATTGCACCCACCAAATTCAATTAAAGACGGTAGGTGAAAAAGTTGGCATTGTGCTTTTCCAAATCTAATAGAAGGTCTCAATTTAAGGAACAATCTATTTTTTCTTAAAATGTCATAAGACAAGCTAATAGGTTATGGAAAATTGTATCATTTCAATGACATCTAAAAACTGCGAGGTTCGGACAATGGATGAGTTTTTCTCGGTGTCGCTAATTGGCGATCAACTAAATTACCAGTTATTTCATCAAAATGTTGCATGATATAATTACAATGATAGGATGATAGTTTTTACCTTAATTTACCTTAAATGTAGTACCTAACACTACAAAAGACCTCAAACCGATGGCGCCAAACGTCAACCAAGGACAGTGGGTTCGAAGACCGTAAGTAATTTTTTTTTCAGTCGAGATAAAGATAAGATAAAAGGCGAGATATAACATTTACTAAACTTTCTGCCCCCCGGGTTGAATCTCGCCTTCGTCGATTAAAATGGAGACATTTCTGGCAACTACAAAGCTAATTATGCTCACAGGTTAGGAATCTTCGGAGCAAATTGTGCATCTTCAACGTACCCCTTCACACTAGTACATTTTATGAAAATATGGAAAAGTAGGCCTAAAATCAGGCCTTTTTGGTAACTATCAAAGATTCGGCTATCTTGAAATGGGGAAAATAATGGCATCATGGAAGGTGTACTTAACCTAGTGCCCAGCCTCCCGGTTAATTTATCATCTAACAGACTTGTGCACGTCTCCTAGCCGAAAGAACAAGTAACCACTCTGGTTATTGATCATGACAATTTATGCATGAATGCTGAGTTATGTACCTGATGTTCGTACCGATGCGGCTGCAAGTTATGATCTTGTTTTTGTGGTCGCAAAACAGCAGTCAGTGTGAAAGGTGTGAATATCTGCCTGTAGCAGAAGCACCCCCTCATCGGTTGAAAAGAGCCACGTTTGGTGGGAGAGTGTTCATTTTGCTGGTAGCGAAGTGCCCGTAATGCGTGTATTTCATACTCGTTTGTAAACCAGCAAAGTGTAGTTCCGACCAAAAGGAGCCACCGTCGCTAGGAAAATTGCGCCCTCTATTGGTCCAGATTCAGTAGAATATTATAAAAGCCAGTGGTAAATCCAAGGGGGGGGGGCAGGGGGAAACTTCCCTCCCTGACGGATTATTATTACAAAGAATACTCTGTAGTGAGTAGAAAGTAATTGTTATATTCATTTATCAAATACATGTATTAGCACCAAAACCCTAAGAAAACAACACCAGTAAATAAAGGCAAGGATGTCGGGACCGTAAGGCGTTTGATATTTTTTCCTCCCAACATTATGTTGAATGACCCTGAAGCCGCTTTCGCTTTTGAATCCTCTTCCTCCACACTAAAAGCTGGTTACGTCGCTGATAATTGTCATTTTTCATCATGGGGCACAAGTTTTCCAGATTGATTCAAATCTTTGCCCTTTTAGCTTAACTTGATTTTAGGAGGGTCTACAGTCAACACGCGCGTCTCTTTGGGCATTTGAGAAAAACAGCAGAGAGGTGCAAATTTCCGAACAGTTTTCACTCACAGGTTTCTTATTTCCTTCTTGCACTTATTCTTCGCGTAATAGGTTGTTTCATAATCAGTGATCAGAAACAAAAACCCAAACCAGTAAAACCAAATATAAAATCGGCCTATTTCAAGTCCACGCAGGGAGGGGATGAAACAACCAATCACAGTTGAGCATTAAACAACCAATCACAGTTGAGCATTAAACAACCAATCACAGTTGAGCATTACTCCTGAGCGAATGCAAACCGTTTCACCATCACCGACGCTGAAAGCCATATCTTCCCCCGCACAGTCCGACGTAGATCTGATTATAAAGCTCACGAAGGCTTGCAGCGTGCTCAGGCATGCAATGGAGGAAGGGCTCAGCATATTGACGTGCAGGAGCAGAGTTAATTACTGTACGCTCGTACGAACAGGTCTTCAGGCCGGGAAGAAAACTTTGGAGAAATAGGCAATCTCCCTGAAGGACTACTGAGCGGTCGCAAAAATTTGCCCTGATTCTCGAGCGTAGAAAAAATAGTTCTCGCCTCGACAACTTAAAGCGATTTTTAGCTTCCCCTCTGAAGAGATTTTTACGACCAAGTGCGGCTTTTGTTTACCCACTTCTCCAGTTTCCCCCATCGAATAAACTGCGTACGGTGGACTTCTCTGTATCAATTGGCTTTAAGTGGTGAAGGTGCTCCACCAAAGAATTCAGCGATGTGTGAATTCTTTGAGACTGCTTCTCCTTGAAGACTTCCCGCCTTCAGTTGACAGTTCGTGTCAGACGTTCGTGTTCTGCCGACTTGCACTTAACGCAATCAGGCGCCTTTCCAGGATATCGAAAGCTGTGGTGAGAAAAAAAATCAATATCATCGTCCAATTTCATTCGAAGCGCCCGAATGATTTCCTGAGTGACTTAAACTAAGTGAGGACTTGTGAAATAGCTGTCAATCCTCAAACATGAGTGACAGTCAGTCAAACCCACTTTTCACACAGGATTGAGACTTGGAGGGTATTTACTGAACTCAGACACCACCATGATGACTAACATGTTCGGCTGCGGTGCCTTAATTCTCGCTTTGACAATTTTACAAGCTGGGCTTTGTACAAGCACGACAACATCGGTAACGACAGATCAGATCACCACCGTGTCGGGCCCGACAATTCCAACCGAATGTCGGGAACTTTACGATACGGCCTTTGCTGTCGCTAACGTCACATCGCAGCCAGATTTTTCAATGTCTACGCTGACCCTAACTCAAGCTTTCATCATGACAGCTGTGTTTGGTATCTTCTGTATCTCAATGGCTCATGGCTTTAACTGGATAAGAAGACATGTGTACGAAGACCAGGTAGTGTTTCTTTTTTTCGGTAACTTATTTTTTGGGCATTTTTCTTTACCAGAAATTGACATCTGCAGAAAGTTATGCTATTGTTGGAGGCATCTCAAAATGATATTTATTAACTTGCAAGTGCTTTTAAACCCTCCGTACAGCACCACGTGTTGAACGTTTGGCACTCGGTTTTTTTTATTGCCTGCATTTAAGTGCTTAATGGAATCTATATACTTCCCTCCGCTGGCATCAAACGGAAAATTTCCTCATGGCGGTGGGAATAAGCTCACTCCACATCGGGTCATTTTCTCCAAACGCCGGCCCACGTTCTTCCTCGCACCTCACATTTTATCCAAGAGTAGTTGGCCGTCTCTAGTCCCTGGGCTACATCATGTCCCCAAACTTGGTTGTTTTCCCGCAACCCTTTTCATGTAATGCAGTGCAGTAGGTTAGCAACGTACAAAATGTACTTGCCGTCTGCAACAGACAAAACAATAATAATAATAATGAATTATTTAAAAACGCTTCCCATGTCGATGACATCTCAAAGCGCTGGACAGTAAAATGCAAAAATTAAATTAACTTTAAATAATTAAAACAAAGTAACGGGAGTTATAAAACAAAATTAAAAATTAAGCACTAAAAACTAAACATTAAATTTAAATATTCATAAAACGAAGAAATTAAATCTAACAAGTACAAGATAAGTAATAATCCTTAAATAAATATGGTGTCTTCATGCTGTTCATTATGTGCCATCAAGGGCGATAAGATCTGCACACAATGCTCCCAGCAGTAAATATTCCCAGGGAGTGAACAGATTTTTGAAAAGATTAAAAGGTTTGATAACGAAACTGCTGGCATTATGCGGCATATTTTTGATGGTAAAGGTTCCATTAGGGATACCCGTCATTATATTGTTTTAGTTAACGTGAGGTTGGAGTTGACTGGCTGAATAAACATTGGGAAACTGAGCGTTGCTGTGAGGTGACCTTATCTGAGTGTGATTAGTCCATCTTCATTCGGGTTTTAAGTTTCCAACAGTTAAAACATTAGAAAGTATATCCCTCGCACTCAATCGTTTCAATTTCCTTTTCATTCGTTTTGTCCCCCCCCCAAGTCAAGGTCCTTTACAAAGAACAGCTGTTTGAGGACTGTTTGGTGCACACCCAACCACTTTTTAGTCTTGGGTCCAAGATTCGGTTTCGTGGTGCTACAATCCGATACGCCCGCACTATGTGGTGCGGTGTATAACGCAATTCACTGTGTCAACCCCTTTTTTGCGGCGTACTAGCACTGATCGTACTGATTCTTCTGGTGGTGGATCGTGTCACGGAATAAACAGGAAGGTCTGGAAACCAAGACTACCAATTTTCATTCGTCGGTCACAATTTTCTTAACGATCTCACCTGGAAAGAAACTGGGTAATGGCACCTCTCAACTTGGACTTGCAAAATTTCCTTTAATAGAGATTCCAGCGAGGTAGGCTAAAATTGGATGACCGTATAATAATCAATTTTTTATCAAATTACTGTGGGGCAAGCTTTTCCCAACCTTTCATACAGACTACAGATTGATTTTCATCTTCGTCGCCATGACTTCCCGGCATTATCTTGAACCTTGAATCAGTCATTTGCACATGCCTCTAACAACAATAAAATGCTTTGAAAAATACCAGTAACATTTCATGGTAATCTATCTCTCCCACTTGTTTTTTTCTTTTCTTTTATTTTTTTGCACTGGAAAACATAAGTAATTGCACATTTCGACGGATTTTCTTGGAAAAAAAAAGGCTTTCTATGTCAGGAAATCGATTAATTCACCCAAACCGGCAGCGGAAGACTTTTTAAGTGCCATTTTCCCCCGGAACGTAAAGAATTATATATGCGGAGTATTGTAAGGTAGTTGTAAGGTTCACACATTTGAAGCAAGATATGGGACGGAGCGAACCCCCCTAGCCTTTGTGTTGGTTATTGTTTGATCGGAATCTCAGGAATTCTTTACAGACTTTAGGGGGGACGTGTTAGGTCACAACAGTCTAGAGTGTGTATAGGGATTGGACAGGTAAGGGGGGTACCCCTCCGTCCCATATCTTGCCTGGTATAGGTTCACATCATGTCCCTGTTGTTAGTCTGTTTTGTAGTTCCGATGTAAAGGAGAAAACAAATTTAATGCAGAGGATTAGGTATGTTCTTAACGATCAATTCTTTGTCATACAACATTCCTACATAGATTCTTAAGGCAAAAGCCCGAAGGAACAGTACTCCTTAGTAGAACGTAACAGGCCTTGCATTAATTTACAGTGAACTAGGGCTAGCACGCATTGCTGTACATTATACCTTCATGCCCGTTTTAACCTAACATTACTCATCCCGCTTTGAGACATAGCACTGTCTTGACCATGCAAAGAGGCCTACAGTGCAAAATGAGTATAGTGCGAAAATATTTTCCTGACAGCCAGACTTTCTACGACAATTTAAAAAGAAAGAAGGTTGGACACAAGGTTTCCACTGTAAAATAGAATTAATAACAATAATATGTCCCATTTTGTAGAATCACACTGGCATTGGATACTACTATATTCCGCTCCCTGACTCTCTAAATAGAAATATAATTATTACTACATGTATAGGACGCTTGGTTGCATGCAATCAAGTCTATGCAGCGCACGTTTTCAATTTCGTTTAAAAAGTAAACAAATATATAGCAGTGCGTCGGCGTTCATTTGGCAATGCTCGCAGTATTTTATTCGCGTTGAAGGAAAATTAAATTCTGAGTAAACATCATGTTGGTGCTTGAATGATTGTCTCGAAGTAAACGCGACTGAAACGTTAACACCCCTTGCGTAAACTCCATTACTTAGAACCTCAGTCGCTGAGCGAACGTTTACAGTCTTGTGTGTCATTTTCCCCCGATAGGCTGTTTTGTTCCATGATATTAAGCTATTTACAAAGTTCTTTGTCAGGCACAATCTATTTCAATATTTTCAAGATCCTGTTGCGGGGGGGGGGATCTACGGCCATACGTATAGGCAATGTAAGTTAATCGAAGCCCATTTAATATCTAAACTCCATCGTACCGTAATTCGAGCTTGCTGCACGTAACGATAAATGATGCAACCCTGGATACGAAGGCAAACACTGTGTGATAAGGCGGCCCATCGCGACAATTGGGCATGGGCAGTAGGGTGTTTATTTTCAGAGACAGCAGAGGGACCACCAAAGAGGATTTTTAAGTTCAGGAACATGCCATACAGTTGTCCAAAGGTTGAAGGGTTCACTTTTTGTGAATGCCTTAAAGCTTTTCGCGAGGCGCTTCCTTTGTTAAGGCTAAAGTACTCGGATGAAGCTGGCGCTTCAGAAATCCTCTGTAATCAAATTGACTCCCGTTGATGGGGACCAATTTTGCAATGCCAATTCAGTTAAAGCTGAAATGAATTTAATTAGGTAGTTCTGGGTCTGACGAAAACAGCAGGGGCTTTGTTTAAAGAGCTGATGAAGAGTTCCAGTTTAATCCTTAAAAGTCATTCAGAAGAAAACACGTCACTTTTTCGTGTCCTGTTTTGCACAGCTCACGACATAACGTATGCGGCAATTTACGAATAACCGAATGGCTTTACCCTTTCGCCGATTCCCCGAAATAAACGGTCTGAGTCGAAATCGTTATAGCAGTAGATCTCTTTAGAGAAATTAGGCTCAAGAATTTTTTGAAGTTAAGAGTCAAACTGTACCAAAACAATTTGAATTCCGACTGGATTGAGCCACACTGTATTAAAGCAGTAAAAATGCACACAAGAAGAATATTTCTTTAAAAGCCTCCGACAAATCCGACAAATTCTATTCGAATTATGGTCCCCAAATTTTCAAATTGAAAATATTTCTTAGAAGGAGTTACTTGTTGTCTTATTGCCATGTACTCACATATCAAAGATTCACCAAAGAAAGGAAATTTAGAACAGCAAAATAAAAACAAAAAGGAATATTTCAGTTTTTGTGCAGAAAATCAATGCGACGTTTAGTTTTGTCCTGGAGCAATTTTAATTTTTGTTCAAGAAATGAATTGGAATTGGCAAAAGTAATGAAATAGCATTAAGTTCACATTGTAAAGGGCTGTATTACCAATTACTCCGCATAGACCCTTTAAAAGGAAAATTAACTGTTGGTTAAATGGAACACCAAGGTGCTTGTCTACTTTCAAAACTGGTGCACGGGCGCTTCGGACTTGCCCTTACTGAAAAACAGAGGTCTTTTTCTCAGTGTCATTTTTTACTGTATACGTTAATCTTTTCATTACCAGATTTAGAAAACCTGAAACTGCACAAAAGATATAAACTAATAATTAAACAGTGGACTTCGCACTATAAAAGATGGTAACTTAAAAAAAAGTGCTTATGTTTTCTCCAAGTTCACTTGGTTTCGCGAGAGCACTATGAAAATGTCGATATCCTGGTCTCGGCTTTTTTTTTTTGCTATTCATGAGGAAAGGACGCATGGTAAGTCGTCACTCATGGATCAATATAACGACCTATTTTTATTTGTGTGGTGAAACATGGCATGTTCCCGCCAAGCAGAATGTCACGACACACAACATAGAAATAACCCGACGCACGAAGGGAATATAAAATTGCTACACCAACAGACCGACAGGCAATTCCAGACCCTTTTAATCGATTTCTTTATCTGGCAATGAAACGAGTTTTGCATGTGAAGTTGAACATCATGAGCTACTGGCGCACGCGTCTTCTTACCCAAAAACTGAAGGTGCATGAAGCCAATTTGGGTCTGGACGTACCCTGCTGTAGTGGCGTGACAGGGATACATTGCGGGGAACTTGGGGCCCTCATTTTCTGGAGGGAGCACTCAGTGGTTGTTCACAGTGACCACAGCGGACTGTCACTTCTCTAATATCTGAGTGTATATGGGGCACACGGGGGACACAGGCCTCAAGCTGGGAGAGGGGAGGGGTGCCCCAATGCCCCCTGCCCTGCTCAGCTGCATGATTGGACCAGTTTCTAGGTCCACTTTTTAATCCCTTCGTGCACACTGACTTCACTGCACTCGATCATCACATTGGCACCCAACTCGACTACCCACTACCGTTAGACACCTTTTCCAGCAAAATGCTCCTGTGGGAGGGGTTTTTGTAATACAATATGATAATATACACAAAGAAAGAGAACATCCTTATTTCTCATTATCTATAGCATAAATAATTCTTCTTGACCACACAGCCGGCTCGTTTGTTTGAATGCATTCAATCTTTGCTTCAGTCATTCTTTACTGGATTCATCAGGTATTCAATTTACAGTTTCATATGCCTATTTTGAAAACCCCTCTCTATTGTAGCAAGTTTTTATTTTTTCCTTTCTTCATCTTTCTTTTTTTTTCTCTTTTAACTGTTTGTTGCCTGTCTTGTCCTTAATCTCTTGTTTCATCCCCAATCAATGGATTTTTTGTTATTATTTCATTAAGGGCATTTCGACACAAGCTCCGGCTTTCTGTATGCGCCCCATGTTTTTTCCCTAAACATTACTTGTCCTTTTTAATCTTATGTAGCTTTTCCTTATTTCGTTGCTGATGTCTATAATTTACTTTTCTTGCTTATTCAGAGTGTAGTATAAATGCGAATGAATTGAAAATGAAAAAGACGGTCGGTTGAACTGGCTTGCGTAGGCAAGATAAAGGGTTAGAATCAGTTGGATTGTGGTTCCAATCCTGGATGGCCCTATCTATTTTGTTTCTTTGCATGTTTCTTGTTCGGAAATTTCTGATATAGCTTTTAATTTCTTGCCCCAAACTGAAACGCTGGAGTTTATTTCAGGGATATTAGGTTAACTACAACGCATGATTTGTGGTATGACGTTGGGAAGCCTCGCTTGTTAGCGTGGCACATGATATCATCCAATGGGATGACATATAAATGCCTGGTTTCGTCTATTGGTATTTTGCTGAAAAGGCTGCGTTCATTAACGGTGATAGGTAGTTGGATCGGGAGTAACGGTTTATTTCACTTCATGTTGATGAGTACTCTTTCAACTGTACAAATTTTGAACACGATCTACACAAAATAACTATAGCGAAGAGCGCAGTGGCGTAACTGTACGGGGGCACGGGGGGGCGTTCCCCTTAGTGGCAGAGTTGGTGACTCGAGTCATGTGACTTGGACTCGAGTCGGATTCGAGTCGCTATTTTTGTGACTTGACTTATAAGTACCAGCTTTGACTTGTGACTTGACTTGGACTTGCAAAACTTGACTTGTAACTTGACTTGTACTTGCAAAAAATGACTTGTTACTGTACCAACCCAAGTCAGACGCTACTCGACCAGCCCCATACATTTTTATAACTCGTAACTGGTAAATTCGTAAGTTGATGCTTGGTTCTTTTTGCTTGTTACAGCTGAACAAAATAATGTGCAAGCTTGACTTGTACTTGGACAAAGAGACTTGTGACTTGAATTGTGTTTAGACCAAATGACGAGTGACTTGACTTGCCCTGTGACCAAATGACTTGTGACTTGACTTGCCCTGTGACCAAATGACTTGTGAATTGACTTGTGTCTGGACCTGGACCTGCACGTAATGACTTGTGACTTGACTTGGACTTGAACAAAGAGACTTGTGACTTGACTTGTGTTTAGACCAAATGACGAGTGACTTGACTTGCCCTGTGACCAAATGACTTGTGACTTGACTTGTGACTGGACCTGGACTTGCACATAATGACTTGTGACTCGACTCGGACTTGCATAGAGTGACTTGCTGCCACCTCTGCTTAGCGAATGCCCGTGCCCCCGGCCGCCACCCATTTGGAATCTGTGAATAATCTCCGTTTAGTTTATCTGGCTATGAAACTGCAGCTTACTTCTGGTCAGACATGTCCGCAACGCATTGAAACCGGAGTGGACGTGACTTTCAAAGAACGTGACGCACCCTGACAACATGAGCTCTTTGCGGGATGCATGCACGGCGAAAAGTAAGTATAATTGAGTGAAGCCATATGAAGCAGGAAAAAGCAGTACTACAATCAATCATGCAGCTGCTGATGTCTCGCTCAACGCATCGGCTCTCGTTAACGTCCCCGGGCGGTCATGAGTGTGCACCTGGTTCTAGCAAACAGTTTCCCCATCAACAGAGGCATTGCTGTTGTGCCGTTGTCATGGCAGTCGGGCCTTGCGGAGGCTTTGTCGGTATTCCTCAGTTCGCCTCAGAAGGCAGTGGCGGATGGCTTGGAGCGAACAATAAGGACAGTACGACAGGTTGGATTTGTTTTTCCCCTTCCACTTCCGTGCAGCCTTGCTTGGCCACCTGTTCCTCCAACACTGTGCGTCTTTATATATTTTATATAACGGGTTTTGCCCTTACCCAACGTATATATTAATAAACACTATTAATAGATACGTTGGGTAAGGGCAAAACCCTTTATATAAATTAACATCTCCCCAACGCAAAAATACATCTTGGAAAACTGTGCGTCTTCTTGAATGCGTGCATTCGTCCATTTCACAGCGGATTATGTATACGAATCAATAATTGATGTGTTCAAGACGAATGGTCTACTTGAAAAGGAATTCAGCAGTGCAAATCCCTTAAAGCTCTGCTCCCTATCTTCAGTATTCTTAGAAATATTTCTTTCAAACTTTGAAGCTGTGGCCGCACACCTTAGCTTCAGGCCACGATTCTTCGTAGGTTTGGGAATTACAATTCTCTTTGCTTCTAGTTATGATACGCTCGGCCCTCCCCTGACTGACACATTTTCCTCCAAGATACATCTAGATTGAACAATCTGATTCGCAATGATCAGTCCGTTCTTCGAGAGAAATGAATGCGTGTTGGGAATTTAGCTTATTCACAAATTGACACAGTTTTGTGGCAACTGCACTTTGACAGCCCCGAAGAAGTATTCGTCATCATGACAAATGCACCCGTTGCTAAGAGGCCTGTTACAGCCGTCAAAATCCCGCCTCCGCGTGATTCTCAAAGACTTTGCACTTTGTATGTAGACAGTCTGCTTGAAAATCCCCTTAGCAACCGCCAAGAAAGGCGCACGACGTTGAGACCACCCAAGCGGCTACTTATTGGAGCCTTAATAATGTCGGTCCGCTTTCCAGTTTCATGGCCGTGCTTGAATTGCTTCATGCTCTATTTCATGTGCCTTTTTAACAAAGACCTCCTCCGCCAGAGCTAGATGTGCGTGCACACCTGTGTGTCTCAGATGGACACACTTAGTCAGAAAAAACGGAGTAGTCACTGCAGGCTTCTGAAGCTCTGCTGCATGTGCCTACGGAGCGATTCTTACTCTCTCGAGTAAGGTGTGGTCAATCACTAATTGCCATATGATGTCTGTTTCGATGCATTCTATTGGTATCGATACTGTTACTGGTATTGCTGCCAAGTTGCCTTTTCTGCCGTTATACAAGAGCCTCACTTTCTGACTGGGGCACTCAAATGATTTGGCCAGAGTGTTAAACAATACCTTTTTGTTGTTAATTTTCCAAATTCTGATCAAGTTGCATTCTCTGGGCCGACTCAGGTCCACGTAAGGAATGGAGGCGTGCCCAGCGACCGTCACCCATCAGTCTCCTTATTATTACTGCTCGTTAAAAGTTGGCTTTGTAAAAGTAATTTTCATTAGATGGGCAAATGACAAAATCCTGGCTGTTATGGAACAGATGCGAAACTAAAACATTTAAGTTTTAAAGGTAAATACTTCAAGTGGACTTTGCTGCCCACGTAGTGTTGCAAGGATTTAAATTTATTGCGAAACCTAGAAAAGGGTGGACGAATACTCACCCACTCTGTAATTTTACCTTGTTGTTCGTATTACGTTTTGCTATTGCGTTTTCCTATTGCGCGTATTGATACTCATTCTGCTTGTTTGTCTTCAAAACAGTTCCTTTTTCTATTCATGACATTTGCACATCATAATCCATATCGTTTGCCTTGGTTTGCTGTGTTTGTCAGCATTTAATGTAAAGTGCTGTGAGCTAGTTTTTTGTGGCATTAGGTCGTCAATATGGTGATCTGATATATGAAATCATGATTGTTTGCCACTTTGTGCAGGTGATAAATGAAACACGGACCCCAGCAAACCCCTTTGATATTAACTGACATTGCCGATCGGTTGCTTAAGGGAAACCTGCAGCTGAGTCAATAGGTAAAAGTCCATAATACTCGCAAATTTGTTTCATTATTAAATTTCAGATCTTTATTTGACCACTGTGGGTATAGAGGTTGTAGAGCTGTCCTTATTGTTCATGTATTGATTGTGGTTGGCTAGGATTTCGTTTTCAGTGTCAAGTACGTCGTTTTTTCTGGACTAATGAAAACTGTTCGCTGCAGAGTCTGTAACCAAATGTACACACTGTGTGGGTAGAAGCTGAAAGTAACTTCTTTTATGTTCTTTTTTATTCTGTATATGAATAAATCTACAGAGCAAATTAACAGAACGGATTCTTTTGAGACAAGTAAAATGGAAGCATAACTGACCAACAATTGGCAAAATGTGTTGAGAAATAAGCCCTTTGGAGCGCACAAGATAGGCTACTGACTTTTAGTCCATAAGGCAATCCTAGAGGGGGAAACGACGGGAAATTAATGAGAACCAGAATTGATTAAGATTTCAGCAACAGTGATTTAGCAGAGTAGGATGAGATTCATATTAAAGTTATTTAGTGGATTGAGCTTTCAGGTAACACCCTCTTTAGACATGCCTCTCAAGGACCTCTCGGAATTATAAGAAAACCTTTCTCCATCGTATGGAGCTATTGCCTAAAGCTCCCATCACACTTAAACATGATCTTGCAGCGTCCTTAAAAAATGGGGGGGGGGAGCGTGGTCAATCTTGGTGAGATCTTGTATATCGTAGTAGGAACTCAGTGGGAACTAATAAAGACGCGGTAGGGTCTTCGTGGACGGGAGGTCGTGCTAAAATTTAGAGTATATACGTAGTACTTAGGGTTGCAGTGGCTTCGAATCGCAGTGGCAGCGTATCAACCACTTGCTGCCGGGTGGTTTGAAAAATGCAGTGCACATAATCGGGACTTTTTCAAGATTTCAGTTTTCAAAATTCTTTAAAAATTCATCATTTCAATTAATACCCTACGTAAAGACAGCATACACATGATGGTCTGGGTGTATCAGTATCACATTAAGATCATTGGGCCTATATAGACGTATTACAAGCGCAGCTCGATTGGGAAGAATTTTATGCCGTTCCCACAATGTTAATGGAGTTGCTTCAAACGTCGACTTTCTGTCTAATTCACATTTCACACCATTATTTGAAATAGACACGACGAAAGTTCGACGTTTGAAGTGGGACTTTTACACGCAGTAATATCATCTTATCTTGATCTTTTATGTCGCAGTCCAATCGTAATGAAGTCTTTTACATCGTGGAATGGTCCAATTGCATCTTAGCCGAGTCGGACGCACGCTCAGTTTAATCGTGCAGAGAACGTAATGCGAATTTCATACACGCGCCGGTAACGCAGTAAAAACCTAAAACGATCTTGGAAGAACAATTTTTAGGACAATCTTCTAAGTTTCATGCCGTCCTGGACACGTTCTAATTAAATTTTACAATGTAGCGGGGTCTTCCTGGTCGTCGTCAGAGCTTGATGAGGACATAAAGAAATGGCTTCAATAGTCCAACATCCCGCTCCTCTGTTATAGCCGAGATGAAAATTTAGATGATATATAATATTGATACACGGTCCTGTCGGTACCAAACAGTGTTCAGCTTGATAAAAAGACATAAAACAGTCTGTGTAGAATCGCCTAGCGTGTAAATTTCCAGCTCTGTATACAGGCACTCGTGTGCGTACAATGGCTGTGAATTACAAGTTGGGTAAGGAATTATCCAAAGAGATGGTGTGCATTACATGTGGATTTTGTGACCAGTGTTCTCAGCAGGCAAGGGGTGTTGACACCTTGTGTTCTGTTTTGAGCCTCCTCCGAGTGAATGTCTGGATCGCATTTCTAGCGGCAATGATTTAATCAAACTAGTGTAAATAGCAATTAGAGGATGGAAAAAGACACATTTGTTTTGAGAAAAACATACAATGTATATGTATATTTTAAAAGTTTTACCGTATAAGCGAAGGAGTGGTTTCAACTAACGTTGGCCTTGGAAGAATCCTACTTATTATTCAACAATAATAAACAAATGACATTATAAAAATGAAACAGCAATTATATTAATGATAAAAAGAGGATATTGTGAAAGGATTATTATTGTACATCCAATGTAATGCATTACCTGAGTGGCCATCTGTCCGTAACAATCGGACATTCTGACGGACCTGACTCCCCCCCTGGAAAATTTCCTGGATCCGCCCCTGGATAACTAAAGTTTTTCGTCTTTTGTTTCTTAAAAAATGGCTACAGTTTCTTTCCATTAACGTTGTTCTTAGGTTAGGTGCTGTAATGCCAACACTTAGGGAAGTCTGGTGTGCTAAACAATTCAAATAACACTGTTCCTAAGCAGACAGCGATTCGTGAACGTGCTCCACCGTGTGAAGTTTGAATTAACTGCAAGGGTTGTTTTAAGAACCAACATCGCCCCTTAAGACTCCTCCTCATCCAAGACTTAAGTCTGACATTTAGCCACTTGTGTGTATGATTTTGTTTACATTTTCTGTTAGCGGTGAGGTCCTTGTCCAGCGGGAATGTTTGCTGACTTCGTTATAGTTAGCATTCTCGTTTTTTCGAGCAAGACCATACATTTCCCAAGCAATTCTGCTGGTTAATAAAAATTGAAAACGCACTTTCAAAGTTTGAACTGTCATCTTTCTTTCGGCTTGAGGAACCTCGATTCTTAATAATGTTACGAAGATTGTGGCTTGTTTGCTCTCCAATTTGAAAGGTCCACCTCATGAAGTCAGTAATACTTAAGCATTTTGAGGTGAAAAAGTTAAGTTTGACGGCCAGACTATTTAAAAAGGTTAGATATGCAACAAACATGTCCAAGAGAAAAACGCAAAAATGAAGAGTTAAATCGTTCCAACTGCCACATTAAAAAATTCTTTGGCTGAAAAACTAAGGAGAAGGAGAATAACCTAAGAAGACGACGACGGAAAAGATTTGTGTCGAAATCCTTGGCTCATATTGATGGCTTGTATATATTCACAGCTGAAATGTATATACACACGTTTCAAAAATGGCTGGCGCGTCAGATGTAAAACTTATTATTTTTAACATTTCTGTGTCACTCTAATACATAAGGTTGATTTCCTTTTGCCCAGCCCTTTGAAATATGAAAAGTAATCAATCTAAAACACAGATTTTTCGGCGATGAAGGGGCCATGTGTACTTTTGTACAGGCAGACTGCCCATTCCTCTGGGTAAATTGAGGGCAAAGCAAATTGGCTAAGGTATGCATGAAACAAAATGTAAAACCAAAATAAACTGAGACAATGTGTCATCGTTTTCTGTCAGACCAGGACCACTGCAACTGGCACAGCGATAAATGTAGGTCGAACGGGGATGAGTGATTGAAAGAGATCATTTTTAACACAAGAACTCTGAACCTTTGATAAGGATATTTGGCAAAACTGCGGTCTTAAATCACACACGCTATTTCTGTCAAGCTTCTCGTCCGAAATAGAACCAAAGGCTTATACGTGTTACTTCAACATAAGGAGTTGTTCAAGGACTACTAACCAAACATCACTAGGTATTACGAATGAGCTGATTTTGAAGCCTGCTTATCTACAATTTATGTGACGCAGTTTGAAGAACTGACAAAGGAATTCTCATCCTCTGCAAAAAGAGACCCAAACCAAAATATCGTGAAATAAATGCAGCTGACCCTCGGTTGATCAGCTGCACGAAAAATGTGTTGACAAGATTTTGTGAGTTAGACATTGTGCGATTGCCACGACAAGACACCATTTGCGCATTAGTTTCGTATTTTCGTGCATTTTTCTTCAATTTGTACATTTATATAAGGCCATAAGCCCTACGAGATTTGCCGCGATTCATCACCAACACGCAAGTCTTGGAAAGCCGCTGGTCAGTGCATGGATGCAACATAGCAGGGGTGATTTTGTACTGCGTAGAAGCTATCGAAACCGGCGCCAATTTGACTCCAGAAAGCAAGATGACTTGATAATTTGATAGAACGCTATGCCATGAAGTCATTAGCGGTCACTTTATTGCGATAAGCAATCAATTACTAGGAAACCATTTGTGATATTAGTGGATTAGCAATTTCCAGTTCATCTACTTTCCTTTGAATTCCACTGACCTCGTGTATCCACTCATTTAGTGTGCTTAATTGTGATCATTACAAACTATGAACCACCAGACCCTTCGCTTTGACCTCGACTGCAACCTTCTGAAAATTTATTACCTCAGTGTTATAATGTCACTCCATGCGTGCAATTTGTTCACGTGTATTGCATGCCAACAGGTCCTCGTAATAAAGACTAGCCTGCTGAAGAAAGTGTGCACAGCCTGGTAAAAGACTCGCCAAGGCAGCCATGGTGTCATGGCAGAACCATTGGTCCAACCGGCGGAAATCGTCCGACGTTTTGTCCAAAGTATGTTGTTACTCAGCTACATGACGTCACCAACACCACGAAGTAACACAATTCTATAGACGTGAGCGCGCTTCAACGCGTATTTTATAGCAATGGCCTGGCGTAAAATGAGCATGCTAAACGTTTTCGCAGGAGCTCGCGCGTAGAACTGGAAACTAATTTTAGAGACTGGAGAACGGCTCCTGGTGTACTGCCCAATAGAGAAAGGCAGTTGCAAACCATTATCGACTTGCATTACGTGGAAACTAGGAAATGGGTGCTGTAGAATTGTATTAAGGAACACGCCAAATGGATGGTGAAACCAACATGATTGCAAGTGTTCCATATGTGACTGGGGAATAGACGCACGAGGGCATCCACTGATGGCCCTTAATAACGCTTTCACGCCCGCTGGGAAGTGTGGAAGATGATCTTTCTTGGGAAAGTGATGCCACATAAAATTTTATGGAAATTTAAGATTCAGATGAAAAGGCATGAACGGAGGCTGGACCTCCTTATGAGGGAGCTTAAAAGAAAAGATCATGTTACACCACATGCAATCAAATCGTTTATTGCTACTTGCAGGAGACGAAAAGAGAAAAATTGATTGACACATGGTCACAATGCTCAGATGTGCATGACTAAATGTATTCTTGGTTAAGAATTTGTCAATGAAAGAATTATCAAACAATTCTTTGGAGGGAAAACCCATGAATATCACTTTAGTTCGGGCATATTTACATCAGCGTCTGTCTTCTAAGTAGAGCCACATCAGACCATTGACAACATCCTCAAAAAGAGATATTATGAATTTTATTTATCTCTCCATGACACAATGAGTCCCCACCTGGAACAAAAGAGGGCATAGTTTTCCTAGCAACTAGTCCCCTTTGGTCGGAACTGCCCCTGGCTGTTCGCAAACTACTAGGAAATGTGTGCGTTACGGTTGCGTGGCTACCAGCAACAAAAACACTCCCAACCAACATGGCTCTTTTTAACCGATGAGGAGGTGCTTCTGCTCATGGCAGAGTGGTGCAGGAAAGATTACTTTCATGGAGGGTTACCCTTGAGTATCAGTCTTGGCATTTCCGCCTTCGTAACGTTGATCCCGTCCTCGATCAGCATTAAATTACAATAAACCGTCAAGATCCTTAAGTGGTTTTATTCAACTTGTATGTACATGTCCGTTACATCCCTTCAATTTAAATTAACATGTAATTGAAAAATCACTCTTTATTTGATAACTTGTACCCTCTGGCTGCAGCATTCCATTCTTCAAAAATTACTTCGGACAACATGCACGTTCAGGTATATGCACGTACGCGATAGGATCGATACATGTAAATGTGATGACATGACAATAGACTGTAAGCCGTCGCATTGCACTTCGCGAACAGCGAATTTCGGATACACAGAATATTTTCATCGGTCCCGCGTATTCCGTAAAAGTAGATTCGAACAGAGTCAGCACCACACTTTAATGCCGAGGTTTGTCAACCAACGTTGAGAGAGACTGGTGTGACTCTCTCGAGAAGACAAATTGTCATCCTGAACGCCCTCTGTATACAATACCTAAAGCGCCTCGTTACATGTTCGGGGACGTCGCCAGACACAAAAAGGTCAGAAACAAGACGGACTTCATACAGTAAATATGCACTGCCAAATAGATAGAAGCCAGGAATCAAAGTTGCCACAGCTTTCACGGGGCTTAGTCTGGCTAGCAGTGGTATTAAATGCAGTAATGAAGTTCAGAATTATTTTTTCGATTAGGCCGGCATGATCTTGTCATATAGATAAGTTAAGATGTCATAAAGATAATATGCCAATAAACCAGGTTTTATCTTTGATTGAGCATGAAACATAAGAAACCGTACAAGAAGGATTGTGGCAAAATGTAAAGACTGCAGAAGATTGAAAGACTGAAAATGATAAAGAAACTATACCTCGTCAGAATTGCAAGAAGTCACACTGGATGATACACTGGGCACGTTTTCAAGCGTTTAGACCTGAAAATGCAAGTTTAAGTTACAGGATTGGAAGTTGTGGTCAACATGAGTCAATGTTGACAGCCTAAAATAATTTACCGAGGAATAACTTACCGACCTTAGGTATGCCGAAGATACAACCTTGCATGATAGACCATTTAAACAGTTTGGACTCTACCGCAATGTTCAGATGATTAAGACTGTGATTGGCGGAGCTCCAACAGAACAAACCAGTGAAGTTGCCGGAGAGGAACTAAAACAAGTTTCAATTCCCTTGGATTTTTAATTGTACTGGAAGATAGAAGTACAATCAACTCCAAACAACAGTGACAACGCATTCAAATACCTGGAACGGCAAGTGTATCGCCAGAAGCACCTAGATTCACCGGTGCGTCCAGTTGCCGTGTACATAGGTGTGAGTCTTGAAGTGTAGGATTGGCGGGTAGAAAGAGCCGTTATCATCAGCTTTTGAAATGTGGTGGAGGAGGAAAGTATTTAGAATAAAAATTAACATGCAAACTACCTCACTGAGCAGTAACCCACTCTAATCAATCAGATTTTACAGCAGAAGCTTCAGAACTTCGGTTAAATTTGTAAAGGAGAATGAGAAAACCTTGGCAAAAACTTATCATTAAGAACGCTTTGGAAGGAACGAAGGAAAGGAAGAGCCAAACTCAGATGGAAACATGGTCCATCTCCTAACGAACTTTACCAGTAAACAAAAGATGTGTCTGTGAATGTCAATCATGATTCACATAACGAAGACAATTTTGCCTAAATGAAATATGCCCAGTTTTGACTTGCCTTAACTTCAAGGCTCTTTTTTTCCTGCTTGCTAGTTTGTGGACGTAAACGGTCGACGATGTCTAGAGGCCAATTTACCTCTTGTTGACATTTTGTCCACTGCATTCTTGTTTGAGTTCAAACAGTGTTATTTTGAGAAGTCACCAAGGTTGGGATACGCAAATTGGCGAGATGTAAAGACTTCCCAAGGACTGCGGCGGTGAAACTCATTTCATTATTTCATTGATTGTTTATTGTGAACGTGCCTGGAATAAGTGGATTCTGTTTAAAACGCAAAGAAAATGCACACCGGGGAAATCAAAGTGCGGGCTTCGTAATTTGCGTTGAAGAGTATGTATGCTTTGGAACTTAAATAAAAGTTTATTGAAAAAAAAGTTCTTTCATGTTGCTGTTTGGGCACAATGACAAGAATGACGCCATCTGAGGTGTAATCTGGACAACGTGGCTCCACTATCAGCAGACTATATCAAATTATACCTGCGCTATCAAGCTGTCCATTAAGCAACGCGGTCGACAAAAGCAACATCAAATAAATGGTTCATTATATACACAGCAAAGAAAAAAACCAAGGCAATTTTGTGGCGAATGCATATAAACGACTTTAGAAAATTGAAGACAAAGGCGACATGAAGTGCTTTTCATGAGCAGGAGATCTTCTGATTAGCTGGATGACAGATTTGTAAGATCTCCTCTATCGCCGCGGCTGTCGGAAAATCCAGACTCGTGAACTTCACTCGGGGGGAAAAATCAGGAGAAGTCGGAATCTAGTGAAATTATGACACTGCCAGGGAAATGCAAACGGAATAATTAGATTGTGAAGACATTTCTGTAATTTTGCACTTTTTGCCGGATATCAAGGCTCTTGCTTCATTGAGATCGTGTTGGGTCATTATTGTTTTTTCTGTTCATGTCTTTTTCTTACCTTTCTATTATTGAATCAGCATGCATTAGAATATTTGGGTGGAAGATGGTATTTGTACGTCATGATCGCGAGGGATGCACAACCCCCCCTCAGACTTAAATCGATGGAGAATTAAAAAGGAAAAGAACAGGGAGTTGGCTTATTAGACTCAGTGTGACACCTTCCTTAGGAATTCTGGGTGCCTGCCAGCCTTGAGAGGCAATCCGCCGACTCAGTAAATGGTCTTCCTTGGTTTCGCATGGCCACCTTTGATTGAACTGTCAACGGATAATGAATGTGGCAATTGACGAGGAGCCCATCCGCCCAAGTTTTGCACACCTTGGAGACCAATTCGAGGATACAACAGAGCCTGTGCTTGATCAAGATACAAACTGGTGTGCATCGTTCCTCGATTGTCCTTTTTGATTAATTTCACCAATTCCAGCGTGAATTTTTTCAGTTTGTAATTATGCAAGTGTTCGCTTCGCGCGTGTGGATGACCCGCTCCGTTTACTTGTAGGGATTTCGTTCTTCCACTCAAGGCCTCATGTAAATGTGTTTGGATTGGTGGAGCGTGGTGATGACGTGCAAACAAAATTAAGGCGCAACGCAATTTCAAACAAACCACGTGCACCGTCGATGGATATTTGGGACTAGAATCGAATCCAAGCACAACGATACTCCAGTTCAGAATGATTGTCATTATATTAGCGTCTGGCTGGTTTCGGACCTTTTCCATAGTCAGTGGTATTTCTCCAAGCTAGACAGCTTGCCGGACTCAGTTTTAATCTTCTCAGATTGACATTTTACGCTTTTATTCAACGATTATATTTAACTGTCAGAACATGACCTTTCTCTTGCAAAATTTTATTTAGTTTGGTTTTGCCCCCTCCCCGTTCGTTCTTGGTCATGAACATTGCTCCAGAGCTATTCATTATTTTAATAATGAAAGTGATCACATTATTTTCATAGATAAAAGTGTCGTGTACCTGTTTACTCGTACAGATACCAAATGATTTAAAACTGAAAGGTGTAAATTAAAGCTAGACCTGTTTGAATATTGAGCCTAAATGGCTTTGGTAAGATTCAAAGAACAGTGTGTGATTCTGCGGCGGCAGACTGATCAATTAAACAGGCTCGCCCGCGATGTCTGGTTACCTACAGACAAAAAGTATAACTTTAGGTTGGAATATCCGCCATCCTGGGAAAGTCGTTGTCGAGAGAGGTTTAGCACACAACGAAAAACATTACTTTTGGCGCTTTCAATGTGCGTAGATGGGGAATATCTCGTTAAAATCCACGCAAGGCCGTACTGCATTGGATGCGAGCAGCTATTTGGATTTAACAAAGAGGGTATTTTCATCCGCGCCTGATATTCTTCAGTGAATCCAAACAAATATTGATGTGGTCAATTTGATGTAACAATTGATGCGACAACCAACTTATAATGCGACCAAGGGCTGCAGGAATGCGAGAACTAATCCTCCGAATCTACAGTTTCAGAAGAAAAGGCATTAGAGCTTCCGTCGGCAGTATAATTCGGTAGAAGACGACTGGCAAGGTCAGCCTTTCATCCACCTGATCACAATCAGTAATTGGTTTAGGTTTTACTCTGTATAATTTCCACTATTGTCCCAAGTCCGAATATCATGTCAAAAACGTGTGCCAGCAGTGGACGCTGGTAATGAGATTTCCGTGGTTTCATCAAATTTTAGATCGATTTGTATTCATGTATCCAAGGACAGTGGTTCTGAATGTGGTATCCGACCTCTAGATACGTTTTTTGTGGGGGTTGTTGTTGGCACGGTACTTTGGGACTTCTTACCTACTAAAACAAGTTCATGAGATGGTCTAGCAGGGTATGTTTCGTACGGCAGTCCTACTGCATGATAAGGGTTGGAACTAGTTTCGATAAACTGTTGACAGATATAAGACACAATATAAAAATGGTATAAGCCTACGACATAGTACAAACATAGAAGCCGTCTACTAAGAAAAATCAACCATTCGAACTACAGTGTACATTATTTGTACCTTAATCTGCTGCTAAGAACGTAAGTATTAGAGTGGTACCGTCGATCCGATTAATTATTCTTTAAAATTCTTTAAGGTGCTGTTAGTTTCAGCCACGTTTCAAAATATTCACATTTTATGTTAAAGGCTGGGGAATTTTGTGCTGCGATCTTTGATAGAGGCACAGTACCGTAAGTGGACACGCCACCTACAATTAAAATGATTTTATAACAAAAGGCAAAGAACCACCATTTTCGTGTAGTCCAAGCTAGCATTAGAGAGAATTAGGGCATTCCTGACGGTAAAAGAAGGAACTTCTCAGTGTAGGTTTTAAGTTTTGATTTAATAGAGCTTTGAAGAAAACAGGTAAATCGTATTAAAGCATGAATGCATGCACACTGACGTCATAATACTGGTGCCTCAACCCATGTGCACGATATGAAACCTCGGCGCGGGTTATATGCAGAGTACCAATAGCCATTTTACACTATGAAGCAGATACTGCACCTCGGGGGCGGTAATGAAATTGAGAATCTCGTCGAAGGTCGGGTTAAATCACAGGTTTCAATTTCTTCACGGGTTTGTTGTGGTTCACGTCATCAGATTACAACAAAAGAACCGTTCAATGGCTCTTCGACAAAAGCACGCAATGCGATTCAACTTTTACAATGGAATTTATCCCCTTGACGAGGAAACAGCCCTTTGCGAGCGAATTCCCTACCGAGAATGAATTTGTGTGGTTATTGTACGTCACAGTAAACTCAGACGCACAACCCCCCAGTTACTTTGAAGTAATACAAATTCGCCGTATTGTCAATTTAGCGATCTATTCTTGTCATTTTATTAAATATCGGATCAATGAGCATTTAAACTCCAGCTGTTTACTAAAGATATGAATTTCCCTCAAAGCTTCGAATTTTCCTTTTCGTCCTAGCTGTAACAATTTCGAAAAACAGCGAGAAAAAGACAATTTACGGGTGTGTTTCGGTCCCTTCCTTCCAGAAGCGTGTAAAAAGCCCCTTAATGTAGCCCCACCACCCAGACAGACTGGGTTTACATAAGAATTTCAAATATTTTCTGCTCCCCAGACAATGCTGTCCTTCCCCCCCCAAAAAAAACCCTAAATTGGTTCCGGATCCGCCCTTGAGGGCTTTCCTATAACATTTGAAATTTTTCAATCCTGTGGCGTTAAGATCAACACCATGACAATTAATTCCGACAAAATGAATATCTGCTTCAAGAAAATTCTCCTCAACTTTCACCTCTTCAGATCCTAGATACTGATTTTCAAACGGTTGAATGTATGAACATTCATGGAGTTTTGGTTAGTTCAAACCTCCAACGGAACAAACGTGGAATATTTATATAGGCAAACAATAAAACGTTGACGCTTAAATTACTGAAAAAAATTTACTATACCTATTTCTGACCTGTTAACAGCGTGTATAAAAGGTCACATCCGGCCCCTCACTGAATATGCTGAACAAGGTTGGAATGCTGAATTAACTGAAGCTCAGGTTGAGAAATTGGAGAGCATTCAAAAACGTGCCCTGGAAACCATCTTGGGAATTGATTGTATTGACTTTGGACAGGTCCGGATAAAATGTAATCTTGCCTTTCCGCTGGGCTTTGCATTAAAATTGAAGAACTCTAACGTGTTTCGTGAGTGGTTACCACGACCAAGACAGAGTCACGTGCAATACTAAAATGCAAGAACATGCGTTATGAGAACAGTGCCATCCCATGTTTTGTAAGTCTTTTAAACAGTTAAATCTTATACTTTTCAGTGTACTGTAATTTTATATTTGCGTTTTATTCTACATTTTAGTTCTCCTCTTTTTAGTGCACTTTTCTTCTATGTTGTAATCAGTGCTTCTTCAATTTGTTTATTTGGATGTATACAATGTGGCAATTTGGTCTTCGGGCTGCAAACCTAGTGCTCTTAATAAACCATGAAAATATGATAATAAGACAGCATGAGTGGACGTGTTCACTTCTCGACCACTCGGCGCATCAGAGGGGTCTCCGTTCAAGACATTTTGCGCTTGTGAGTTTGTTTCCACATTCATTAGTGGGCACTGAAGGAAAGTATGTCCCCAACTGAAATCTCATACATGAAAGAATAAGAGGTTTTGACTGAAGCTGTTAACGAACTTGAGGTATATCTCAACATGTACGTGTTTCAGTCGGTGAATTACACAAGTGAAAGAAACAACTCTCTGCTAATAACCTACAGGCACGTGCAGTCAAACCTGCCTCTTTCTGTTTCAAAATGCAATACACATTGGATGTTCGACGTCATATGGTATATGAGCATATTATGGGAGTTTGAACCTGCAACTGATGCATTTTTCTTCCTTCAGGACAACCTGGACACAGACTTTGATGCTGGTGGACAGGTGTCCATGGGACTAACAGCCACAACCGTCGTGTCACAGTGGACGTGGGCAGCTACCCTCCTCCAATCGTCAGCAGTAGCAACGACGGTAAAAAAAAACAAATTCGATGAAAGCCGATCTTGTGATTGTTTATATACATGTAGTTTTCTTTTGTTTCTGTTATATTATTGTGCGAATTCCCTTAACCATGAAACATGAACCCAACCCTGTACAGCAAAGAACAAACTGTAACAAGGAACCGACCATAACCCTTCCATTTTGCCTGAAACCATTCAGGCCTGGACATTGTTTTCAGAAAGTAGGGACACACGGCATATAAAGTTGACTTGCTGCTCCAAACGCGCCCAACCGTTTGGTTTAACACAAGTGTTTTGGGCATGTTGATGCGCCAAACTACATCTGTCACTCCACAGACCGGCATCAGTGGACCCTTCTGGTACGCTGCAGGGGCGACCATCCCTCTTCTCCTTTTTGCCACCCTTTCAGCCCAGATGAAGACGCGTGCCCCGGGAGCCAAGACTTTCCTCCAGGTCATCATGGCGAGGTTCGGACCGCGGACTCATCTCGTCTTCTGCTTCTTCGCTCTCCTGACCAACATCATAGTGACGGCAATGCTCATGCTTGGTAAGGAATAAAGTTTTTTTTAAAAATACATGAGTCCTGGGACAAATGATTGTCTGTTAGAAAAGAAAATCATTGCTAATGTTGCTTTAATCATTGGAATCCGGACCGATTGTTACCATGCAGTTTAAACAAGAAATAACTGCTTTTTTGACCTCTGTGTCAGAATCACCCAAGAATAATATTTTTTTCCTACGTGGAGGGGAAAACTTGCGTAAATTCACGGAATATTGCCAGAGAAAGAAAGTTCGCCGCAAGGTTAAATATAGAAATTAAAATACATTTACAATTTATTTCCTAGGAACAAATCACAATTTAAGGTAATAAACGAACAGGTGCGCACTGTCTTAAGTAAGACAATTAGTTAATCAGTTGTCATTACACACTTTGTGTCTATAGTAAATTGGCAATGAGTTAATCTAATATGAATACACACTTTGTGTCTCTACTCAACAAAATTTCGCGCTACTTCGCTACGCCCATACGCACGAAAAGCAGTTTAGTGTTATAGACCGCCATACAAAGGAGAGAGAGGCAATGGGTTGTACTTCCAGGTGTATTTATTTAGCATGGGATAGTGGTGTGTCACGAATACCGAGCTTACCAAATTATGATACAATGGACTTGTTCTCACTTTCTTAACACTCTTTTCTTCTCTTCTTCTTAACATCCACTAAATGTCATCTAACCGTCTTGGATCATCTGATCCATACTTCGCTATACATCCAATTTAAGCCTGCATTAATCAAATCATCTGATCCAAACATACATACACAAACAAAGCGAAACAAACGATGACTGACTTGAAGCTTTTTTTAACAATGGATTATTCATCTGCTTTCTTAATCATCACTTCTTCATATGTGGAAACAGAACGCTAACCGGCTAAAAAATTAGCCTTTTTACACATAGAAAGCTGTGGCCAGGGATACTTGCAGAGCTATGAAATATTTTATCAGCGATTACTCCCTAAAAAGTGCAAGTGACAAATCTAATCTTTCTTTAGTATTCCATCTGACACATTTATTTTTTTGCCTCAGTGGTCTTCTATCGACCATGTTGCATAATTAAAGCTTCAGGAACATATTTGTTTGCAAGATAAGAAGCTCCACCAGATCGGAGGCTGTGTAGGCTGTATCCCTTAGGATCATTTACACCTATGCGCCTTAAGGCCTCAAGTAATAATTCTCGGCACCTAGTGTAACTTAAGGGTCTGTTAGCCCCAACCTTTTACGTATTTGAACCGGACAAAAATGTAACGGGAGTGAACAAGTATTTGTCCTGACCAAATTGTATACCAGATTCGCTTAGATATCGACGCAAAATTGTGACAGGTAAATAATTATCCAAAGTGTCACACAAAAAGGCATAGCTACCGTCTCTAAAAAATATCAGTTTTGGATTTGGGGTTGAAGATAAAAATACCCTTTTTGTCATCGCAACTAATCTCAGTTAAATGATTGGCTTTCATACCGGCCATCTCGTTATGTCGTACTTGAGACGTAACGGGCAGATCTAAGATCTAATAGCGAAGCCCGGACCTGCAAACAGATCGACAATTGCTTTGACCTGAGTGGGAAAAATTAGGTGTTTTGTACAGGATGATGGTGGAGGTCGCAGAAAACACAGTGTCTTGTATGATGGGTGAATCAAGTGGATTGCTTTTGGAATTGATTAGGGAATGAAACCACCGCAATGCGGCGGCGGTGGAAATCAAAACACTATCAGAATTCAATTTCGATTTTGTTCGGGACAAATAGGATGTCAGGTCTTGTTCAGAAATTAGCAACACCGGGGCAATACATTGCGAATCTAACCAGAACAGAAATTGACGAGTTTCGTAGAGATAAGACGACACCGTACTCTCCGATTTAGCAAAAATCGTATCCAGCTGGATAGACTCCTTCTGTGCTTGAAATTAACATGGAAAATCACGCCAGAAGGAATGGTTGCGAACGATTTGTATGCACACGAGAAGGAGGAAAATTTAGATAAGTGTGGGAATCTTGATAATAAAGTACAAATCCAATAAAGCTGTTACACCAACTCGAAATCTGTATATGCTAATACTATGAAGCCATCGAAATTATTTGACCCAAAGAGACTATTTCCATTTCTACTGTGTTTAAGCTCACGAGAACCCAATTGAGTAATGAAGTCCTTAATCCAGGCGCGGTGATGCGACCACAGCAAAGGCCAAAATGGTTGGGAAGGCCACCATGGAAATGTAAGAACACCAGGATCGGCAGTGATACATGTGCTTGAGGGTGGATGGAATCATGACTACGGGGGAACCAATAATACATTTTCGCTATGCCAGCTGTAAGCGAAAGCGTCTATGCCTGATGAATGTGGGTTCCAAGAACGAGAATAAAATTGAGGCAATTTAGAATTATAAAAGGTAGTGAAGCAGTCGATCGTAAATGGACCCCAGCAAGAGTTAATCAACGTGAAGAATTCGTCTGAAAGAGACCAAGTCATCTGTGTCAATTATTCTGCTGAAAAAATCGGCTTGATTGTTTATGGTCCTAGGAACCCACTCAACATTAAGGCGAATAGAATTGCCGAGACAAATACAAAAAAATATCCACAGCCAAGTTGTGAAGGTGTGGCTTCATGCTGCCAGGTTTGATAATCCTGGCTGCACATAGACTGTCGGTGAGTGATTCTAACTCAGAAGCACGAATTAAGGGAAGAAAAGAGAGCAGGGCGAATCGAATAGGCTCGAGCTCATACCAAGTTGAACTCTGTTTTGATTCTGCCGGAGACCACAGCTTGTGGGCAGTGTGGACGTCATTGCAGGTTATAGCTCCCGCGCCGGTTGAACTAGCATCCGAACAAATTATTCTATTTACAACCTGATGGGCAAAAAGGAAACGCACATTAAAATGTTGGACGTTATCTCTCTAAAACTTAAGCTCAGATAAGCAGGCATTTGAAGGGACAAATGGATCACTTTCATCGGAGGCGGCAGCGATTATCGTCTGACAATTACGAGTCACCAACCTTGTAATATTGCCGACCAAGGGTGACAAGGAAATGATTTGGCCTACTGTACAAACAACGCTTAGAGTTTAAACACATTTTTTGTGCCCACTTTTTTGACATGTTTAACCGCGACATGTTTAGCGTTATGCGTTTAGAAATGTGTTGAAATGCTAACGGATTTCAAAAAGCTAAACATGTACGACGGAAAAGCGTCTAGCGTTTTAAGCACATTCCTAAACACATTTTAATAAACATGTAATAGGTTAAACGTGTGGAGAAAGTGGGGACAAAAAAGTGTTTAAACTCCAAACGTTTTTTTACAGGGTACAAATGAATGCAAGTCCCTAATAGTTAGAGACGAAAATTGATTGAACAGGAACTCTATAGATGCCTTAAATTTTATCAGTCCTACGTCCTAAGTACCTGCAGCGTACCCTGTGTGGTATCCTATCTCATACCCGGCCAATCGATGGAAGATGCAGGATTCCAAATGCTCTTGGATATGTTGTATACAAAACGTGCCTCTAGGAGATCACAGCGTACGTGGTTAGCGATACCTAAAGCTATCTGAGAATGGTCAGAAGAGTGCTTTGGAACGTGGATCGACAATAAAATCGTCATCCAGATAGAGAGCTATCAGAATACCACAGGACCGTCAGTGAAAAACTAATGGTTTGAGAGCTTTATTGAATATGTAAGGGGCAGTTGTTAGCCCAAATGGCAATACGGTAAATTCAAAGTATCTGTCTACCCCGTTAATGCTCCAAGTAAAACCTAAAATATCGGTGGGAGACAGAAGCCATGTCGAAATGGTGGCAGCCCGACTTTAAATCAGAAGATACCATGAGGGCATTGGACGAAAGATATTGAATACCTAACTTCCAGTCATCTAATTTAAAGTGTTTCTTAGAAATGTAAGTATTGAGAACACTGAGATCAAGGATGAGCCTGTTTTTCTTTGATGCTGAACATGAAATGGATAAAGAGCTGACGACATAGGAGGGATGGGTTTTCTCTACAATGTGGTTAGAAGCCAACAATTCTAATACAGAATCTGTCACGAAAGCGGCCTCACTTAAAGCAGATTCGTTATTACGGAGAAAAAACGCCGGGAGTTCTTCTACGAAAGGAATTACAAAGCCATTTTCAACGATTGACAACATCATACCCGGAGTACCTATGTCACGCCAAAATTTAATACGTTGTCTCAACCTTCCTCTAACTGGTAGATCATCAGAATGAAAATATGACGATTTCGAGGATCTACATGGACAAGACGTCAATACCTCGTCCAATTTCTCACAGATAGTGGCTCTGTGTACTCTGATCTGGGGCAGACCGATAGGCCGTTGTTTTTCCTGCCTGTGTCGAAAGACTCTGCGGAAGCGATTCTGGGTTGGCTTGACAAGGCTATTTGAAAAGACAGTGCCTGCCAGGTGAAAGATTTGTAAGCGGAGAAAGGGACAGCTGGGCTTGGTGTTCGCTTTGACATGCCGCAGGAGAAACACGACTCAAAAGCTGGCATGCCTGAGAATAAAAGAGAAAGGATTTCGGAAAGAAAAGAAAACCTCAACGAGGAAAAGAATGGTGTACGAACTCCTTGGGGTGGGACGGGGATGGGCTTTAGCAATTGGAGACCACGGGAAATGAAACAGGTAAAAAATCTACTCAGTTGCTCGATTTCTGTGACTTCACCTGAATGGTTAAGCCGGAGGGCCGTTCAAGTTATATAGGGATAAGGTTGAGTGATTCCGTGAATCACAAGGTATGGGTACGGCATTGCATTTGCAGGGGCACGCCAAATATGCAAATCATGCAAAACTGCCCACAGCAGGCAAAGCAAAAAACTATATTTCTTTTACTGGTCACTCGTTCGTCACCAATGATGCCGTTCACATCCTAATTCAACCAAGTTCATAATAAATTATTCATGTGGCAGATCTATGTACGTTATAGGAGCAATACTGAGAACGGCTATTTCAGTTAAGATAAGTTATAACTAACTAGGCTTTCGCAATTCAGCATAAATCGAGGTACTTGCTAATGCAGATGGTCCCTTTTCACTGAGTCTATTCTTTCTTAGAATTCAGCAAATTTGCACAGCACCGCACAGTTTAGTTCGTGATACTCCCACCTGTCACAATTCGTTCCTAGAATTCAGCATATGTGCACAGCATGCATTGCACAGTTTAGTTCACGATGCTCCCACCTGTCACAATTCGTTCCTAGAATTCAGCATATGTGCACAGCATGCATTGCACAGTTTCATATGCAGCGAGGTATGAGACGAAGAGAACCCCCCCCCCGCTTTGTGTTGGTCATTGTCTGGCAGGAATCTGGGGAATTCCTTTCAGACATCTTGNCACATTTTAGTTCATGATCCCCCTCCTGTCACCTAGCTGTGACGAATTTCCAGGCAAGCTCAACATACGTCATAAGATGCTGAATGCTTGCTTTCGCGGTCTTAAACTAAGGCGTGGTCTCCGAGCGTCTCAGATCGCTGCATCAAACCAAACAAGGGTACTCCTAGACTCGTGTAGTCTTCTACTGCGAGTGTGGGCTGGGAAATTGCTGTTGACTTCGACCCTCTCCTCGTCAGTTGATCATCATCATTTCACATTTAGTGCTTAATTCAATTCTACGTTAAACAATGCACAAAAAACCGTCCAAAGTCTGAGTACATTCGTTCCCACTGTCGATAGAAAGAATTACAATGATGAAACTAACGATCTATAACATTTATCCAACTTCGTTTGTAGTCCGTTTCCTACACAAATAACGGACTGATGGAGTCGTGTAGAGCTACGAGGCCATAACATAACGTATCTTGTACAGCTCAATTCCATCATCCAAATCTGATCGGGGAAAATATTTCAATATACTCGTACAAACTCAACCAATTATTCACCAAGAATTTTCAATAATATTGTCATTATTCGGGAATTGCAAATATTAACAATAATTCATTAAATGATCGGGAAGGTGCCTGTGCATGGCCTTCACAGCATACGAATTACAGAATATGCAGCTTTTGCAAACGGCATGATGGTATAAGAAAATTGATTCAAACCATCACAGCAAAAATCGGCCTGCAAAGAATTGGCCTAGTTTTGAAAATCACACCGGCAATATCTCAGCTATGCCCGAAACAGAAAACACTGTCGGAAGCAGAACGCCCTTCCCTGCGCAGCATTTCTTGGATAAAATGCTGGATATTAATATCACTAAAATCACGTCTTTAACCCTTTTTGTGACTGTGACCACTGGACGTAAGACGACTACGACCGATCAATAAAAAATATAGTTAAAAAATTGGTTTCGTGACACACTGTTAAGGAAATAGAATTAAGGAAAGAGAAATTGTCGGACAAAAAATACAATTCTACCTTACAACTATAGTCAAACGAATTGTTGAAAAGTATGAAGATAGCAACCAGAAAGAAGCTGATCAAGAAATTCTTGCACAATTTTAAATGGGAAGTTTTGCTACCTTTAAACACCATTATAATTTCCATAAAATTGAAGTAACAATTTAAGCATAAGCAGATTGAAGAAAATGTAAATAGAAATTAATTCAAGCGGCAGTACCCGCGGTGATGACGATGATTGACGGTCGATGCCGGAAGGATAGTCATGTAGTCGTGTGTACTACTAAGCTTCTGAAGCAGATTTCAAACAGATGTCAAATTCAATTAAGGTCATTTGAAATACCAACCCCAAAGCAAAGCGGGATGCGTGTTCCCTATGCTTCGGGCACCAGTGTTCCATCGACCTTACTGCTGCCCCGTATATTTTTTCCAATGAGGGTCAGGGGCAAGTATCGTTTATAGGCGTGGTTAACGCAGCAATTTTTCACTGGTAATCTGCACTTTTAAAACTTGGTGTACTGAACTAAAGGAAATTAAATATTCACGCCTTATTTGGTGCTTGGTATGATCTGACAACATCAAACTTAATGCTTGCGCAGTTGCTTGTATTAGGCTGTGTTCCTGTAGTATTCATGTGCATTTATTGCCCTTATCGAACGCTTTTATCTGGACTTATTTTGGGGGTAAATAACCAAGTTGTAAATAACACAAGATTTTGTGTTTTATTTGAATCATTTTTAATACGGAATTTATACCAAAAAGGTATCTTATGAGATCTCATGATCACTCCTTGTAATGAAATAGCGCACTTTGTTCGTTAAATTAACTTAACTGTGCTGTGGTGGTCAACATGTTGTTGGCCAGTCTTAGCCTAATTCGTACAAAGACGTTGAAAACTGGTGTCTTGGAGTGACAAAATAAAATTACAAACATTGCATGAATAATGGAACAGTGTATCAAAAATTTAGAAAAAGTTTATTCACGATGGCAGAAGTAAATCTAATGTCAGAGATTTTTTTCTCTATTTCCTGGTCACAGCGATAGGGTGTAGCTAATTGCAAAGAAAACTCCACAAATATATTTGACGGGCCCCACTTGTCCGGCTAAGCCGCAGGCACTAATCAGGCATTTTTGAAATGTTTACTATGGTTCGTCTGACCGCGCGGCGATGATCATGGAACACTTTGAAGTGAAGAGTTGTAACTTCGTCTGTGTCCCTCTTCCAAAAATCTACCGGGCAACTGGCCGGGAGCAATTTTGTTGCATAATATGCGTAAAGGTTCGTCCACCCCATTTATTGCCCCAAATCTTCCTACGGCAAAACGCATGTACGAGGGTTCAGATACGCACTTTGTACTTACCCCTAACCTTCCTAGGAAAATAATAATTACGCGCTCCAGCGTATATACAAACACCACTTTTATGCTGCTGATTAACATTACCGCCTCGCATTTTGTTATGATCCATGGAGTAAGCAATCCAGTTTGAAGCTTTTCCAAACTGTGACAGCGACGTTGAAACTTTCTACTCTGTGTGCGTGAATGTGTAGCTGTTCGTGTTTTGTAGAACAAAATCATTTTTATAGACCTTCAACTTTTCGTCGGCCCTTAAATATTTCGTATTTTACACTGTTCCTATACTGGTACCGTCCCTTCCGGCCCTGACCAGAAACTGTTCAGCCTTTATCCTAAATAAAATAATTCCAACTCATGCACTTTTCAAATATCACTGCCTTGCCAATAGTGTTTACTCGAGTGGGCTACAGCTTGGAAATGTGCCTGTCTCACATTTTGACACCGTTATTTTAAAATTTGGGCGACTTTCTCTGTTTTTCTTTGACCGTACTGGGCAAAGTGGTTACAGATTTGCAGGGGTTGAAACAGTGATACCAATGCAAATTAATCGCTGGATCGAGTGCATTATACATTATGACCTGTAACATGAAGGTGTCTTTGTTGATGGAAAGTTTATATAAAAACCCGACATTGCTGTACTGATAGAGGCAAAATCAGCCCGAATAGGCAATAGTGGATCCTGTCTTGTTTTGTAGATAAATAACGGGAGCCTTTTAACCCATCATATCATTGAAGACATTTAAAGCTTTATTTTCTGACTAAAAGTGTTTCATCAATCAGAATGATAAGCTGATTGCTTTTGAAATGTTATCCATTCGCTTTCTTTGTCTGTTTCATGTTCTCTCTTCAAGGAGGTTGTGCTGTTTTGACGACCCTCGTGGACGGCCTAAGTCTCGAACTGGCCGCGATGACATTAGCGGCTGTGATCGGCGCCTACACTTTCATTGGGGGCCTAGGCGCCACGTTCTACGTGTCCTACTTCAACACTTCCGTCATCTTTATAATCCTGCTGATTTTCCTTGTCAAGGTTTATCACGATCCTGCGGACAACCCTGACAACCCACTCGGTAAGCTCCATATGTTTGCACATACAGGTACGTAGACCAACGGGAAAGGGTATTAAGGTTAAACCCTCAGTGACTGAAGCGTCATCCTGCATAGGGCTAAAAATTGTGTCTGGCCTCCATATTTTCTTTTATTTTTGCTTTTCTTAATTCTTGGTGGTGTTTTCATTATTAAAAACATTACTTGCAAGGTAAAGCACGAAGTATTTGGCCATTATTTTACAAAGTGCACTTTTCACCAAGAGTCTTACCCCCCCTACAGATATAATTTTTCTTAAATTGAAGAGAATATTAAAACGCTCATGTTCCACAGTTCAGTTCACAGATTGAGCAATGGTTCGACAAGACGAATTTTTGTACTTGCCGTTTAAAGCGTTACATTAAAATACAATAATATGCTAAAGTACAGTTGGAGTTTTCTGATTCTGGACGAAGTTTTTATATCGTTTATAGTGGCTTGATTGGGGGGAGGGGTCATGCGGACACCCCTCCCTCCAGCGGCCTGTGGCTCTCGTGTGCCGCCCTCGCTCAGAGATTAGAGAAGGGAAAAATCTGGTGAAAGTCCACCTTGGTCAGTGTTTTAATTGTAACCGAACCCACTGAGTGCCCACCTTGAGAAAATGAGCGGTCCAAATTCCCAGGGCAAAAAAGTTCACTCCTTAATTTCTTTGAAAAAGAAAAGGTACCGTACTGAGTGACGGCGTAATACTTGAAATATTGGTTTGGCTTGGTTTGTTTTCCATACATAAATCACAATTACAATATAAAGAAACAATGTGACTACAGCATAAAATAAGAGGGCAAGCTCGGGCGCAAACTATAGTTCGGCCTGTAGTCAGCGGCTTGTAACAATGAGTATGCCTATGCGCTATTAAGTTACACTCGAACGACCCCAGTCGGCCTATTTTTTGTATGTCATTGAAGCTTTTTCCAACACCTGATTTTCATCTCTGCTAGTGATGGGTATTGTTATGCGCAGGTGAGTATATTGGAATAGTGTCAGTGCAATATAAATGTTCCTTATTATTATATATATTAGCACTCAAATTTTAGCGTAGGCTGCGATTCTCGTAGCGCTAAGGGTCACTGAAATCTCGGCCGTTTTCCAATACTCAACTTTGTTTCCGTGTCAGGCTTTGTCTCCGAAACAAATCCCCGATTGTAGGCCTGAAGCGTTTGAATGAGAGAGAGAGAGAGAGAGAGAGAGAGAGAGAGAGAGAGAGAGAGAGAGAGAGAGTATAGAAAGTAAAATAACTGAAGGATTTTCAATGTCATAACATCTTAGGAATGAACACAAATCTATGTAAAAACCACAAAGTTATTTCGAAACTTGCGTTCGGTGCACCGAGAAAGTTGGCGCAAACAGAAAAGTAAAAATCGTGACAGAAATTGTATCAATATACTTCCAGAAATTTACATACATTAAAACACACTAACACGAGTTGATTCCATCAACTTAAAAAAAATCTAGCACATGACACATCTGAAACGACCTTCTTTCGTCAATGTTGCGCCAGACTTCCAGATTTTACCCATTAATTCTCTCGGTCTCCGAATTCCCGCATGAAAGGTGGCTACATCTGCTTTGAAAGTAAAGCAAACCAGGCGGTCTTAGCTGAGTAAATTGATCGACAAACGTCATAAGAAAAAGATCATTGTATGTGTTAATATTGTTGAATCTAATATGGTAGACACTTCTGTCTGCTTCTGCGGTACCCCGATTAATACTTTGCCAATTACAGGCGCCGAGAGTTTTTTGCCCAAAGTGATAAATAATAATTGATTTCAATGCCGTGACAAATTCCCGTATCGTATTTCATCTCACAGACGCTATGCAGGATTCCGCATTTCCCCATTAAAATCTTAACGACAGAGTTTAATTCAGCTGTGTGAACAGACAGATGATATACATCAATATGGGTAATCATACTCCGCTAGCAACCGACCATCATCCATATCTTGGAGTTTAACTAAGCTGGGCAAGGAATATTAACCAAATGTCTAGCAAAGCAAACAGAACTCCTGGCTCCTCAAAAGAAATCTTCGTGCTTGTTGTAAATCGGTCAAAGAGAATGCCTACAAGGCCCTTGTCAGACCCAAACTGGATTCTTAATGAGTCAATGACACTTAGGTTGCAACTCTGGGAGGGCGACCGACAGGCATACCAATCCCTTTTACTCATTACTTCTTTCGTTTAATTGATATTCAGAATTATGGAAAACTCCTCACTGTGACCTAAAGGATCTGATATCGTTATAATTACACTTCTTATAGATCTCTGACTAATACCATAGACTGTCCTTACAATCCAGACATTCCAGTGTAATGTTACGGCGCATTACTAAGTGGGAGACGTGCAATCGTTATCGTTTAATACTTACCTTTTTTAAAAATTAATACTATACTTATACTGAAATAGGATGGACCGTGGTTCATGACAAGTGAATTAAAAGCTTGTGATAAATAATTGATATATAAATACAATGGCTATTTCCATCAGCATCACAACTTCATTCATATTATTTGTAGGTTGGAAAACCCCGTTGGGAAGAACCTGCTGGAAAAAACCCAGTGGGAAAAACCTTTTGGAAAAAAATGGGAAAAAAGCCTTGCAAATAATAAGAATAAGTTGCTATGATGGAAGAAGTGTTTGCCTGTCGGACCGCAGATGGTACATTTTTGCTACACCCTGACTTACATGTATATACCCAAGACTCACAGTTCAGTGCACTTCCGGGACGCAGAGTGATATATTCACAGTAAGAACTTAATTTCGTTCATATTCGCTACCCCGCTCAACCGAACGAAATTATTCTGAGGGGCTACATGGGATCCTTTCCCACAATAACAATAAGATCACCCTGGAGAAAGTACAACTTGGGGCAGCCTGCTTCGTTTGTGATGACTACAAACGGATCTCAAGCGTAAATAACATGATGAATTCTCTAAAATGGGACACTCTGGAGCTCCGCAGAATTTGACTTCGACTCACTGTAGTTTACAAGGAAATGCACAATATTACGCCATCAAATCTGCCAGCACCTGGTGGAACCAATACCTACGCAACAAGACACAATACTGGACCCCCACATCATTAATCCCCCAAACTTCAACAAACTGTGTTATCAATACTCTCTTTATCCAAGGACAATAGTGGAAAACCACCTAGCATACGATCTATTCCTGATGTCAAGACATTCAAAAGTAGGATTGAACATCTGGACCTTTTCAACCTTGTACTAAAAGCTTGCTTTAAAATTTAACCACTATGTCCCTCACTCCGACTTTTGCGTGATAACCACTGAGGAGGTGCTTGCGCAGAATAGAACTAGAACCAGAGTCTGGAAAGAAAAGTCTTTTCATGAATCAATAATTGTTTGTACAATGATTGTGTCAGTTCAGTTATGATAGTTTACACTCACAAATACGAAGATAGGTTCGTTTGAATATCCGACGTTCGCGTCGGTTTTCAATAGTGTAGGTTTTTAGTTCAATGTTGGATATTTGACAGTCCATATGCTTTCATAGGAAGTATTTTTGGTCTGTGGATGTTAATAATGCAGTACTGATTTTGTGAGTTTTGGTTGGATGTTCGATGTTTCAGAGAAATTAACATGCACGAGTGACTCTTTGCATATATACAATTTTTTTCAAGGTGTATACATCATTAGGCTTTCACGAAGTCGGGAATCCGTCCACAGAGGCATTATAACCAAGTCCCGAGAAAATGGCGCTCGAAGCTGTTTACGTCAAAATTCGCGATATTGCTTGTTTATCTGCCGAAAATTCGTAACGTACACCTCACTCGAAATTACATGAAGGCATGTATGTTTCCATGCTTTTATGTATCATTAAATTTTAAGTGTAAGTTATTCCTTAAAATTTAAATTAAAACCTGGAAATGCAGAGGGCGATGGATCCGACATTTCTGCCACCGATTCGCCTCTTCGTCTTGAAGGTCGTTGCAAACCGTTCTTATTCCCGTCAAGACCAACTGAAACATTCATGAAAAAGGCTTTACATTCTTGGGGAAATTGCAACCTTTGATCATTTCTTAAATTACAAATAATTCATTTGCTGTTCACATTTTGTTAGTGGTGAACAGGAACTAACATGGTGAATAGGATGGTTTTAAATTTTTGTATGTGGATTATGTGGATGGGACACGAGAGTCTGGAATGGTGTTAAAAATAAGCAAGCCAGAAGTCACGTATAGATTCTTCGATCAAAGAAGGACATGGTTCACACAAATTTTTCAGGACAACTTAACGTCCATGTAACATTGCTGATTTTTCGAAATTAAGGAAATGCGCCTATTGATAAAACAATTGTGTAATGGATACAAAACTGAAAAAACTTTGCTTGGGCAAAGACTTTCGATTACTGTCGGAATTGCAAAACATTTGAGACGTGATCTGAAGAATATAAGTCACGTTACAATAACAGACAGCACTTTCATAGGTCTTAGAAAAAGGAATTATTATAATATGATAATATTAATCATGATATTCCTTACAGTAAAACCGAGTGCAGCAATATCTGAATTTAAGCTCACCATAAATCAGATTTACATAGAAGAAAATGTGCCACGCTGAAAAAGAAATGTAGCACAATCCTTTGCAACGCAAGCCCTTGGGTTGCAAGAAAGTTTACTGGCCACAGAAAAAAAATACATTGTTGGTGACATAAGTCATCCCCATTTGCCGAACAGTACTCTTTATGTTTTTGCCAGTCACTGACACCGAGTAGTGTTTTCGAGCTATATACCGCAGTGGTTTTGGGTGAAGGGGTAATTTTTTGTTATGTTAGGAGTAGGCCTATCAAATAAAATAATTCAATCTTTTATCTAATGATTATGAGATGAAACTATCAAAGTATAATATTTTTTACTACGATTTACCCCTTTTATAATCCTCGGAAAATTTACATTTATCAAATTTGATGTGTGAAATTATTTTCACTTTGTAACTTTTTGATCGCGTGTCTCATGTTTGCCTTTGTATGGATAAAAAAATAGTTCAATATTATATTTGATAATCATTTGACACCAACCAATTATTGTCCAATTATTAACTAATTATTATCTTTACTTTGCTTCCTAATAATATTAACCATAATATTCAAATTCTCTGTAATGTCTACCATGTATTAAGTTTATACTTTGCTATGTGTAACAAAATATCACCAGTCGGGCACATAAAGACTACTGTGCCTTGGCCCATGAATGCAACAACAGTTGTAAGAAGAAGGTTGGGAAAAGGTGATGAAAAATGAATGTTGAAGGCATGAGTATAACTTCACCGGTACTTTTACAAATGTAATTGGCATATTCAACCGGTCATAGCCTCGTATTCGAAATTCGGCTTTGCACATTGTCCAACAGTAATTATTTTATATACATGTATGCCCATACTTGATAACGTTGCCGAAACTTACAGACCATTTATATCTAAGAGCAACTCTTACTTAATGGTTCCATTCAAAAAGACGAATCTGCGGACACGAAACATTAACTTCAGTTCACCCTGCTGTTAATAGACAGCGAACAATCCACTGCAATCCTCACTCTACAAATCCGAGGTGACGCCATTCCTGCGAGGTCATCACACTTACGCAAGGGTTTTAACTTGAGTGGGGCGCGCATTAATTTTTGACAAGTAGATGGTCCATGAACCTTGATAGTCTCCCTGATGTCTACCTGTTTGTCTGAAAGAAATGTATTTATTATATACTACCTGCGTGGAACAGGATGGCCCCTGGTCGTTGGATTATTCTATAGACTTTGCCATGATGCTGCCATGTTTGTCTTGTTCCCTGTAGATACGCTAAGAAAGTCCGACGTTAACTGCTAGGATGGTAACGACGTCATTTTGTTTTGCACATGGATAAATTAAAACCTGTCAGTAATATTAAATTAACATGCTGAGACTATGAGATCCTTTGAAACCACAGTTAGGGGATGGATCGGGTATCAGCGGTTAATTCAGCGGCCAGAACCTCCAATGTTATGTAGGCCTACGTAGGCCCTAATGGCAAGTGCATTTAGCGTACAGTTACTTGCACGTGTATATTTAAATTTCTGTTACTGTTCGTCAGAGTACAAAGTCAAAATCAAAGGCGGACATGAATTGGGACAGCGGCTCGCCTCGAACAGGACCTAAAATGTTTTTCCAAAAATAATGAGCGAAAGACGATTTTTGGGACCAAAAATGTAGACACGACCCTCAAAAAGGCAATAAAAGGTTACATAAAAACTTGCCTCAATTCCCCTCCCCTCAAATCCCCCGCAAAATATTCCATGCCTGCCTTTACTGTTCAGTCTTAGATGTAGCACCGATCGAGGATTTAATTAGAAAATAAACTTGTAAAATACTTACGGTGCCCCATCCAAGAAATTGTTCAGGCAAGCCATATATAATAAAGGTGTACAGACAAAAATCGGCAGGCCCACGTGTCATGCTCTTAACCTACGGCAACATCAATCCGGTATCATGTTGTGGAAATACCTTTACATAAGATATTTCATCACCACACAACTGTTGTAGATTCTAATGAATTATTTTCTGTGGAATATTTTTGAAGAAGCAATTTATGAGATCCATAATGTGTGTGTAAAAATCAGTGAAACTCTAAAGAATTTTGAAGACAAAAAACATCTTATTTTCAAGGACACTGGCTTTTGTCATAAGGTTATAGTTTGTGCTGTCATTTTGGCGCCGTGGGTCAGGAAAATGTGCTCGTTAGCCGTTTCATACTTCTAAATTGTACAATTGCAAGCCATTAAAACTCCGCTAGAATTACCACACTTGAATTTCATGAATTTCTACGAGCTCCTCTAACAACTTCATTTATCAAAATACTGGATGTTTCCTTTTGTTCTGGGTTTGTTAGCCGAAACAAAATTAATGAGCTCCTTAGAGTCAGGAACGACTGAGGTCCATTCAATTTAGCGACAGATAGGTATACATTGAACATGCTTCACTACACGACGTCGTTTTATTTTGGTTAGCAAATAGTCAAGATGTATTGCCCAATAGATCCATTAGGCAACACTGTGCAATTTGTTTTACCAAAATAGCAGCATTTGCTGTTATCATCATTTGACTTCTACGTTTTCGCGGTAGGCTTTTTCCTGATTTACCCCATTACGGATTTACTGTTGCACAGTGCGAAACAGGAACAGTGATGAACAGAAAACGACAAGATCGTTATACTTGTCAACATTTGCCCGTAACTTTTGCAAAGAGTCTCAGGGCGGCTAAGGTTTACATCTTTTTCATGTTTTTCAACACTGTAGGCTTTCTCGTGTTGAAATGGCAAGCTTGTTAATGGGCAGATGTTCAACACGAGTGCACATTTTGGTCCGGATGTTTAAAAAAAAATCCGCGCAAATCCAATTCCCCACACATTATGCAAGATCCTTATTGCAATGGTGTATGGCCATATTATTCATTGCAATTTACCTAAAAATTCATAAAGAACCAGTCACGCATTCCCATTTCCTTATTAAAAATCATCCAACGTGTATTTATTTAGAAATCTATAGCGACGCCCATTCGTAGATTGTTTGATGTCTGTTTTCTTCAACAATGCCTCGGTGGAACCCAACCGTACTGCGGCACTCTCAGCTTCGGTTATTGGATTGCCAATTTCGATTACGGTAATTTCGCCGGAGGAAGTTTTGGCGCGAAACGAAAGCAATAAAGTTGGCTTCTTTGTTCTTCCCAAGAGGGCAGCGTCTGCAAGGGTGTTGGATCAGATTTTTTTTTTTTTACAATTTACGACTCACTTGGAAGCTGTCGTGGTGTATTCGCTGTGAAATCAACGCGTCAAATTTAACAGTCATTCGGGATCGGCGATTGTCTTTTAAGTGAGCAGTCCCCAATAATACAACTGTACCTGAGTCTCGAATCTAAAAGAAATGCATTCTCTCTCAAGTTAATAATAAAAGCACTATGTTATTTGATAACTGGTGATAACTGGTTTTCTAACAGGCTGATGCAGGAAATCCCTGTACGTTCTTGCAAAGCACTTCAACGCCTCCAGTCTCTCATATTTAAAATTAACTGAGTATCCAGAATTGCAGTCTTATCTTCCAGATGTTTCTGTTAAAAAGGTTTATTGCAAATACAGAGATTCGGTGTTGTCGCTGGCGGCCATGCATCTTGATACCTATAAGATTCACGTCAATCTACGCTTGGTTAATCAAGCATTCATATACCTTTTGAAAATTTAAGTGAAGCATTATGTACAAAAAATGACAGTTTCTGATAACAAATTCCGATGAGCGTATCCAAAAACAATTTCCCACAAGCCACATCAATACAAATCGAAATCCAGTCATATTAAACCTGCGCTGTCAACTTCAAGAAACAATCCCCTAAACAGAGATGACGGTTGCTACGTGTTTGCAATACGGGGGATTCACAATGGTGCGCATCAAAGAGTTTGCATTGCGTTGACCAATCATAGTGCGTGGAATCTGTGGACCCTTTTGAAACGCGCATTCGATCGACAGATATCTTGCACTGTGATTGGTCAACGCATTGCAAACTCTTGGAGGCACACTACTGTGAAAATCCCGCATTTGTGGGACGTGAGCAACTGCCATCACAAGGCTTGTGCCTCAATGTCTCCTCTCCCTTCCATGTAGAATTAAGAAATCATTAAATATCGAAAATATTGCCACACATCGGCAGAAAGCATATCCCGCAGAAATTGGACCGTAGATGTACCGTACGCTCTTTCGCTAACAGTCTAGCCAGTATTGTATATTAAACTGAAATGAAAATGTAATGAAATAAAATAAAATAAAATTCGTGGACCGTTACCTCCAGTTCATAAATCTGTTCAGTTTACAGCTTAATACAATACGGTAAACAACGTATGCAGCGAACGTGCTACATATTGCTAAGCCAGTGATAGTATAGATAAATGTTATAAGCACCGTGTGCCAAACAAATTGGGGGCCCATAAACAGTAAAATTCTGCTGGTATCTTTCATCATAGCTGAGACGTCGAGACATGGAGGATTAGGTAGACCTGTGTCTGATCAACAAATACGTTACCTCTCGTTCTTTTTTCACGACCTCAGTAGTTGCCACAAATTGCCGCCAATTTTGAGGTAATGTATAGTGTTTAAAATAGCGTAACCTAAAACTTCATGTTCTAGAGTGGAAGAGATGAGAGTCCCGAAGCTGTTTTGTAGACAGATCACGTTCATTGTGAGAGTTCATTGATGCTCGTGTCTGATGCTTCCAGCATCGAAGGCAAATGGTTCAGTGCTTATTTTCGCGATGCTTGTTAATATTTGAAGAGGGGCTTATGCAAGGATGAAACTAGTCATTGCTTGCTTCCCGTGAACAGATGTTCCTTCTTCCAGTCGTCACGAGGCCAATCACGTTTCCATTTCTAGAATATCGTATGCTGCAGGTGTCAAATCAAATGGCAGGTGGCTTGTAGACGGTCACTTTTTTAAGTACATTGTACTATTTTTGTGTCTGAATTGCTTATAAATATTCTATTTGAAAGGGAAGGAACATTTGTCTTATGTTTGTGATGTGGTATTTTTAGACGATTCGTTAACTCACACCTGAGCTTAAGGCAAGAGGTATGAGTCTGACGGATTAGTTTGGTGCACTGCTAAAACGTCGGTGTTAAAATAACACCGATGGTGTAGAATTTTATCATTTATTGGTGTTTATTTTGGGCAAGGCTTTAGGTGTTAAATGGCACCAATTTTTGGTGTGTAACTTGAAAAACAAATACCGGTACGGGAGTAAAATAATTCCCAAATGGGGTTTATTTTTGGTAAGGAACGTGGTATAAAGGAACACTGTTAGTTGGCATTACGAGAAGCTACACTTGTACTGGTGTTAATTTTAATACCCCAAATGGTGTCATCTCATTTCAAGTGGTCACTGGGGAACTGTTCTTTTTGTTTTACTGTTACACATTACGTGGAAATTGAAAAAATTATACAACGAGTTTGAATTTCAAATAACATATTGACAACAGGAAAATTAACTTGATCATGTTTTTATTGCTATAATTTGAAAGCTAAACAAAATTTAGTTCAAAATCATATTTTAGAATAATATCACTCCTATTACAAGATTGAATTATTACAAGATGAAAAAACTGGAAAAAAACACACAGTAACAGTAAATGGCCGAAGTCTATACTGTAACACCACTTAAGCCTAACCGGCAACCTTTTTGTTTTGCATTATGCTCCAACAGATGACTGGTACAAGTACTAGCAATTAACAATATTGTAGCTCAATGCAAAAGAACATGTCTACGAGATAAATACTGGGTAGAATTACATGTTGACAAACTCCAAATTTTATACAGTGGTAGGTCATCAACAAGATCACTTTGTGTCCTATAGCAAATTCTTATTATTGCTTTACAGTATTTATTGAATATATAATTTATTGATTTAGTATTTCTTGGCAACTTTGTACAATTTGGCAGAGTATCAAAAGCCACGCTTCCCCAGACTTGAAGCTTCTAAATTAGACCACAAATCGGTCTGAGGAAGCTGCTGTATTACAGATAGGGTCATTGTTTGGTGTTTGCCGAGGTAAAGCTGATTTATAGACAAAATTATTAAAAAAGATACAATTACAGTCATAAAGCAAGACCACTCAATCAACCATTCAGTTTTTACTTCTATTCTTCATATACTAAAACAGAATGAAATAACTATTAATTACAAATTTTTTTAAAAAGGCAATCCTCGCAATGATAACACATCATACGTCCACTCTCGTTTGGACCTAGATAACAAAACATGTTTTGGAAAGGTATTCTGGGTACAATCAGCTGCTAATTAATTTGAAATTGACATCGAGAGGTTGTTAATAAAATCACTTTCTGTGCTGACATTTTCTACAGGAAAAGTATGACAGTAGCCTAAATCCTTCAGTATGCTGTTTAGAACTATTTCTATAATTGCAGGGTACATTCAAGTAGTTTGGTACTTTGGGCAGCTTTGTAAAATTGGATACAGTACTACATATTAAAATAGTGTTTGACCTTCCACCTACAGTACATTATTCCAAGAATTTGCATAAGAACCACCCTATTGAAAAATGGAATATGGCTATGCTGTATTACCTTTGCACAGAGCAACGCCATTCAACCAAATATTCTGTTTTATTTACTTTGCAGAAAAGGGGTCAAACAAAACTTAATCTTAAAATTTTTTTTGGAGTTATCTCAATTCAAACATGTCATAACACTGCTCCCCATTGGAAAGAACATGCCTTGGGGTGGCATACTGGGTAGAATGTGAGGAGGGCTGCTCGTGATGTCTGATTCACTGGAGTTTGTTGCCAGGGTAACGTCACTTGCAATTCTTGGGTCGAAACCTATGGAGCTGGGAATTGCCCTAGCTAAATGAATAAGTCAGGGAGGTTTAATCCTCATACTGTTTAAATAATTAGGCCTACTTTAGACCAACACAGACCAGTTACATGTACTACATATGCCTTTACCACAGTTTTAGGGTCTTGGCCTTACAGGTGCATGTAGCGTTGACTTTCGTTATAGAAGCAATGAATTATGAAATAATTATGTTTCTCTAAAAAGAGTCCCATGGGCCTACGAAGATAAAATTTGGCAAACGATGCAAGAAATGTCAAAAAGTTTTACTTTTAGTGTTCCCACTTTTAAAAAAGGTGGGTATGGAAATTCACACGTACAGTGTTCTGGATGAAGGTGAGGGGCATCATTGAAAGATGCTGTGACAAACATAAACCAGTTTTACAAACATGTACATAATGTTAGTTAGCCCTCATGCGGGAACACAGGATACGTGGCATACCAATATTAAGCCTAGGCTACGGAATTACTATATGGGCTAAAATGTAATTTGTTTTTGCCTATCTAGATAATTTGTCTTTAGTTTCAACTCCGACGGAGTTTTTTTACAGGCATTCTTTTAATGTGCAGGACATGATCAAACATGTCTTTCGACGGAGCTAGTGAACGTTTTGAAGGACGATTCAAGTCTTAAGAGCATCAATCATTTTAAAACAATCACCAAGTTCCACAACTTCTGCAAAGTTGCCCTTGAACGTCCTGAAACGGCAATGGTCATCTTAGGTGGTCGTCGGCAAGAATATTTCTGCAGTTTGCTTCTTGTGAACGTGACGGTGTCGTGGTTCTTTACAATACAATCTCTTCATGCGAGAACAATCAGGTTAACATAGACCTGTCGCCGCATTTCACCCAGTCGGTGGTGTCGTGCCTCGTGTTTTAGGAACAGTAGAAACCCTGGAAACCTTATTTCTGAATGGTAGGATCCGACTTCGTGAACAAAAACTGTGCAGCACCTGTTAAAACTCAACACTTGCAATGGAGCAACAAATTTACCGATACCATCATGAGGTTATTGCACTTCCTCGATGCAGCAATACCAAGTGATGAAGGGATCCCACCCTTCACAGATTCTCCTTAAGATATTAATTCCTAATGTATGGGCCGGGTTAATCGCCTTTGCTTTGGCTGTGTTATTTTCCCCTGACGTGTCCAACTGCCGGATTTTTTCTTCATAGAATTCGATTTTGATGTCATAAGCTCTTGTGGTTTAACATGTTTACATTGTTAAATTTTTACGACTAAATCTCATACTTTGGGTATGTTTCAGTCATAATAATTTGCAGTAAAGCCATTATTTTTTTATTCAAATTAATGTATCACGCATTAATACATGCCTTTTGAAATGACCGTTTTGATCGGAGAAGAGCAAACATTTAAGAGTGTTTAAGAAATTTGCCATAGCGTTTTTTTTTCATTAATTAATTTCATATGATATTTTTGTTACTTATTTGTTTCTTTTTGGGGGTTTAGGATCTGTGGAGCGAGTCTTCAATCTGCTCCTCTGTTCTCAAGGGCCTGAAGACAACTGGGAGAAGAGTTATTTGACTTTCCTGTCACCGCCTGGTATAATGTTCGGCATTGTCAACATTGTGGGTAAGTCTTGAAAATCTTATCACGAAATCGCCCCATGTTCTGATGAGCTGTCACAAGTGTTTACCGCAGTTCGCTGGTGAGATAGATTGGGATCATCCATGTATACACCGTTGTCAAAGGCATGTGGGGTACGATTCAATATTTCCTGTTCAAAAAGGCAGTAGCTGTTTTGTGTAAGGTCAAAAGTCTCCGGTTTCTGGTCAGGAGCTGGCTCCAAACGTGGTGCGGTGACGCAGGTTTTTTTTACCCTCAATTTTCTTCTTGAAATGATGCACGTATATCAAATGCGCAATGTCCATCGCAACTACATGCGCACGTAACGCCGGCCGCTACCAACACAAAATAGACTGGGCCCCGCGCTTTTTAACTGTTTAGCATTTTCAGCTTGTACATGTACACAGGACATAAGACTACCTCGTTAGTCTGGTTCCCAAAATGTAAATGTATAATACAGAAATGACGTCATCTGAAAAAGAGTGCCCGACTAAATACATGGGGAACCAGAGGGACTCCTTTATTGGACATAATACTCAAGCGTACCCCCATCAAAACACGTTTAAACTACGCAGGAACAGGATTTCAGTCGATTAAACACGTTTGTCAGCTTTTAGACATCATTTATACCAAATACCTTTTTACTTTGCTGACGCAAAGGTCTACGGCGACGCACGCACTGACCTGAAACCTGAGACTTTTTTTGGCTTAATAATCGTGTTGAATCCCCCAGGGAAATTATCCTCCGCAGCGTTAAGACCAGTGGCGTATCTAGCGGGGAAAGGGATGGGGGCAAGTTGCCCCTCTGATGGATTTTTTTTACAAAGAATACTTCATATGTAAGAAAGTAATCAGTATAGTTATCAAATGCTGTATTAGCACCAGAACCCTAAAAAAAAAAACAACACCACGCACAAAAAATAAGGATGCTGGGACTGCGAGTTAGGCTTTTGATATTTTTTCTCCCCCAAAATTATGTTGAATGAGCCCGAAGCTGCATTAGCTTTTGAATTTGCCCCCCTCCCCCACACCAAAAGCCAGATACGCCGCTGGGTAAGACTGCGCCTTTCACTTTCTTGTGATCAAAATGCAACTTGCACGTGCGCTATTTATCCTACCCGTGAGATAATGAAGACCCCATTCTATCCTATGACGCACTGCAACTAAACACAGTGATACTTCCTATGGGATTTTCAATATCAAATCTCATAGCGATTGGATGAAGATAAGCTGAATATCATTTACAATACATAGTACGTCTTTGAAGGATTCGGCAATCAACAAATAGGGTAAATAAAAAGAAAACAGAAATTGCACCGGCATACTTCAGTTACGTCGGGGAGGGGGTGTGATCAAGAGATGATGTGTATTGCGTTCACAAGGTGAATCAACAATAGTGAAAGGAGCCTAAACTAAGTGGCCAAGTATAGACCTTCTCCACCCACGTGATTAAATGTAAACAATACCACCATGTGTGGACCACCTTGGCCACGGTGATCGCATCATGTATATTCCTCCGGGCAGCTTCAACCATGTGTAAGCGCACGTGCGAACGCTCCATGCTTGACTACTTTATCTTGAATAGGTAGATTGCCATCACAACTCTATGCACTCATTACCATCACAACACATCATAGGTGCAGCACGATCGTGACGTCACTGGGAAAAGGTCTACATATATGACTGACTCTTGCAGAGGCATATGCGTAAATCTTGCATCTGCTGAAAATTGACCAACGCCTGAAATGGCACAGGTACAATGTGTAACAGAAATAGTGGCCCGCCCCCTGCCATTCAGTTTACGTCAACAGAGTCAAGACTGTGTGCCACTCACACAAACATCACGGTCGTTGTAAACCTCCGTCATCCAGTGCTGTCGTGCATGATCGTTAACTGTATGTCATAGGGATAAATGCATTTCTTAAAACCTGAATGATACATTGGGAAGTGTGCTCTGGATTCCCTGAGGCATGTTCAGTCCAACTTCCTATGAAACAGTTTTAAGTCCATTCGTAAGCAAATCAGTTGTGATTTAGGTTCTTGGCTGTCTTTGCCAGACGTTTATATATGTTACACCGGGTGTTGTCATAAGAAAAGAATATAGTTGCCCTTTCTGACCCAAATGCCTGCAATGTCTTTAACATGTTACATGTAGTACACGAATCTACACAAAATTCAACTTCAAACGGACACAATAATTTCTTTAAAACCAAATTCAATGATTTATATTAACTGAAAAGGGTAATATCGGGCTGGTACCCAGAAATGTCTGAAAAATTCATGATACATTTTAATTTGCATGTTTTCTCTTCCTTGCAAGGACGAAGACGAAGGCTCGTGGAGAAGAGTGCATGTATCTCAAATGCACACACTAACCGAATAGTGTGTGTTTGTACCATACAATATCTACTGTCACATATAATTGACTATACATGTACATGTACATGTATTCACTGAACATTCAATCTTTTTTTATTTTCGAGTAACATGTAGGAAAATATAAACACCAAAGGCATAGATTTTTCCTTAATAAGAAAAATGTAATGGTAGTATAGTCCTTGTTTCATTTCCGATTCAAAATCTTCCACTGTCGATGGAGAAAATATCGCTGAAATCAAACTTAAAAGGTTATGGCGAAGTCGAGAGCCGCCATATAGTTGAATTAAAGGAAAAATCTGTATTCCCCAAACCAATCCAACCACGCCAAAAGCACAGTTTAATTGTCTGTGTGGCGTTTATCCTATACATTCTGTCTCTGTTTAGGAAAGCTCGTGCTTTATTTGAGGCAAATCTTGTTCGGGGCATATGTATATTGGGAGCGGATTTGCATGTCAAGTGCAATAATCTCCTCTTTGAAGGGGAAAGCCTGAATGCTAAGCAATTTGAATGAATTCGATTATGAAAAGCAGTCACCAGAGGGGACGGGGATTTGAATATAAAGACTTACGCTCGCATTCCATGTTAATTTGATCGCCAACTACGACTGGAATGAGAGAGGTTTATAACTTGCATGTTAATTAGTTTCCTTTAGAGGGGATATGAACATTCCCCCTCTTGAGAATTCACTCAAGCGATTGAAAGTTCTTGCTATAAAACTGCGTGAGGGGTAGAGTCAAAGTCCACCGTCGCCAGGTCAAAATTATCATCTCCCTATACGTCACTGACTTATTTAATAATGACCAAACTAGTAGTCCACGGGCCAGACCTGATGTCGAAATCACCAGAGGTGGCCAAATTATATATAATGGAGTCGACACAGTAGATGCAGTATCCGGTTCGTAAGTGTGACGCCACTTCATTTTAATTCATGCCCACTGCACAAGCAGATACACAACCATCGAAAGTACGTTAGTTCGCGGTAAATATTGCCGTTTTTTTTTCTCTTGATTTTACGCATAAAGTCATCCTGAAAGATTCTCCCACAAAAATTTGCAGCTTAAAAAGTGTGAATTTAACACACCTTTATGTATTTTGTGTCTTGACTCCTTACTTTCAATTGTCTGATTGTATTCAAGAACTGAAGCTGACACATACAGCCTCGTTTTCAAACGCGGAAGTGCGCAGATCGATGCGTCGTGTTGGGATCCCTCTATAATGGCTCCAAGGCACAAGACGAAAGGAAGGCAGTATGTATCCAGCACTGACGGTGTTGACTGCCCGAATACTGTCGATATTTCACTTAGCCCAAACCCGTGCACTTAATGAATGGAACAAAGGTGTGCACTCAGGTGTAAGGTAACAGCAAGAGCGTCATAGACTCGGGACTCCATGTTCGTGTAACGATGGGAAAATAGTTGAAGTCAGACAATAGCCTCGCCCGTTCTTAGCGCAAATCTACAGTTCCTCGTCCATTCTCCTTGACTTAAGAACACCGTTTTAGACGTTCTGCACGGGTTGATGTTCTCACTGAATGTTTCGGTTTGCCGCGCTAACATTTCCCGGTTCATGTTAGATGGCGATTACATATTTTCATCTAAAGTAAAGCATTCCGTTTAACATACAATATTCGCTAGACCGTTCGCGAAAGAGCGTACGGTACATTTACGGTCGAATTTCTGCGGGATATGCTTTCTACAGATGTATGGCAATAGTTTCAATATTTAATAATTTCCTTATTCCAAATGGAATGGAGGGGGAGGTATTGAGGCATAAGCCTTGAGATGGCAGTTGTCGAAATCACCAGAGGTGACAAAATTATAATGGTCGCATAGTTATTGCGTCATTACCATCAGCGGAAAGGAATTTGACATCCTCTTCATACTAGTGGGTTGAGTGTATGTCCAGTTCGTAAGTGTGATGTCACTTCAGTTTAAAACACGCCCACTGCCCACGTGCACTACACATAGAGTTACATGCATTGATTACCGATTACATGGAACCATGGAACCGAAAGTTAACGCGCAACTTCAGCGATCGTCCAATGGGAGCCTGCAAATCGTGGTGCGTCTCCCTTTGTGATGAAGTGACTTACGAACCTGATAGAAAATAACGTTTACATGGTAACCCTGTGGCCTTTTTATCCGGTTCGTAAGTGACTTCGTCACAAAGGCGGACGTGCCACGATTCGCAGACTCCAATTGGACGATCGCAGAAGTTGCACGTTAACTTCCGGTTCCATGGTTCCACATAACGGCGATCAATGCATGTAACTCTATGTGCGGTGCATGTGCAGTGGGCGTGGTTTAAACTTAAGTGACGTCACACTTACGAACCGGATAGGACCGATGGGATGTATTGTGTCACCATTATGAGTTCTGTATTCGTCTACAACTTTTCTTAAGATTCTGCAGGAAAGTGGTTCAGCCAGTAATCCATCCTGCGCCATCATTTGATTGCCCTGTATTTATCCAAAAGATGGTGGTCCAAATACATTTAGTTATAATTTTGTTACTTTATTCATTCAGTTATTTTAAGTGTGATGCATACATTTTAAGGTCAGTGCCCATGGTATGGTACATGCAGTTACAAATTCAACATATTTTCATGCAATAAAAGTTAAAAGATATTCAACAAGAGCAAGATACTTGAAGTTCAGTTTAAGATTAGGAGGTGAATGACGGTCATGTTGGATTATGAGCAGGTGATCTTATTGTTAAAGGTCCACTCAACAGTATAAGAGAAGGGCAAAACACAAGATTTGCGTGCAAATATCAACGTTTAACTGCAGAGCAAGGGTAAATTTATTGATCGCTGTAATGGACATCACTTACCTGGAGCAGACAGATAGGCTACATGTGCATTCAGATTTAAAGACATTCTAATATTGTGTTACATAGGAACTTGTGTGCTTAGTAGTCCCGCTTGATAACTAAATCGATCAGCTGAGGAGTCTTACCTCTCTGGCTCGATAGCTACTTTCAGTCGTCATGAAGACCTTGAGTACGCGTATTTACTCTTCGAGGTCCAGGTACCGGATAACTGACGAGATTTGAGTTCGAGCTTACGGGCGCTGTATGACATACTCATCTGGAGGCTGTCCTTATGAAGACGACGGGCTACAATTTTGAGCTTACATGTTTGCTATTGCATTATGTAACTGTAGATTCGTGCAAGAAGGGCGAGGCTTGGCCTCGCTCGTTCTTAGCACAAATCTACAGTTCCTCGTCCATTCTCCTTGACTTAAGAACACCGTTTTAGACGTTCTGTACGGGTTGATGTTCTCACTGAATGTTTCGTATGGCCGTGCTAACATTTCCCGTTTCATATTAGATGACAATTACAGATTTTCATTTAAAGTAAAGCATTCTTTCACTTCACTTCTTTTATATCTGCTTCTTCCGTTTTATTTTTATTTCATAATGTTCATTTTTACTTCTTAATATTTATATGTTAAATGTGACATATTTTCCATTATTTTACTGTGTTTTCAGTTTAAAATTTGTAAGTTTAGCCAGTTTTATTTTCAGTTTAACCTCAGTTTTAACTCTTCCTCCGTTATTTAACGGTGTGTAAAATAACTATAACGATGCAATGTATCTCACAAAACAGATTAATCATTTAGACACTTACCTATCAGTACCTGCGAGATGATATTCCAAATGCCTGTACTTTCCACATATAATTTCCTATACGGTGACCGAGTGATTTTGATGAGTATGCATGTAATACCAGGTGTTAACGTGGTCTTCATTATCAGAGACAGTGAGCTGTGGTTCCCAAAGTATCCACTCTCCAAAGTTGCTTGTTGGTGGCGTAAAAGTCCCAAACTTCGTGAAGTCACAATTACATTTCATAACTTGAATCTAGCAAATTCCCCCTTCCACCTTATACACGTAAATCCATTTGGACTTGTGAGGTCACAAAGTCAGTGTTTGCGCCTACGATCCACTGATGGTGCTGACTGCATAACTGCATGTGTGTAGGCACCCAGGTGACAGAAAACAAAACGGCTTGTCGTTGTTGTTTTGTATTAATGGGGCTTTCAGCTACTCAGTATATTTGCGCCAATAACTATACACATAATTTTGTGTACATTTATGTACATTTATTCATAACCTTTATTGATCAGCATCACTTTACGGAGGTTAGGAAGAAGGTCCATTTTTGGAGGAAGGAGGAAACCTGAGTACACCCAGAGAAACCCTGCGAGAGAGAGTATGGACTGGAAACCAACTGCACTTAAAGCCTGGGCACTGCCAGGACTCGAACCCGGGCCTCACTAGTGCGAAGCGAGGAAAGAAAGCTTACCCGCTCCCCTTGCAACGGCTTGAACCAGGAGTCGAGCTTTTATGTACATGCAGATGTAGACAGCTATAGCCAACGCCGGACAATGGACCGAATTCATGTCACGGCTCGAAACATTAGGCCCTATAGTAAAACCCTTTTGTTCTTTTGTACCAAAGAATGGAGGTAGGGACGTGGTTTAAGTCGGGGAAACAACAAAATACTGGAGATTCTTTGAACCCATTCGAATCAAAGAACCTCCACCCTTTGGGTCGATTCACCTTAACTAAATAACGTTTACCTTATATCAGGAAGTCAGGTTGGCGTAGTTGTTGTTCTTTCCTTGCCATCCACCTCTACGGTCTGTGTTCGAATCAATCTCGGCACAGTCCACTTGTGGATTGGGCTTTCAGTCCCAGCTGATTCCATGGGTTTCACCCAGAATATTCCTCTGCGGTTTTCCTCTCACCTCTTAAAATGTAACTGCTTCTCATTGTCTCCTTTCTATAGGTTTCCTCAGGCTTACAAGCTACAATGTCTATGGCGCTTTTGAGGAATCCTTGGTGTCATTAACAGAAATGATTAATAAAAATAATTAATCTCAAACTGCTCTAGTGACAATTAAGAGTGGGGTGTAGTAGGTCGTAGACTGGTTCCCGCCCCATACGTAGATTCCAGACGTCTTACGGACGTCCTCCCAACGTAAGGGCCGGTAGCGAGTAATGACACCGGCAGAATCCTGTCGGTTTTCTGTAAATGATGAAACGGAGCCCGCTCAATGCACAAATCAAACATGAACTGATGGAATATTTCGCCTTTTTTCCCTCATTACCGAAAATAACTTCACCACAAATCGTCTATTTATCTAAATAACTACTGATTTGGAATAAATTGCCCTAAATAATTTATCGATGATACTCACTGAAAAAAATTACGACCACACGGTGATTAACAGAGGATGAACAAGGATAGCTACGTGTGTATTATTTGCTTCACTATTTGCTTCACTGCTGGAACGTATAAAGCATTGCTGGCTTGCAAAAAATTGAAGTATTCAGCATCCAAATTGACCGGGCTAATCGCACACGTTAAACTGCAGCTGCCTACCGCGGTCCCTACATAATAAGGATGGGGACCAGTCCACGCAGGTCGTGGCTGAAGCTGGCAGTATCCAGTTCTTAAGTGTGACGCCCACTGCACATGCACTAAACACAGTTACATACATTGATTGCTGTTTACCTTGGAACCATGAAACCAGAAGTTAACGTGCAACTTCAGCGATTGTACGATTGGAGCCTGCAAATCTTGGCGCGGCCGCCTTTGTGACGAAGTCACTTACGAGCCGGATGGGGCCTGAAAGTAAAAAGTCACGCAGCAAGCTTCCAGAACCCTCGCGGGATCCGCCTATGGTGATTTTAAATGGGGCCGTCCTATCGCGTTCGCTAATTTACACCGCAAAAAGTGCTAAAATCAACACTTTTTGGTGTTATCAGATGACCACACCGTAGGGTGTTAATTTTACACCGCCGGTGTAACTTTGCACACCTATAAGTGTGTGTGTACTGGAGGGTGTTTTAAGTAACACCAAATAATACCAAAATTTTAACAGCAGTGAAAAGTGTCGGTGAAGTCCTCTGATAACACCAGAGGTGTTGAATTTATCACCAAAGTTTTTGCAGTGTGGAAAGAATTATGTCTAAATGAAACCACCCAAAGAAACACTCACATCGGGATTTTCCATTTGCCCTCCTCTGGTAATATTTTGGAAAAGTCCTATGGAGATGGCAGAAAACAATTCTATTGACGACCTCTCACTTCCGGCCGTAACGTGACTAGGTGTCCTTGTTCGTGCACGTTTGTTTTCATTCCCCGTGCTTTCATTCCCAGTTCTCGCAAACGGGGTATCGAATATACGCCCCGCAGGTCGGTAGTTGTCCCTGATATCAGTAACCTTAACACTCTAGGGAATATATCTATTCCCTTTGATGGAATACTTGTCAATCGCAGGTTACACCTCGGCTGATGCTGATACCCAGCCAGCAAAGTGGAGGTGAAGTGGCTTGCCCAGGGACACAAGGCAAGCAACATGATTCAAGCCTCTGACCCGCTGGTATGGTCCCAAACCCTAACTAATGGGCCACGTTTCCCTTGACACAGCCTGAACCTGGATGCCCGTTAACACCCCCAATTCGTCTTGGCCATCACAGGAAACTTCGGCACCGTGTTCGTGGACCAGTCGTACTGGCAGAGCAGTGTTGCAGCTAAGCCCCGTCAGGGCATGTGGGGATTCCTGATCGGAGGTATGGTGTGGTTCGCCATCCCCTTTGCATTCTCAACAACCATGGGCCTGGCTTACACGGCACTTAGCACGTACCGAGGCAAGCCTCTCCTCACAGACGATTTGGTCAATCAAGGTAAGGAGTATGCTCTTCATGCAGTAACATGCCCTTCTGATTGTTGGAGCTGTATTGGTTGATGTGACATTATACTGTCCAGGCCAACCAGCCTGTCCCCCCAAATTGCTTCTGTTTGTGCGGAATTGCAGGCACTGGTTAAGTACCAGCGCCGTCTAGTTGGTGTTAAGTTTTACTGCCTAGGGAAATGTTGGATTGTTTCCGCATCAGTTGACAACTTTAAACACATACTAGTGTTGCCATGAAAATAAATCGTGTAACAATTTTAGAGCAGGTACGCAGGAAAATTACAAACAGCACTGTGAAAATCCTATCGATATTTTCTTTTCAGGGTTAGCGGCACCAGCCGTTGCTAATGAGCTCATGGGCTCTACAGGAGGCACCCTGATGGTCCTACTCATCCTGATGGCTGTGACGTCTACGGGGTCAGCCGAGGTCATTGCTATCACCTCCATCATCGTGTACGACCTTTACCAGATCCATCTGAAGCCCTACCGCAGCTCAGCTGACATCAACAGCTGTTTGCTGTGCGGAAAATCCCGCGGAAGGATGGCCAACAAGAGGGACATGTGCTCCTGTTGCACCATGGGAAACTGTACGTCATGCACCTCAGACGACAGGTAGGTTCCTTTGTATACTCGCCATGGGTGGACTGGCTGTAACATCTCCCGAGCATAATCACATGCATTTAAAGGGGGAAGGGGTAATTCTTACGCAATGTGGTCATAATATCGACTGTCGATATTTTGGGTGATATTTGAGTCCCTGAGGTTGGCACTTGGTTCAGTTGCTCATTTGGAATCACAAAACCTCTTTAATAGGAGTACAAAGCTGACAACATATTCATGACCTTAAGTTTAAAGTAATTAAGGCCACCTATATATCTGTTGAAAATGACTGTCAGTGCTGGAAAGTGGCGTGAATTATGGCATCCATGTTGTTTCCAACCCTGAGGTCTTTTCCAAACGTGTCCTTTCAGCGTTAGTTTTTTAACCCTTCTCTCTGTTCTTCTCTTCACAGAGCTCGTAAGGAATGTAAGCGCGCCCTCAAACCAGTGTACAAGTGCAAGACGCATGGCTCCTACCGCTCCTATCTCGAACTCCTGAGGGTGAAGCGAGACTGGGCGATACTCTGGGTTTCAATTGCCATCATTCCGCTGACTCTACTCTTCGATATTTTACAGGTAGGATGGCGTAGGCGGATATAGGGAAGAGAAGGGAAGGGAAATATATTACTTACTATGTGTGGGCCTGTCTAAGCCTTGCAAGGCCTTGTGCAGTTAGTGCGGAATAAAACGAACAGTATTCGAAGCGATGTAGCAAATTCGACATTCGGGCGATGAATTAAGTGCTCAGATAATGACTTCAGAAAAAAAATTTGCAACACTGTAAAACTAGATATTCCCTGAACAACAATAAAACTCCAACGCCGAAAATTGCTCATTAAAGAGCGCGGGCGTTAACTCAACTTTACCACGGTAACTCGCAGCAGTCACGTTCATGCCGTAAACAGCTACATATATTTCGCATTATGGATTAATGCAGAATGTCTATTTGACGTGCAACAATGACGCCGGCAAACTCCAGCGTTTTGCTTTTAGATTGTTCTGTTTGATGTTGCTCATACTAATTTCGGACTGGGATCCGTGGAATATATACATTTTCCAAAAATGGAACATCAGGAACAGATCCAGAGACTGAGATAAAGTGGCTTGATCGCATTTTACACATTTTGAACTAATCTGTAGGCCTTTATATGGTTTAATGGTCACACTGTCTGCCCACCTCACATTTTATCGCGTTCCTTTGTAAATAAATCAAAAAGAAAGAAAGAATAAAACAACTTCTGGTGAAATTTACACAAAACGAATTGCGTAGTCATCAATTAAATTTGTTTACTGTGAAAAGGTGCAGCAACTGTAGCCTTTGGTGGCAAACCCCTGGTTTTTTTTTGCTATTGGTTTACCTGCCAATTCATTCCCTAGCGTTTCCAATAAGCATGCATGGAGTTCTTCTTTCGAAACATCTTTGATCCACTTAAGTCTAAAACCGGAACGTAATCGGTATGAAAATATTTCAACTTTCGAAACCCCCCCCCCACAAAAGACAGATAACTGAGTTGTTGATTTCTCTTGTGTGTGGTTTCACATCTTGTAGCAAGTTTGAACAAATTTTGGGGAATGTGGACGGATTTGAGATTTAGGGTTTTTGTTTTTTCCACTTAACATAATATTGTCACTCGGAATTATAAAACGCTGTAAGGACTAGTCTTGAACAAGTCGAAGAGACGTTAGCCATCAGCCATCGGCGTAGACCTTTATTGCTCGGCTTCATATTAGTTTCTGCCCGTTCTACACGTCCGTTTTGCTGGAATATGTAAATACCATTTACATATGCTTGTAGTTTTTCTAAAAATAAGAAAAAGTGTGATTTTACTATAATTTTTTCTTAGCCAGAAGTTGCTGAAAGGATTGGCTGTATTAAGAAGTCTCTTTTCCTTTCGAGGTCAGTCGGAAATGAGTTCCATGAAATTTAAAAGGGATGCCCTCTCTAGAACCACGGAGTCATTCGTCTTGCAGTACATCGGGGGCATATTTGATTAAATTAGACAGGGGTATCGGACAAATAATGGCCGGCACAATCTAGGTCAACCTTGGAATCGAAAGCTTGGTAAATATGGCCGTTTTCCCGTGGTTCTCGGTCAGTAAATGGCCTGCCGACAGGTCCACCTGGACACTAAATGCATATATAATTCAGATGTTGGCAGTCGAAATAAGTCATGGGCATTTGCAGGTAATGTCTTGTGGGAGAGATGATAATTCTCCCGTTTTGAAAATAAAAACCGCTTTAGAATATTAAGCCCTCTGGTGCATAAGAAACCCGCAATGCATGTTTAAAAATAAATTTAAAAATGTTTAAAAAGGCAATTTCTTCATGCCCCCCCCCTGTTGTTAACCCACGCTTAAAAGCGTGCAGTTATAAAAGCGGCTTTACTCGATCATACGGGCAAACCAGGGCACGATTGCGCGATGCATTTTGTGTCCTTGGCTTTCCAACATCTGAAGACTAGACACGCAGGAGCTCGTGACTGTACTTTCGTCCAGGAATGTTTAATTTGCTGTTGACATGTGACTGCATGTGTCTTGGCAAGATTTGCTGTTCTACGGTGATACAAGAACGAGACTTAACCGAATTCCCACTGCATTTGCAGGTTGGAACGCCGTCTTTGTGCGTCACAGTGTAAATTTTGTTCTGGTGTTTTGCTTTTTATTTTTCTTTGCCGAAAACACAATTCAGGAAAATCTAATTGTGATTCGTTTAGCCAACTTAAGAGGACTAATTCAAATGTATTAACACGAAAACATTAGTTCCCTGCTGTTTTTAGAAGTTTGTCGTTTAATAAGTGACTTACTGTGCCATGTCTATTCCCCTTTTGACATCCAATTCAGAATCAAATGTACGTTAAGAGACTTAAGATAATTCTTCGATGTGAGTGTTTCCGATCTTCCATCGATTCTGGGCGATCTTTATAAGTACTTTAAATGAACTTTTTGTGCATTGCCCACTCATCCTTGGCAAGGTCTTTTTGTACCTCCATTAAAAGGAAACCCTTTCTGCAGCATGAGAGATATGTCCGCTTGCCTGCCTGTTCAGAGAATGCCCCCTTTATTGAACATCTTCTGATAAACGCCTAGGTTTCATGCTAGTTACTAAGCGTGACTAATCTGTGTTCCGCGCTTTTACTGGTACTGAATTTGTATTTCTTTTGTATCAGGCGTTTAGCTCTTTGCCTTTTGTCTTTCATCCACGGAATACGTGAATGGCTCGATTTCTAAAGTGGGTTTTTACCGTAAAGGTGAAGTTTATTAAGGCTTGCCAGAAAAAGTCAAACTTGCCTGCACTCTTTCTGAAGAAATGAGCTGAAACAAACCTTACAAACGAACTTCAAATTCTCCTTTCCACCAATATTTAGCGTTTCATTGGTCAGTTCAAAGACAACACGTGGAAAACAGAAAACACCGTCTTTATTTTAGTGCACATATAATACTGTTTTTAGCGCATTTAGTCATCAATACTTGATTTTGTGGGGAAATGTTATCAGGAGAAATATGCTCGAAGAATAGGCGTACATTAAATTCCAACTCTATCACAGATTTATTCCTAATTTCTTTACTGCATGACAGTGTCATATTATGAGGAACATGCAAAATGTGGTCGAATCTTGGACAGGTGTGCATTGTAGTGACACACAGCAATTACAGTTCAACAGAAAGAAACCTCGCAAAATACCGTCACTCCAGTAATCCGTCGTTACCCTTTTAGCCGCCCGGGCACTGTCTTGAAAGCTTTGCGTCTTAGCCAAACAAAATGATCAGTGAAACTGGATGTTTCTCACTCTAGACCAGTAGGCCTATCCGTCACTCTCACGATATGATATCTCCCGTCTCATCTGCCCAGGTCACCCTAAGTGGCGTGTACTCCGCCATGGGCGTGTTCATCGGCTCCTCCGTCGTTCCAATTATTCTCGGGACCTTCTGGACACGCCTCACCAGCAAGGCCATGGCCAGCGGCGCCCTCGTAGGAATGCTTCTGGGTATCACGAGTTGGTTGGTGTCCGCCTCACTTTTATACAAGAAATTTGATCTGTCTGCGTTCATGACGAACTCGGGAGGTAAACAAGCCAAAGGGAATACAATTGCTCGTTCGATGCAGATACAATAGAACTATTGCTTATTTCGGACCTTTACCGTTACCACACAGTGATAAATAGTTTTTTACCTTATTGTGTTGGTTAGGCCTACTCTCTAAATTCAAAAGAGTGAAACTAAGGACGAGATTTCGAGTGAAAAATCATTCTCAATTTAGATTGAAATAATCTGACAAATAATTACTTTAGTCGTGTACTAGTCGAGTGAAACTAAGGACGAGATTTGGAGTGAAAAATCATTCTCAATTTAGATTGAGATAATCTGACAAATAATTACTTTAGTCAAAGCTCGAGTGAAAACTGGATCTTTTCGATTGAAGAAACTTCACTCTGAAACGTCTAGTCCCTAGTTTCCGACAACAGATTCGCATTTTCACTCGAAAAGTTAAGTTTTCACTCCTTGGAATTTCGAGAGTATTTAAACGGCTGACCTTTCACACACGCAGAGAGTAGCCGAGTCTGCCATTAAACTTGAGCTTTTCGTATGAGGGAAGACACACGGGGACCTCTCCGTAAAGTTCATTTGAAATAACGCATGAACGGGACATCTCAGGTTTAAGAGGCAGTGTACGTGTCTTTCTCGGTTCACAAGTACCAGCACCTGATAATTCTGTCGAATCATCAAGTTTACATTCAGAGGATACACCAAAGAACACAAGTTGAACTTGACGACTCTTTCTTCTTTAGTTATGCTCCGACTGGATTGACTTAACTTATTATTCTCATCACAGATAACAATTTTGAGTTGAGTATGCTCATCGGAAACTGCACGTCACTTCTCTCCGGAGGCCTTATCGCAGTGGGCGTGACCTTTTTCACGAAACATCCCCTGTCGGAGCAAGAAAGGATGGAGATATGGGAGAAGACGCGTGACATCGACAACCCTTTGTCACCTTGGACAGAATTATACGTCAGGTGAGTCGGTCAGTCTGTGAACTCGTAAAAGGGTTGGAAACGATCAAATCTTGTATTTGTTTACTGGGTTGCCTATATATATCACCGTCTGGGGAGCTGCCTGCTAAGGGACCCTTTTATATTTCATGGCGCTCATATATTTGTTTTCATTAATCGAGGAAGGGTCAGTCGGTCGAAAATAAATGAAATTCCTAAAAAAATATGCTGATGACTGAATAAACCAGGCAAAGTGTACTTGTCACTTGTTTTTGTATTGAGTACCACGAGTGTCTTTGTTTCCAGATGTGGACAGAGAAATATTTGTATTGGTACACAACACAATACCTAGTAGGAGTCAGTGTCAGGACACCATACGGTGTTCGTGTGTGCAGTGTGTATATACATGCACATGGTGCATACATGTATGTTCTGATTATTCCTATTGCGCTCCGTACATGTACATGTAGTACATTGGGTATGGTACGGTACCGCTCGGTCTGGTAGCAAAGCCGTACCATAGATTTCGACTATCACTGCGTTGATATTTGGGCGAAATCGTATCGCACATGCATAATTATTTTCAGCGCTGTGTTTGGACAGGTCACCACACCCTGCTTTTTTATAGGCAAGGTCCAATCAGCATGGTCGGTGGAAAAAAAATCTACGACAGTTTCTTGATACGATCACGCCACGACAGTTCCTTGATTATGGTGGGATTTCTGAAAGTGGATTGGTATTAGCGCAAAACGCAATACGCTCTCGGGCGTCCACTATTGAATCGTGTTTAATGCTGCATCCGGTCACGGATTTGCTTTCATCAATCAAAGTCACAACCTAACTGGCCAGTGGATTGCGGAGCAGTGCTTTTAAGAAGGCGGTTGAGACTTGACGCGAAAGCAAAAACAAACGCGAATTGTGACGTCAGATCAAATAAACACGCCGCACGCGAATTCGTTTAAGTTCAACACATTTCAGCTCGAGTAAATTTCGCTGTAGTACTTCGTTACTTCGCTTAATTCGCTTTGGAATTTGCCTAAAGTATAAATCGACCGGGCTCTACGCAGGTATTATTCAAATAACGGGGAAATGGTTCTTTGCAGGTGTACTGCTTAAACCCAAAGGCCAGTTTTTGCCTGGGGGCAAATCCTTTTCCCTTTAGATCTCGGCCGAGGAGCAACGCATTTTATTCACATTTGTAATTATGCTTGTAGGTATTTCATGACACCACAAATAGCTATAGTACTGACAAAATTTCGGTACGTCAACCAACGTGATCAGAATGAGTACAATAATCTTCATTCTACAAATTCATCCAAGCTCTACATGAACAAGTGTGCGTAGGGCTGATATTGCAACGAATAAAGATGTATCCACCAATAAACTAGGCCTAACTATGGACTGTAACTAGAATTCGTAAAACAAAACTAAACATATTTTTCTTTGTTTGGACAGGGAATTCAACATTACAGATGTGAAACTCGTCTATAATCGGCCGTCCCTGGAACAAATGCTAAAGGAATTTAAGCGGGCGAGGTACACAACCCTTATTTTGAGCCTGGGACTTACTGTTCTAATGGTTCTAATTTGGCCTATCGTTATGACTGCGCTTTTCGTCCTTAACAAGAACCAGTTCCAGCACTGGATCAACCTGACTGACACCTGGGCTTTCACTGCCGCCATTTTCATTATTGTGGTGCCTTTGGCGACGGAGGTGAAAGACATTGTACGTCAGTTTAAGCACTTGAGGGCGCGCGTACGGGTTGCGCCCTCTATTAGTGAGACTCCGGATTCGCCAGTTGCGGAGGCCCGCGCCTGATTATGTGTCGAGAATTGACATTTCTGCCAAGTTATTAATGAAAGGTGAGGAAGAACTAAAATGTAATGGTTTGAAGCTGAGAAGAACTGAAGTGGAAATCTTGTCGAAACGCAAGACATCAACACGACATATTAGCCGGGGAGAATCGATTTCAGTTGGAATCGCTAGCGAATAAAGACCGCTGGCAAGCACGGAGTCTTACTGAGGAAACATGTATTGTGATCGAACATCAGCGAGTTTTCTATGAAAGTGCTCTGAGCACATTCAATTACAATGCTCACGTCTATGCCACTTTACATGAGAAACGAGTTTGACGTGATGAAGCCGCTCCCTTACAAACCATCCTGTACCAGCAATGAAAATAGCCCTGTTCAGGCGAAACACGCTTGTCGCAAGGTCAAGCTTGCCTAGGATTTCTGGAAAACAAGACGAGTGAATCAACGGGAAGGAATTTCGACCGCCAGCATACAGAATGTCTAATCAAGACAATGTGCAGCCTGGGGTTGGGTTTTCGAAACAAGTTGTGTGTTCGAACTGATAAAGGGGCGTGTTAAATACTTGGATATCGCCAGTTAGACGTCGCAAATAAAGGCCGGTTCATACTTAGTGCGAAAGCGAATAGGAACGCACCCTTGTGACGACAAATGAAAAGTTCGTAAAGGCTGAACGCATTTTTGAGCGAAATTTTGCTGCAAATCAGTCATACTAGCCACGCTTTCGCGTTCGCCTTTAGCATGAAATGGCCTTTAAGCATTCGAGGCGAAAATTCGCTAATTTGAAATACGTTCGACTTCTGCAAGGTCGAAGTATAACGTTCCATGCATGAGGTATGTCACAAATTGGCGTCTGCTTTCGGTCTCTCTTGCCAAGTTGAGTATAAATCTCCTTAAATTGACATACCGCTAAAGTCATTATCGCCCATTTCATAAGAAAGTGATTCGAAATAAATATGTATTTGTTGGGCTATCAGTCGATCCTATAATTTTCTACTCACTCTTTTTGAAACTATCTCCCACAACTGCAAAATAGAAGGAAAAGGCAACCGGTTAATGGCTGAAATAATCAGTAAATCTTGCGCGGCATCAAGATCGACAGATCGCGCAAAGATCGAGTAATTGCGTAGATCGACCAATCTTGGCCAATATATTCATGGTTCTGAATTTTAAAAGAGAATGTCTGCCTAATGTCTCGTTAGAATCAAATAAGCCAACATCTTTTTAATGATTTTGTTCTCAAAGTAATTATGTATAGCAGTTCAGGTGGATGGTATGATCAGTTTTCGTTCACCACTCTTTGTGTCATTATCGGGTGTGTAGTTTGTAACACTGTCCTCTTCCCATACCAAATACTATAGGCCCCTAAGTTTATAATTACTTTGATTTGTCCATTTCAGGTGGACTTATTAAAGGAATTATAGAGGTGTTTCTATTTTGACTTTGCACGGTTTGATAAAGCCATCAGTTCAAAAGGGGGATAAACATAATGGTTGTTGCTTACAACCGAGTAGCATTGCAGCGTGTAACGAGGTCCTAGTTGATACTTTTACATGTAGCTGTAATCATGTACAATCCTCGGAACTTTTTGTCTGTTTTGATACTTCATAATTTAAAGCGAATTAAATAGAAAAATGGGTTGCAGGATGTAATTATAAGCAAATTGTCAAACACAAGCTTGTGCAGTTCCAAGTTTTTTTATCATTAACGCAAAATGTTTTTCCTGTATCTTTGAGTTGTGCATGTTTGATACTCGACTGTTGGAATTTGTAGTTAAGTTTTCCTTACTGACAAAGTCACCATTTCTCAGTGGTAATTTGTGACTTTTTATTGTCTGCACACATTCTTTCATCTTTGATTATCGTGGCACTCGTTTATGATCATCCTCTCAAGCCTGAAATGTTGCTAAGTTCTGTTATTTGCTTACTATGAAATTTTCCCGGTTTACCCAAGTGGCCTCAGCCGCATAAAGAAAGACTTTTAAAACAAATAGAACGGTTGTAGTTGTCCGCATTAGTCGTAATCTTATTAGCTTTTTTCACACGATGTGTATCACTCTCAGACTTGTCGTTTGCAAACTGGAAAATGAACATTAATTATTGTGGCTTTTTTATTCTCCCGCAATAAGAATATAATTTTATGTATATAAAAACATTGCTGGGGACTTTTGCATTTGTTGTTGGATTGAAATTTACTAAATTAGATTTTTGAAAATGAGCGTCAATTTAAACATTAGTCCAAAAATCAAAGCTTAATTTTCTCATAATCATGAATGACAACTGTTTAAAACACCAAGAGCCTTATACATCTTGTCTTGAACAGATAGTGGTGAAAAGAAATTACGAATGACTGAAATCTTAATCTGAAAGTTGAATTATATATGAGCCTCGAGTTGGACCAAGAGAGGACGCAGTTTTCTTTGCAACGGAGGTTCTTTTGGTCAGAACTGAGCTGTGCTGGTTCACGAACTACTGTGAAATGCGGGCGTTACATTTACCTCGTTGCCAACAAAATGAACGCTCGTTCAACATGGTTCTTTTCAACCGATGAGGGAGTGCTTTTGTTCAAGGTGGATAGATGAACTTCTTCCAACGAGACAGTTTCATTCAGAAATATTGAAATCACTAAGCTAGTCCTTGGTTATAACATTGTATTTTCAGAGAGAAAACACTGTAAGGCCCATCCTGAAATTCCCCAACATTTCTTAATTTTAAGGCAAATTGATACTATGTGGGGAATGAGTATAGACACGTAAATGATTTCAGAAGAGGTAATAAACAGATAAATTACTTTCAAAGCATTTCAAATACCGTCTTTTAAAACCAGTAAAATGATGCAATCTTAAAGGACTCCTCGAATGTAATATACACCAGACACGAAATGTAAATGTATCATTGACCAACAGTTTAATGTTTGGCTCTGCATCGATTCGCTTGCTTCTACCCGCTGTTTTATAAATTTTACATTTGCTGAACTTACTGATCTAAACTTGCCTGTAATTGAATCTCAATACACACGTAATACTGTAACTCAATTCAAACTGAACCTCTTAAAGTGCATAATATCAAATTTCCAAAGTGTTCTTGGTATTCATTTTCAACACCCCTCCCCAAATCATCTCTGGAAATCAAAAAATAAAATAATATTGCTGTACAATAATGATATCTTATTGACTGTCTTTGGATTCTCCCGTGGTAGCACATTGAGCGGCGTTTTTCTTGAATTCGACGGTCAATTTGATTCTGAGGTCCTTTAGTGTTCATTTCTTCCACTCCATTTTCTCTTGTCTGTTGTCTGATACCCAACCGTCCGTCGATAATTATGTCATACATGGGGTCATGGGAAACGACCAAACGTCTCGCTTATCTTGACGATGTTTCTGAGTTCATATCGATGCGTAGAGCTCAACGCATCGGACATTTGGGCTGCGTTTCACTGATATTGCTGTGCCGTTTTCGGGTGGCAAATCCGCTGATGCCGACGTTCAGCTCTTCCATATATATAGAGTGATGATGAGCTCTGCCGACGGCCTGGTTCGCTCGTCGCAAGGGCTGATGACCTTGCACAGATTTTAGTGAAGGAAATACGTCACACGGGGTCACAGCTAACGACGTGCAGAGCATTGTGGGCAAATTTCTGCCAGGCGTGCGAGCCCGCTGAATGCGTCACAAAAGCGGCGGTTACCAATTCCATACTGAGGCTAAATGAGGAATGATCCCCAAAACCTTATTTTGAGTAATCGGCTGTTGAAGTTGGACATACGTAAAAAATCATGCCAAAATTGATTTTGTTTTTTAGATTTTTAGGTAGGTTAGGTTTCAAAGATTTCCTCTAACTATGCCATTTGTGCAAAAAAAAATCAGGCAAAAGTGATAAAATGGAGGATTTCTGGAGTGAGTTTAGTTCCATATTTTCTTAAATTATAGATGACAAAATTTTGTCCATATTACGGGCGTGTTTTCGTAAAGTTGTGTCTTGTTCACAAGCTACGTCTACGTTAGTCTTGGCCCAAAGACGACAGTGATCGATAGGTGTTTTATTTATGTTGAAGAGCGCCCTCGCACAACTAGTTTTTACTCACGGCGCTACGCCGCCCCTTCAATATTACTTTTACTGTAGCGTACAGGTGCGTACGCAAAAACAACAATGCTGTGTGCATGTACTGTACAGTGTACATGTACACCCGTACGGTACGAGCATGTACGAGTCGATTTCAACATGGCATGTACATGTACACTGAAAACTGTAACAATGGTTAGGCTAAACATTTTCAATTTTTGAGCGCCCAAAGGGGACAAACCTGACCTTTATGCCAAATTCAGCTTGAGTAATACGTATCTCACCACTGTATTGCACCCTTGGCATGCATGTACATTGAAAAATTTGTAAGTATGGAAGGCAAGATCCGATGCCGTTGGATGGACGACAGCTTTCTGAAGTGCCAGAGTTTTCGGTGAGCAAAGAGTACGAGTCTTACTTGTCAATTTAGAAAGGGTGGTTTTTGACTGAAATAAGCTCATATTAACTTATCTTAACAGGTACTGTGAATTTTAATTTCAAACAGGAATGTTTCGAAATCTAGAAACCATAGGTCGGGAGGCCGTGTCAACACCGGCCCGTCTGATGTCAGTAGAAATCCATGATCACGAAACTCCACTGCTATGGATTCCTCCCCCCCCCCAAAAAACAATATAACTTCCAGGAAAACAATTTGTGAAGATATTCTTTCAGTTTACTTTGTTATTTCATGGCAACAGTTGCCCATAAATATAATGCTGTTGTGGTCATGTAGATCGAGAACAATTATCGAGCTCACACAACATGCGCGTGGCTAACGTTTGCAGCATTGCGGCGTGCTCTTTTTTCAAAGCCGTTTTTCTAGAAAATAGTTTTGACCACAGCGATGTTTCCCGTCATCTTTTTCACGTCATATTTTCGGAGCGGAGTTTCTACGAGTATAAATGTGGTATAACCGGAAAGCCCATTTATTTCTCTTTATTCTTGTATGTATATCTCAAAAAGTCATAAATGGGGATCTTTTCCCATTATGCCATAGCAGGTCACAATATTTTCTCTTCCTCGTTGCTGAAAAAATTCTCACCATACTTTATTCGTTCATCCAAAATTGATTAAGGTAACCAATTATTTGAAACATATCGCCAAAAGACACGTGATCAGTGATACTTAGTGAAAAGATAATTAAATTGCCACACTGTGTGATTGTACCAAGGCCATATGGTTTTTATCATACACATGCATGTAGGTGACACTTTGCCCGTACCAAAGCATTGCCATTGGCTAATCAAAAAATTTAAATAATGCTTTGCTAACAGGAAGAGATACCTCGCAGTCACAGGTCGTGTATCCAATCAGAGTGCAAAGCCATCACCCCCCCAGCACTTCGTTCGGCGGGCGCTCGCGCTGGGCGCGACGAACGAAACGTTCTGGCAACAACGCCCCCTACGATTTGACTAGCATGAAATAGTCGTCGGACTTGTGATTAATAATCAGCATATGAGCTCTGCACTTCTTTGCGTGCTTTTTAATGTAGTGGGAATTTGGGTACCCGTCTGAATCCCACTGTATTACTTCCGGGTACCGGGTAGGAGGAGAGGCACCAAAAATTAGCTTAACCGAAATGACCGAACGTTGCTGACAGTGATACTTGGCTCTGTGAACGTTCTGAGGGTTTAGTTAGAACTCCAAATAGTGCACTATGTTTTTAAATAACATTTTTCCGTGTATGTAACATGTAAACCTGCTCGGACGTTTTCCAGGCTCGGGATCGGGAGTCTGCTGGTTTTGTTTACTTGAAACAAAAGTTCTAACAAGTGCCTACACTGTACCGTTACTTTGTTACATGTACGTGCCCTGAGCTGAATGAACAAAATTTATCTCACAAGTCCTACACGTGGATAACCGTGTTCCAGTCAACTACATCTGGACAGTTTCTGACCATTTAAGTTGCAGTCAGTTCCTTATTTGACGATAAACATAACCGACCCACAATGAGCCGATTTGTGGACAGCTTTTGGGTAAGTTGTGTCTTGTCTTGCTTTTGCTTGTTATTGTAGGCCTAAACCATCATGATATAGCTAAATCCAGCATGGGTGATTTTGCACAATGGTAGAATGGCATTGTGGGAAGGAAAAGGGGGCTATGTTTGCTCCTTTTCCTTCCCACTTGCCTTTCTACCATTATGCAAAACCACTCATGCAGTTCTAGCAACAAAGCTAGCACAATCTTGACTCTTGCACAAATCTGCTGTTCCATGCATAGGACACCCCCTCTTCATATTGCTATGAGTGGATTTCATTCAAAATAAGTCAAGTCTGGATGGAGTACATTAAAGCTGTGCAAGAGATTCAAGACTGTGCTAAACATTTGTAAATTGCCA
>NW_019091379.1:1623624-1692293 GCF_001949145.1 Acanthaster planci | reverse complement strand
AGGCCGAACCTTCCACTTACCCCGGTTTTAACACTATAGAGAATTGGGGGAATAGGCACAATTGCACTTAATTTGCAACGTGATTATGTACTACGTTCATTTACTGTAATGGGGATGAAAGCTGCCAAACATTGCCACAAAAAGGGATAAAAACTCGCCTTAAATAATAGTATAATACCGGGGGGCATGTGGCCTAGTGGTTAGGGTTTGTAGCTTCTGGTCATAGGGTCAGGGGGCTCGAATCCAGCTGGTGGCAGCATGTAGGGATCTTGGGCAGGTCAATTTACCCCCATGTGCCTCTCTCCACCCAGGAGTAAATGGGTACCCATGGGGGCAGATTTGGTTATGTTAGCCGTGTGCACCTGATAGGGCTGCATCAGCTACACATGCACATGTAGCATACTCCCCAGGGAGCTAAGGTGGTTTCAGGTTAGTTCAGTTGTAGTGGGCCCAAAGTGCAGAGATAATGATAATGCAGCGCCTTGAGCATCAGTAGTGATAGATATGTGCGCTATTTAAATATCCTCTAATCTTACTATTACAGTTGACAATTCTTAGACATTTCACAACGCTACTTCCACAATGCTTGTCAGGTAAATGTAAGCATTTTGATGTGAAAAGAAGTTGTTGAGAAGTGTTTGTGTAGAAAGAAAAGACAGCAGGATTTTTTCCTTTTTTTCAATTTTTTAAATTTGTTGTATGGTGCCTACTTGGGTAAAGTGAGATAATGTGAGGACTGTCGGGGCTCAGTTTTCCAAGGCTTAACAAATGGCAGCAATATGTGCTTACATGTACATCATTCATCCTGTACATATGTATACTACCACATCTTGATGACATTTGGAATATTTTAATGTTACAAGCTTTTCATTTTCAGTGGTTTGATAGCGTAGTGGATAAGGCCGAGTAAAAAAACAAAATTGAAACCAAGTCATCCCTGCCTGTTTAGAGCCTTCCTTGGTTTTAAATTTTTTTCTAACCACAGGAAAATTTAGTAGAAAAAAGTACACTTTTGTTTTGTTTCAACTTATTCATCGGAAAGCAGAAAGTTTTGAGTAGGCATGGTACATGTAGGAGCTGCTAGTGTAGGTCACTTTCCATATTTTGCCATTGGCCATGTGATCTGCAAACACTGCCATGTCCTAATTCATTGTATTGAACATACAATTAATTAATACTGTAACAAAAAGGTCTCTGGTGCTGGGTCAAGACACAGTTGTTGGTAGTGCACCCAGCTGGTGGTATGTTCATGTGTTGGCGCATTCCTTTTTGGGGGGGTGCTGGGTCATGTCCATTGAGATAAAGTACAAAAAGTACAATCGACTGTGTCTAGCATTCCACTGATTGTTTGCAAGGAGGATATAAAAGGACCATGCAACCACCACTGGGTGAGGCATTTCCACAGAACACTCTGGCTGGGACACATTACTGTAGCTTGATTGGTGGCAGTCTTTTTTTTCTGTATACACTGTGAAGCTAGTTGTAGCCTTTTTATTTTATATAAGTTACTGCCATCCATGAGTATCTCTCTTCTGTCATGTAAGTTTATATTTTATTTGCTATGTTGTCGAGTGCCATGGGGACCTAGCCTGGTAAATCTCACTCCTTTTTTCTTTAGAGAATTAAGAAATAAAATGTTTCTTTTTTATACTTTTTCTGGAGACCAAAATAAATAACTTGTGTTCGGTGGACTGATTTTAAGTTTGTGTTCTCAACTGGCGGGCGTGGCCCCCTACAAAGGGGTCTCCATTACAATACTTCAGTCAATATTAATTTACATGTACATTGTATGTATGTTTAGTTCTTTTGTCCAACATGTCTGTTTCATTTTTGACTATTTGATTAGTGAAAAATAGGAACTGTTGGAAACACTAATAAAAAGGCAACCTTTTTAATTTTTTTTAATTCTTAAATACCATCCGCTTTAAAAATCCTGAACACGGAAGAGGTTGGCTGGAACAGGCAGATCAATTTTGTCATTGTCTTGTTCAGGTACTTCATTTTTTAAATAGAAGATGTTGAAAATTCAAGAATCAAGCTGAAATAGGTGTACCTTAATCAAATATTTAGCACAGTCATTCTGTCAAACAAACATGTAACTACATGTATTTGCCATCCTAGAAAAAAATCAGGTTTGCAAACTTGTTAAAATCTGGTATATTTGTCCAGTCAGCCAGTGAAGAAAAGAGTCACTAGTGCAACCTGTCAGTATTTCATGGACAGTTTTGAGATCAGATTAATATGACTTTACTTTCCATCCTACATACATGTACATGTAGGTGTACTATGTATCCATGCACATGCTTACATGTACATGTACATATGTCAAGTGCTGCATATCACCAGTTCTGTATTTGTGTATTTAGTAGTTATTTTGCTAGTGTACAGGATGTTCATGTAGATCGGGTGTGTGTCCACGTTAAGTGGAAATTATTCAGTCTTGTGACTTCCCACTTGACACTTTGAGGTTAAAATAAGGAAGTTTATGTGGTTTCAGAGACTACTTCAAACAAGGATGTTAACACTTAGGGGGTTTAAAATCTGCATACCTGTACGCTTGTGCATGAAGTAGTTGAAGTATTGAGCATGGCACTTTCAGGATATCACAACTTATTCACTCAATGGAAAGATACACATTTATACAGTGTCAAAGCGTTCATTTTTCATAGTTAAGTTAAACTTCAAAGTGCACTGCCTGAAACTTTCAGAGTTGCCCATGCTTTCCTGGACAACTGAGGGCACTGTACTGTTCCTATGATGTCATTCAGGAAAGATGTGGTTCATTGCATACATATACGTTGTCTCATTAGGATTACGAAACCCAGAATTTCGCTTTACTAAAACATTGCTGAGAAAAAGGGGCTCACTGGCTTGTTGCTATGTCTTTACACATACAATACTTGCACTTTCATCAAAGAAAAGAAAAGTTCAAGCCTGCCAAATTGAAAAAATCCAGCAGCTTTTTGTGTGTGCACTAAGAATGTAATACATGTATTGAGATTTTCTTCCTGGGATGGCATCCCATTCACAATTTTGCCCATGAAAATGGATGTGCCGGTATTCATTTGGATGTACTCATTGAAAAGCAAAGAGACGTCAGAATATCCTATCAGATAATGCAATAAATATTGAAAATGAGGTTTACCGAAACTCACCTGTGCATTTTGAAAGTTTGCACTTAAAACATCTCAATACCATCACCTTTTAAAGAAATTAAAAGTGCCTATAATTTAGAAATGGTACCACGCTTTCCACCTTTCTCAGGGGGTCGAGGCTTCTTTATGCGTGAAAAGAGTAGAATTATTGTTTTCAGAAAAACTTTGCCCCCTTGCAGACCCAAACTGGATGCTTCTGTGACACTGTGCTTGTGTTTTTGTTTCCCTTGAAAATGCCCAGGACACTGAATTCAACAGCACAAATGGCTACGAAGTGTTGCTGAAACGTATGAAAGAGGGGCGGGAAATGTGCAAAGATTACGAAGATTTCCTAAAGCAGAGGTAAGGAAGGAAGGGCCCTGAAAACAAAAAAGGGGAGGGGACAGATTATTTACTGTGAAATACTGGATCAAGTACAGTGGGAGTGATCATTGCTTCATGAATCGCCGACAAAGTCCCGTTAAATTGCTCATCAATTGGTATCAAATATGATAGCGGTATATACGTACATGATATAAGGTTACATACAGATACGTGTTAACTGATATTTTGGGAACTTCAGAATTACCCTTGTACCCTTAGAATTAATCAACTTACCAAGTACGGTCTAGCCACTTGTCCAGATGTTCTGAGGTCAGGGAAAAACAAAGTTACATGTAGATGAGGCAGATTTTGCTTGTTCAAAATTTACAAGCTCCAATGTCTGCATAAATCTTTTTCTCAGACGAATAAGTCTCCACATTTCCCTCCAATGATAGAATCAATGGGTCTCATTTTCATAAAGTTTCCTAGAAGATGACAGCATTTTTAACTTTTGCAGGGAAAAGACCTGGCAGATATATTTCAGTTGTAGAATAGATGAAACCAAGCACCAATTTGCAACACCTTATTGTCCGAGCACATGTACACACCAGTGCATGTATGTTCGCAGAACTGATGTGGCCCCAGGCCACTGAGGAATTCAACATGATTTGAGTTGGCACAGTTTGCTTCAAAGATTATGCCATTATTAACCTGTATGCACCAGAATGAATGCAATGAACTTTTTGAGATCCATGCAGGAAAAGTGTCCTCTAACCTTTATTCAGGTAAGAATGTACATGTATTGGTGGAGTGAAACTGAGCTAAAGCAATTGATGTTGCTTAGCTGTGACAAAAACCAAAAATTACAATCAGTCAGTTTATCCCAATGTCCCTGAGTGAAGCCAGTGTATCTTATTGGTTGAAAGTTTACCTGATTCAATTTGCATATCAGTAGCCTAGTCTGACTTGGATTTATAATTAAGCATTATATAGAAGTCCCTTTGTGGCCTATATTTAAGGCATGTTTGTTTCAAACAGGTTGGAATCCCAATCAGTTGTCCTTTGTTCACTGAAACCAGAAGCAGCCTAATGAATGTAGCAATCCAGTGTTGGGGATTGAGATCCGGATTTGTGTGAAACAAACAAGCCCTACAATGTAATACTAGGCAGAGTTTTGGGCAAAAAGTTTGATTAAAATTCATCCTTTTGTTGAGAACTAACTGGGGATATTGTCTATCATAAGTAAAGAAGAGGTCCACATACGGTAAATGCAGGTTGTGCAAAGGTCACCCCTTTCTGGAAAGTAGTTTTTATAGGCACTTTTGTTTCTGGGTTAATTATAGCAAAAGGAAGAGGAACATTTGAGGATACCGTAAAAAAAAAAAATCAGCTTAAAAGGGTGTTCATAATGCAAGAAAAAAATTGTAAAGGACAACTTTTTATAAAGGAATGTGAATACTTCAGGGACACATTTACATGTAAATTGTACATGTACATGTAGGGCGGCTACTGTAGGCATGGTGCAGGTATTAAAGTGAATATGTTAGGGTAGAGTGCAGGAAATTCCCTTGTTGTTGGGCCCTTGTTATCCATTTGGAAACCATATTGCACAACTTGTTTGAAATTTGTCAAAATGATATTTAGTTTAATGTCCACTCAGAATCAAAGAATGAAATTTGAACAGGTGAAAACACTGTGTGCACGTACATGTATACCACAAGAATGAAATGTGAAGGATTAAAAATGAAAGATTAGTGGACACAACTTGACACAAAACCTACTGCAGAAATTTCTTTCCTAGAGTATGAAATTAGTCTTTCACTTTTGTTTTTACACATCTCTTCCCATTCTTATACTGCTTGTTTACATGCCAGTAAAAGGATGCGACGACATAATGTTTCCATTGTCTGAGAATCATTTTGCATCCACTTTCATTTCCTGTGTATGAAAATTCAGAGCATATTTACACATGTTACATGTGTACTCACACTAAATATACCTGTGGTTTTTTTTTTTTTGGAAACTGGAGTAGTACATACATACGGGTACATGTGCATCACATTTATATTACACACAGGTCTGAGTTTACCTGCTATCCATGTATTCTTTACATTTGGATAAACAAATGTATGAAAGAATTAATAACTTGTTACAAATGCAACAGAATCCTCAGGGGTCAAATTTCTTTATGTACCCAGTAATTATGGTAACTGGACCACATGGCCAGTACCTCATAAAATATACGTACCAGACCTGAACATATCATCTGTTGGCAGACACAGCAACAAAAGTAATTATGAACCAGTTATGTTAAATCATGCAATGTCTAATTCGCAAGTTTCATGCATGTAAATGATGCTTGTTCACCACAAGGAGTGATCATGAGATCTCATAAAACACGCTTTTGTATAAATGCTGTAATAAAAATGATTCCTTTAAAAAACAAAATTTTAAAAACGGCTTGGCTTTTTATTCCCAAAATTACTGCAGTAGAAAGCGTTCAGAAGGGTTTGTGTACTTTTACATAATTTTGTAATTTTTTTCAACTACATGTATTATTGCAATTGCCTTCATCTTCACCAACCCTAAAACATCTCTCCCAAGAAATCCAAAATGCCTCCCCTGAGAGTATTGTTTCCCTTGTACAAATATGACTTGATTTTTTCATTTTTTCATGCAGTTTCCGTTGTTCAGGGTGTTTGTGTTTTATGTGTCGTACCTGATTTTGTGCTTTTCAAGTTTTCTTTTCTTTTTCCTCTTTCTGTGTTTTGGGCCCCATACATTTACATCATTTCCCTTTTTTGTGCCGATTTTCAATGATGTTTCATTCCAACGGCCCCACTGGACATTGTGAAGCTGAAATGGCATCAGGTAGTAGGCCCTCACAGCATTATGAGGCAGGTTTTTAAGGAAAATCAGAACTGAATTGTGAGGCTATTTTGCTGTCCCCACAATGTTATTGGTCCCCACAACTTTGGAGTAAGAACTAGATTGTGTGCCTGACTCTTAGTGCATTCATGTGTCAGCCAGATCGTGCTTTCCCATTGTAACTTGAGAAAAACTTGACATGTCAACTTCAAACATGGTATCTTGGTTTATCGCCGTGTCCTTCACTTTAGAGGTCTATTGATTTTGGACTTTTCAAATGTCAAAGAACAGGGTCAGGGTTAAAACAACCAACCTAGATGTAGTTTTCCCACAACAAGGATTGGGCATGTCAACTTCAAACTTAGGGTGTAATTGGTTGGCCTTGGTGTCCTCTCAGAGCCTATCAGTTTTGGACGTCAGTGTCATTAATGAGATAGAAATGGTTTTCCCAATGAAGACTGTTTTTATGAACAGAAATTAAAGTCACAGGTTTTAGGTATTGACTTGGCAGAACATGTGCAATCTAATAGTTCTTCACACATCATTCTTTTTTTCCAAACAATTCTATGTCAGAGCAAAAGCAGAGGAATCTTTTGGCAAAACTCTTCTCAAGATCTCGAGGACTTCAGGAGGAAAGGAAGAGATTGGGTAAGCATATGCATGTAAGCAACATGAAATGACCAAAATAACAGTGTTAAAATACAAATGTCACAAGCATTTCTTTTTATGGAATAATTGACACTGTTGGTCTGTTGGTTGCACCCAATTGCATAAATACACAAAGCTGACAGTTTGATGACTGCATGAAAGAGAATGTCTTAAAATTCTGACAACGTTGCCATGAAAAACAAATTGCAACTAACAAGGCCCATTTGATCAGTGCATGACGGTATATGTATATGTTATAGCAGTGTTTATACTGGTTGGTTACTCATTCAAAAGGCTTTTTAATTTGAGAAACATGCTTCACAGTTAAAGCCAAAGTACTGTACATGTATGCCAGGGTGTATACCGGTTTGAATTTTTAAAAAAATGTCATATAGATAGCAAAAATGCATAAAGATAATGTTAAAATGTATATGGGAACATCCAAGCATAAAAAAAATCAGATTTGCATTTTTATTATAAATCTGAAATGTTTGAAATATGAGAAAAAACCCAACACATGGAGATGCATATATACAACAGAACTCTGTCCAGTGTAATGGTCATTGCTGTCTGTTGTGTGTCCTACTGTGATAGTTTTTTTATTTTATTGTTTCTGGAAAATTGAACGTTGACTTATTTCCTTCCACTTTCTCTGCCTGCTATTCTTCCCCTGTGCCTCATACTTGTGTACTCAATCCTGCAAGGTCAAAAGGCTACCTCTGTTCAGGATCGTCTTTGTTTTGGATTTACTAACTGTGTGTAAGGTGAAGCGAGGTATGAGGAAGTAGAAATAGAAGCACAAAGGAAGGCAGGATATTTGGTTGAGTTTCCCTGGTCCGTGGTTAAAGTGAAATGCACACATGTGCAGTGAACTCATACCGTAGAGTTCACATTTGTGTAGATCCAACTTTCTTGCTTTTGCTTTGAGCCCTGCAAAAAAATCCCCTACTCTGCAAAAAGCAAGTGACGCACTTACATATGTACATGTACATGTTTTCCCCTTTAGTTTTGAAGGGTACTTTACACATGTAAATGTAATGCATGGATATAAAGAGTAGCTTGAACAATCTACTTGCTGCAAGTAACCCTATAAAAATCCTTCAAAACCTTCCCAATAACTTGGCCAAACCAAACTGTAGCAATCTGCATCATGTATTAAGTTTCAGTACAACATAGTGCGTATTTGAAGCTTTTAGTTGCCTGCCTAAAAAAGAAGTACTTGACGTTGATTGGATTTGATCTGAAATGCTTAAAACACAGTACATGTATACAGAAGAGCAACTCAAAAAATTAAGCTTTCTGAGGCTAGCACTTCATCTCTTGCTGGGTGAAGCGTCCCCCAAAACTGTGGAAAAGAGCTGGTTCAAAATCAAAGCCGGGGTAAATAAGATCATGGGATTGGATGACAGATTAGTAGGACTGGAGAAAGGTACATGTACGACCTTCTCTGAAGGGGATGAGCCTTACAGTGTTTTCAACCATGAGAAACCAGTTTGTGCTCAAAGAAATGAGAGGGGATGATCAGAGGTGACCCATAGACGTTCTCAAAACAGCTCCCTCCGCTGATCTACATGTAGCTAGCTTTCCCGGGATAGTTGAGGAAGTCAATCAGCATCAAACATGCATGTATGACACGTGATGGTGCACGCACAGCTCTGTGTACTGTTTGTGATGAGTTTGTTCTTTGTTACTCTGTTGAAGAACATTGAAGGCAGCGTGGAGTGAGGTAGTTACACAGACCGAGCTCTGTGGCCAAGCCCACATTGACATCTCAATCAGGCTAGGGGATGAAGCGAAGAAGGTGGAGGAATTCAGGGAGTCGCAAAAAGATCTGCGGCGGAAATCAGAGGACGCCATCAAGAAGCTCATCACTGCCAAGAAGGACCAGTACAACAAAGTCGTCCATGTAAGAGTTGGGTAGGAGACCTGGCCTAATGGATCTGTGGCTACAGTCTACAGACTGTTGGTATGAGCCCAGCCTGTGGGTTCCGTGCACATGTGCCCATGGGCGGAACCCTCTAACACAATTGCTTCACCCTAACCACAGGCAAATTGGTACCTGTGCTAAGACAAAACTGGCCAGTGTGAGGGATGTAATGCGCAGTTTGTTCCTTAAGCGGTGTGCTTGAGCTGGAGCCAGATTTTATGACAGGCCTGATAACTTTTATAGCAGTTGTAATTCAAAAAAATCTGGCATGAAAGCTTTTTTAATGTCGAGGCAAGGTAGCTAACAAAATCACTGAGAGTGAAGTGGCTGATTCGTCCACTTTCTCAGAGCAGGAAGAGCGAGCGTATATGCACATTTGTAACATAGGCTTCATTAGTATGCAGGAGACTATTTTTGTCACATTTCCCCCTCTTATCTCAGCCTCTGAGGTTTACTACTGTTACACAGAGAATGGACGCCATTTTAAGAAAAAATCATTTGGGTCATTGCCTCGATCAGGCAATTAGTCAAAGCTATTTTTGTCAGGTTCTTTAAAGCTTATCACCAGTTAAAGAACAGCATGCCAGAGACAAACCACACATTGCCCCTAAATTTCCTTGTTTGTGTAGGATTCTTGTTCCACATGTGTATTTCAGTTCCAGATTACATGACAGTGATGATGATGTACGTTTATATACAGTATGTGCATATCACAACACATACATGGACAAAAGTCATCATATGATAACAGCCGTAAACTGTACAAATAAGCAATGTGTAAACAACCAGACATAGCGTTTGATGGTCTTTCTGTTTCCAAGCAACGCTTAGACAGATCAGATAAGGAGCATGGCGCTATATTAAAGCAAAAGGAAGTAAAGTAGGATTTTTGCTCTGATAGTTTCAGGAAAATGGACAGAAAGAAAAACAGGAAGATTTCCCCTCCCCCCAAAAAAAAGCTTTCTTACAACTAGTCTGTACTTGAGGAAATGATGTTTTCCGGGATTAGAACATGTAACAAAATTATGTATTTCTTAGTCAACTTTTTATTCCCCGTTGCTAGTCTCCTTATTTGACTTGTGACTGACTTACATGTACAACTTTACTTGATATGGACTCAACTACATGTCTCACCAATTAGATGGGTTAAAATTACACTGCCTTTTCTTGGCAAAAGTGATGCAAGTCATTCTATAAATTCAGGGTCCAAACAGGTGACATTTTTGTGCCCCTGTTACACCTGACCTGTGTAATTTGACATCGAAAAGTCACTGAAGTTGATTACAAAGTATTACTATTTCTTTGGCAGGTACATGTACTTTACATTAATTTATCACTCTTTGAAATTAGAGAGTGTATTTTGAACTGAAAAAAAAATCGCGTATCAGATGTGACAGGGACATGAAAAAAATTAGACCCCTAATTATAGAATGACCCATGTCCAAAATCAGTGGGTTTATCTTTATAATGATGTGATGCTGTGAAAAAATTAATTTAGAACTTTAACATCCAGAGGGTCCTCAACTGGATCAATATTGCATTGTGTGAAATTAGGCTAAAAAAAAGTCGTTGGACACAATGTACTAGCATAGTCAATCTTGCTCTGCCATTGTCGATGTTTGATTGGCACATATGTACCAAGTTCCAATGGTAGATGCCCGTACTCTCAAAGTTGCAAGCACATTTGATGCACAAGAAACCGTAAAAGCACCAATAAGGCATTGCTTTTTGGACTTCAAAACCTTTAATCTGTCTGACCTCATCCTGTGTTAGACAATTACCAGAAGTGGTCAGAATGTGGCAGATAATACACTGTAATTTTATGCTCTGATCTTGTATTTCCCAGGTAGTGCTGTGAGGATTCATACATGTATGTTACGTCTTGTTCTGTTTTAGAGCAAGCGAAACTATGAGAGTAAATGTAAGGAGGCAGATATAGCTGATGACAGCTACATGAAAGGCCGACTGGTTGCACCAGCCAAGGAAATAGATAAGGTGTGTTATTTCAATACATATAAATGCACCTCCTGTTGTAGAATTTTTAGATTTCTTGAGAAATTGTCAAGACTTTTCTCTGTCTCTTCTTGGAAGGGAAGTTCATGAATGTATGAGCTCTGTTTGTTGCTTTTCACATCACTGTGCTAAATGGCTTGCTGACAGTTTTTTCAGAGATGGTGTGTACACTGCATGTATTATACAATGCATACCGGGACCTGACATTCAGTCAAGCACCATGTGTTCTCTATGTACTTGTATGTCCATATAATTTATTTTTTACCAACTGCTCTGTCTTACCAAGGACTCTTCAAAAGCTCAACAGTCACTCTTGTTGGAAAACCTCAATAAACCTTTTTAGAGGAGGCATTAACAAGCAGTTGCAGGTTTAGAGTTAGGAAGGAAAAGCCCAGAGGGTCACTCCAGATAGAACCCAAAGGGTCGAGTTTGAAGTGAATTTAACCCAATCTGCATGTTGGCCTGAGTGAGATCTGAACCCTGGGCCTAGAGGTGAAAAGGAAGGAAAAGTAACACTGCACCAACCTTGCTTCTCCGACTAGTAATTGCAGGGGCGTCATGAGACTATGTTAAAAAAAAATTTCTACAAGATCCTGTCCAATGTTTTCATTCTCCCTCAAACCCAAAATAATGCCAAAGTTGGGGAATGGAGTAGGAAGCTTGTCCAACTATTGTTGAACATGTCAAAGGGAAGTAATGTTTTTGGACAAGCTCACTGCATTGTGGTGTTGGATTACAAACCAACATTGTATTCTGTGCACAAAAAAAACACGCTATTGGGGATGTACACCATTTAGGCAGTGATCAAATATGGGGGTCTTTCCATGAGGTTGAGGCATAATTTGTGACGGTGTCCTTTGTTACGTGGGTTCCGTAAAAATGAGCAGCTATTTCCCTGCACGTGGATTCCAAACTGATGTTGTTATGCATGTACATCTTGCAAGGATGACAGAGCTGTGTGTTATTTTTACAGAGTAAATGACCTACTCTACAGGTCATGACAGGTGGTAAAAGTTACCCATGTAACAAGGATACCGTCACAAATTGTGCCCCAACCTCATGGAACGACCCATGACCCAAATGATCAAATGAATACTTGAAATCAAGTCATCTTTGCCCTTATGTTGAATTGGTGACTTGAAGTAACTTTGTCAAAAAAATCAAATTAAAAGCTTAGAAAAAGAAAGTTTTGGAAATCACTTGTGTTGAAATCAGTTTTGTCTTGTGCTTTGAGCTGCTAGGCCAATCTGAGTCAACATTTGAAGGACACTCATCCAACATTGACCAATCACATTCACATTCTGATGACCGGTGCTTGTTTTATTTAAAAGCATGTAGACTAACTATCCATCTTTGAGTCGGTGGACAGCCACTCAAGAAAATTCCCGAATAGGAAAAAAAAATTCACTTCACCCATTACATGTTTAGGCACAGAATTCCAAGCTTGTCTGCCATCAAATCCCATTATGAAATCAGAACTTTAAACAAGGATACTGTGGCATTAGTTATTTGTATGTGGAGCCTAACTTTCATGTTCTACTGAACATGCATGTTATACAAACTTCAATGCATTTGATACACCACAAAGACAAACACTTTGAAGATTTGTTTATTTTTTTCTAATAATATGACCCCAGTTTGAATTTCATTTTCGACATGCTCAGTCATTTAGCCTATCATGTTATTGTTAACAAGGAAATGTTTGTATCTCAATAATTGCTTTTTAAAGTAAATTCCGTGTTCAGCCGTGAAATTTTCAGAGCCATCTGATTTGATTTCAGCATGTTACTTTGAATGTTCAAAGTGGAAGCACTCATCCGACCACTGAAACTGCGCAATACAAACATGAGAGAAGATTAAGTTTCTATCCATTCACTCTGCCTCCAACATTCAGCGTTGTGATTGAGACTTCCTGTTTGGTGAAGTGTTGGGAGTATTAAAGTCACAAAGGATGTGATGGCAGAAATATCACCCTTGGCACTAACATTGCAACTACAGGCCTTAATTACATGTACATGTATCCACAGTGTTTTTGAGGAGATTTGTTTTTTATACAAACCTCCATTTAATGACTAACGCAGTGCCTTGGGTTGTAACAATATCACATTTGTATGGTTCATTGTCACAAACAGGTCATGATATACATGTACATTGCAATTCAAATTTAGAAACGGTCCACATGCTGTACTGAGGCCGTCACTGCATTAAGGGGACAATTTCTTCTGTTAGGAAAGTTGGAACCGGGTTGTTGGGACAAAAATTTATATCCTTTGAGGCTCCCGTAATGTCTATTTTCCAGCACGTGTGTAGTCCCCATAATTAGGTAACAAGTGCTTGTGCCTTGGATTGTTACATGCATCAGTCCAGTATCATGTATTTTGCATCTTTGTGTAATGAAATTAAACTGTTCGCTTGCTCTGGGTGTTAATTATGGAAGTAGTGTATTTCAAGAATTTGTAAAAATCAGTGTTTTTTTTTACTTGGCAAATCAGCATGGACCTCCCATGGAAAACAAAGATTACATGGGTTATTCTTTAGAAGCACTGTACAATGTCTGTTACCTTTGATATGCTGCCCCATTGAGTATGAAAATTGCTCCTTTGTCTACTGTCCTCTCGAGGAAACAAGTAAATTCTTCGTAGTCACTTTGTGTTCCTGAATCTCTCCTAAGCCAGAGTTTAATGCAAGCTCGTCATCCCATGAGCATTGAATAGGAACGTGGGGCATAGCCTGGCCACCCTATCTACTCGTTGACACTGTTCTGTTAGATTGCTATGCAGACATGATTTGGGCAATTCATGGTTCTTGTTAGGCAGTCACATCTGCTTTTGAGCACAATTTTCTTTTGATTAGCAATGTCTATTTAGTAGAACTTTGGTTTTTAATCTCAATCCATAGTTAGTATGTGGGAGAATTCAGGGCTGTTAGTAAAACTCTAATTGTGTGCTTTCTTTTATGTTTTCATAGCTGATGGAAGGAAGGGATTTTGAGGATAAGTTGTCTACTCATCCGTCAAATTGTGTTTATTTTTCTCCTCCTTTCTCTAATTTTGATCAGCTCTGCAAAAAGGTGTATCATGTCACATTTTTTTGAATTTGAGTTACATATATATATATTGCTCACATCCTAAGCTTTCATTTGATACAAAATTAATTCCAGTGGCATTTTGCATTTTGGAGTTATTTGCCATTTGCATATTCATATAATTTCATTTTTTTTCACACACGTTTTTGAGAGAATGCCCTTTAAACGTTACAAACAGAAATATTAAACTTAAATTAGACACTCTCTTGATTTCCTTATCAACAGAGGCTTTCTGGTGAAGCAATTGGCCTCAAAATATTTCCATATATTTTCACCCTTGGCACATGGAATGGGCCATGGCATGTTTTTGCATTGCGTGACACAATATAACGTTTTGCAGAGCGGGTTACAATTTGCCAGTAATTTTGACATTTCGATGCCTTTTGTCATGGGAGGGGTTGCTCTTTGAAATATTTATATATATACATGTGTCTCACCTTTTTGTATTCAGTTTTATTTATTTGTGGTGATTATATGTTTGTAGTTGAGTTTTGGGGATGTTTTATTAAAATTGTTGAAAATTTAAAGTGAGATTTTGATCTCCAGAACAGCTCTTTAGCCAAACCACATGCGTATGCAGTGCTGATGAGGACATGGATCTATGTTGTGATTGATGGCACATTTAACTCATTCTCAGTTATTGGTAAATTCCCTATTTCTCAGATGGCATTGAAGAAGGACAGGACTAGGCAAGCAGCCTCAGTTGCTGGTAAGTTGATATCTTAAGATACAGAAACAAGAAAGGAGAATTCTGCTCTGTGAGGATGCATACACCCTCCTCTTATTAAAACTTTGCCTTTTAAATGAAATAAAAAGAGGTGTGTTATTGAAGTGCAAGCTTTGTAACTCTGCCCGACACACTTGTGCCACATCCAAATTTCCTGCGTACCCACCAGTTTTTGGTTTTTTTGCATAGCTCAAAAATTTTCTTGCCAGAATTTTTCTGCCTTGCAGTTTCAGTCAATCAAAGAGGCAGTACGCGTATCTTTGCACTCATCTTGGTCAAATCCACAAACTAAATCCAAGCACGGGATTGGTCTCAACCCGGAACTCTACCTGTCATAAGTGTGTTCTTGGCACCACTGCAGACATCTGGCTTCATGTTCTATCTTGTTAGATATGTACATACCGTCCTTGACTTTCAGATGCACAGTACCAGAAAGATGTAGCCTCATTAGACCAGACACGGCAACAGTGGGAAGAACAGATGGCGCAACTGTGTGTGGTATGTTAGGATTTGATGCTCACATTTTGTCATCACTCCTTACATCTACCTCTTTCCAACACTTACCAAATACATAAACTTTACACTTTGGCCACTTTCCACCACAGGATATGTAAAAACAATCTGGGTATCTGTATACACAGGCATGGTGGAGTGGTTAAAATGTCAAGCACACCGGAGCTCTTCTCCGGCTGACGTGTGGAAACACTCTAATCCCCCATTTGTTCTGTACACACATACAGATTCCAAGAACATTGGAGATAGACCGTGTATTTAACTTGAACTTGGCTGCTGTACACAGCCCGTTAGAGTAGCAAATATCACTCTTTTAGAATGCTACAAAATATTTAAAAATATGAGTCTGCGGTAAGAAAGATGTCACGAGCAGTTTTTAAATGACTCCAGAAAAAAAAATTTCATGGCATGGGGCTGTGTGATGTTGAAAGTTTGCTGCTTCTCTGAAGTCACAAATTTTGGCCCCAAATAATGAGTAGATGTTTTTGCCCATCTTAAGAAGACCACAATGTTCATGGCAAAATACAGTAATTCCTTTGTCCCTTAACACTGAATTTGCAAGGATTAGCATATTTACTTCATAAAGTATGCCTCGGGTGAACACACTTTTCTTACTAAAGTTGGCACGGCCTTTCTACTGGTCATTTACTTGTAGCAGCGTAGTTTTCACTTTGTCTTGTCGGACCCACATATTACCAACTGTGGACACAAAATTGTGCCAAGTTGTATTTATGCAGTTCCTGAAAAATCCTGGTCATCTTATTGGTGGGTTGTTGATCATGTGACATTGAACTACAACATTACATTGTATTGAACTACAACATTACATTGTATTCCAACATTACTGCATACCAAGATGTGACACATAAACCTCAGAAAAGTGAAAGTTCCACCTCACGGGTAAACAGAATGATAAAGGTTTCATCCATCTATTGTTTAGCCACACAATTTGTGAGACTGCAGCTCTGCTATTCAGACAAAATAAGTTATGTTCACTAGAGCCAAAGAATGGCATGTCATATGCGACCCACTCTGTGAAAATAGTTGCTGGAGCCACTTTGAAGTAAAAAGTCCTTTAGGATAATTTTGCACAGTGAGCACAGTGTAAATCAATAGGAACCCACAGCGTTTCTCATCATGGAGTATAAGCAGGAAGCGAAACTGAGTGATACCGGTTTATCAAAACAAAAGCTCAGTTTACTCTTTCCGATGCAATAGACAACTCAAAAGGTGACTCTGGCGACTTAAGACTTATTTTCACAGAGTGGGTCACCTATTTCAGGGGCAGGTTTACATGTACAGGCATGAAGGATAAAGATATAGAAAGTGCTCACAATTTCCGTCTGAATGAGCACAAAACTGGGCATGTTGGTGCACAGTGGAGTACTCCGCAAGTGCCTGTCAGTCACAACAAATGTTTTCCGTGTGATTTCCAGTGGAATGCATGGTTATGAACAGATTGTTGCTTATTTGCACTGGATTCTTCAGCTCCAGAGATACAGTTGTGAAGAAAGTGAAATGCAGAGAGATCAGAAATACCGTAGTAGCCTGCAGATGCAACCTTTGTTTTAATCCTTCAAGTTTATCTTCAGAGAACAAGACACCCTCTTGTTGAAACTGTGTTCAAGCCTCAGTTGCCTTTAATTAAGATGCTTCATTTTGTTCAGAGTGAAATTATAAAGCAAACATTGATTTTCTTTTTAACAGTGGTTGTTTTTTCTGTTTCTGTCCATCATCAGTGAAAAAGCCATTTATCTTTAATTCCCTGTAATGTTTGAAATCTGCCTACCTGTATCAGAAGGAGCATTTTGTTTGTCATTCATTGAACAGATTTTTCAGCAACTGGAGACAGAAAGAATTCGCTTCTTACGGAATGCAATGTGGGTCTTTGCCAACATTATATCCCTACAGTGTTGCAGTGATGATGGGGTAAGCAAACACAATTGACTGTTTTCATGTAGGCCCAACTAAAGTTAAATAATTGTGTTCATAAAAAGCAGGAAGTTATACGCACTTGTTAGATACACTACTCAAAAAAAGTCAAGGACCACTTTTTTCATAACTTGTAATCTTTTTCCAAGCAATGAGCGAGGTCTAATTCTTCCATTTTTGGTTGTCTAGATGGTGTTCTCATCGGAATAAAAAACCTTTTACGTTTCAAACATCAAATGCACATTTTCAGCAGTAAAATATCTCATATAAAAAAAGTATACACAAAATAAAAAGTAGTCCTTACTTTTTGAGTAGTATAAAAAAGATGCGGCTTCTTTGTATATTTTTATTCCATGTATTTGCTATTTTTTTACAGAATTCTGAAGACATGAGGAAAGCTCTATCGGAATGCCATGAAGACAAGGATATTCAGCTGTTTATTTCGCAGAAGAGGACTGGAAGCAGCAGGCCAGGTAACCATGACAACCTGAATGATGCAGAATGGTGCAGAATGAAGCATTTAGATAGCACTGTAGAATTTTATCATTGACCGGGAATGGTTTAGCCAGCTTTTTTGCATAGAATTTTCTCTTTTTCCCAGGGATCGAGCAATTACTGGTAAGGTACATGTAGGCATCTCACCGAATCATTCTTGTCTATCAGACATCTTCAAGATAACTCAACCTCAACAGGAAGTCTTGCGGGATCCCTATGCAGCTTGGCTTTCTAGGAGATGCACAATCTTTTACACGTAGATTGTTGTTTGATACATTTGGAAACTTAAGCAGTGTCTTCTGGCCTATACATTTAGGTAATGGGATCCTCCAAACTGCTTAATTGCATTGGATGACCTTTGACCTCTTGGTAAGGGTTTGTAACTCCCGATTGTAGGACCGTAGGTTCGATTCTACTGATTGCCACAAAATATGCCCCATCACTTTACCCATGCTTTCTCTCTCCGCCTAGGGAGATAAATGGGTACCTGTGAAGGCAGAGAGCATGGCCGCCAGAACCAAGGGGGGGGGCCCACTTTTTGAGACGCGAAAAACATAAAAGCACTATATTTACACTGCATCTTTTCTAAGGTTGTGCAGAAAAGGCTAGTTTTAAAAACGTTTGGAAAGGTACACTTTACCCCTACTTTGTATCTTTTGTCTTGACCATACGCCATCTTTCCTCGTCTTGGACGTCACTTCAAATTACGTCATGTTCTTGTAAATGTTGTAAACCCATGGTGCGTTTGAGCAGCTAGTCCTGGTAGCTTGGCAGGATGCGTGTGCATCATCTGGAGTTAGTATACGCGTACTCCCTGCATTCACCATGATATAACACGAGTAGCTTACTCGAAAACGGCAACCCCTGACTGGTAGGTTGGTAGATGGTTGCGCTGCAAGGGGGCCAATTTCACCATGCCCACGGCACGTTGGTCCACGTGATGCTTGTTGGGCCACATTGAATGCATGCATGATTAGGACGCATGGTGCAAAACGAGAAGGCAGGCAATGTTGAAAGGGATTTTAGTTGCGTTAAACTCTTGCCCCTCCAAGTCCTCAATCTGGTTAAAAACAATTCTAATGGTTTGGCTGTTCTAAATTACACTCAATAAATATTTATTCCAACTTGCATGAAGAACAACTTCAAGAATCGTAACAATAACAATGCGACATGCCCCTGACATGGGCAGTGGGCACGACTTAGCCCCACATACACATGTAGGGCCGTACATCGTGGTTGTCTTTTGAAATCCACCTTTTAATTTTCGCCAGTACGGCCCTTCTTGTATGGAAGCTTAGTGCAGACTATCGGGAACTTTTTTTTTTTCCGAAATAAAAACAGCCAGACAATTTTACTTACACCAGTCGACTACTTAAAGTCTGACTATCCCATGACAAAAATCCTACCGCATTCATTTTTTTTTTTTTTACAAAAGAGGGCATCTTTTTAAACCCAGCCTGCAATATATGCTGAAGATGTCTGTGGCCATTTTGAATAAATACGCACGATATAATTTTCATCACAAACTCACTGAAGGTTGATTTATCCTGAATACGTCTTGTTAATTTATTTTGCAGAAGCCTCAATTGAAGGCCACTCGGCCCTACACATTAGCAGAATCAGTAGAGTTATGCTAATGTATATATGCAACACAAATGAAACAAGTTTTATGGTACAGTACGTATGTGTATATTGGCTCTGTGGTTTTACTGAAAATTCTTGTCATTATGTCACTTTGTAAATGCAAGCAGATTTGGGGCCAAATTACATAAGCAAGTGGCCTGGAAAGTCCCCAAGATTGCTTCAGAGAGCATCTAAAATCCAAACTGGCCCCGAACCCCACACCGTGGCTTCACAAAAATTGATCACCTAAGGATGGAAAACACTGCCCCCCCCACACTTTTTAATACCCTCTGACGGGCCTGGAGAGGGAGTAGTATTGGGATTGATTAGAAAGCCAAGGTTGCTTCTGAAATTGCTACATTAGGCTGCACCACAGCATTTTAAGGGGAACAGTATCCAACAGTATTTGTCATTCACAGGTGCCAATATATGCTTTCAACATGATCAGGATAGGATGTCCGTCATATGAAAAACACATTTATGACTTCAATGGGATATCAAAACAGCACACAGGATACAGCTGGCTTTAGAAAAATTGCATTACCTTGCAGTTACTACAGCCTTGTTATATCTCTGCAAAACCCACGAGTACATGGACCTGGCTAGAGATTCATGAGCTGTAAGTGATCTTAGCCAATGGACTTACTTTGAAGATCCCTTTGGGCCACTCACACAGATTGAAATGTTACCTTAAAATGTTGAAATCTTCAAGACTTTGCAAAGGTTCAACTCAGTGTTTACCAAGTTACTCGTCCTTTCCCATTTTTGGTATTCTTTCTTCAAGCACCCATTGTGTATGAGTGTTATTACAGAGACAACATGATGGGCAAAAGTGGGGGTGGAATAACTAACAGTCGAAGCAGGCAAACCTTGCCTCCAATTCCCGGCGGCCCGCCCAAGATAGATCAGACCCGAGCCTTGCCCTCACCCCCGCCGCAGTCTCCACCCAATCATGGTAAGACACGCGAACATGTATGCACTTTCAAATAAGTGGCTTAGTCAGACATTTTTTTCATTTTCTAAATTTTTTGGGAGCAAAAATGTCAAGAGTGGGATGATGGTGACTGCGTATGTTTGTTTGTTTGTTCATTGGTATCAGTTTCCTCCAAACAGTATGCTGTGGTGTGTTGAACACTACTTGTTAATACTTTATACTAGTACAGTGTAGTCACTGGTTAAGTGGTTAAGAATGCCCGAATGTAGAAAGTCGATAGTTGAGGGTACAAACACGCAAGAGCGATTCACATTTTATACTGCCTACCTTCAAAAATGGGAAGAAAGAAGTATATAATGATATGATAATGCATGCAAATGTTATGCTTGAGGCTTACAAATAGAAGTTTTTTTTTCCTTTTTTTTTTTAAAGATAAAAAGACACGGGTTCTGCATGATTTTTCTGAGAGTGATTTCTCATTGATGTTTGACTTGATTCAAATCCCGTGCCTCGTGATACAAGCTTTCAGTGTCTTTTAAACATCAAGGTACTCTGATTTCCTCCCTCGTACTCTTGTTTTTTTTTTCTCATAAATTTGCTGTTACAAATTGTATTTTCATTGTATGCCAAAGGCAAAATGGGCACTGAAAAACAGGGTGACTCTAAAAAACCAAATTGGCAAATGTGTTTTGTTTCGGTTTTCCCCAGCTGGAATTTATTCCTCAATGGGTGAGTATTCCACAGGAGTTGTGGGAGAATCGTCCAGCATAAAAACCAACAAGTTCATGGCCAAGTTCGACTACGATGCACAGGTGAGCAAATGATGTTCCAGTGTTTCTATTTTGATGTAATTTGCTTAGGTTTGTGCAATACATGTCAAATATCTAATAGAAAGTCCAAAGACCAAGAGAAAGGCATATTGCATGAAGATGGAATATGTCAGTTTTTGTATTCCTTACTCGTGCTTTGGAAATTCAACATTCTGCGTGTAAAATGATCAAGAAATCAAAGAATGATTCATTGCTGAATGTTACAACTTCCTGCCTGGTATCAGTTTCGGTTTGAAATGCCATGCTCTAAGTAGCATCTAAATGGTCCAAAACATTAGTAAAATGCAACGGCAATGAATTGATTTTCAAAGTTGGGGGAGGGGCATTTGTGAGACCTCCAAGCATCAGCCATTAGAAGTACTTGCCAAAAGTGGAGGGGTCATTACCCCCTCAGTCGATAAAGTGAGGGGAGCAGTGCCCCATCCCCTCTTCCACGGCCCATGATAGAAAAAATGAGAAAAGTCGCAACAGCTCTCAGAAACCAATGAGTCATTCTGCCTCATCAATACATGGTCAAATATCACAGGGGGCACCAGGGCTTTTCTCAACATGGTCCTGTGGAACTGCTTAGCACACGTGATATTCTAAGCGCACAAAAAGTGTGCTTTAGAGCAGGAAAACAACTGGAGACCAGCCAAAATGTCACGGAAACCCTGTTGCTTGAGATTGGCTCCCCTCTGAATTTGTTGCTTTCCTGTGAAATTTGTAAGCATATCCTGCTCCGCAGCACTGTGAAATTGGGGCCTGGGTCCTCACAGAGCTACCCTTACTGCAGCTTTCTGACTTTGAGCCTCAGCACAAGTGGGTCTGCCTATACAGCGTTGCAAAAGCAAGGTTCAGTGCATTAATAGTGACCCAGTAATCCCGCTTTGCATACTCTCTGGTCACCCACGTCCCACGTGCACAGAGTTCTGCTGCCCAGGATGTAGCGCCAGCAACAGTCGCTCTGCTCTTGGCAACATGCCAAAAAACTCCACAGCAGAGGACTACCTCAAGGTCAGACTGTTTGCCGTGCGCATTGATTGAGTTGAAGTTTTTCCACAGTGTGGCCAGCTGTGCAGAAACGCTTGAGAAAATCATCAATGTATCACATCAAACATTTGTTGAGTTACACTTAATGTCAGACACCCGGAGCGTATCACCAGTGCCAAACTGATTTGTTGAAGTAAAGTTGTGCCACCAGCATCAACAATGCTTTGCAAAACAGCGCCTGCAACTGATTAGACGTGCAACCATGAATGACATCCCACCTTCATTGCTCCTCGAACCCAACTAACCTACAGAGTGTACCTTGGCGGTGACGCACAAACCTACATCCAGCAACTCTTCCATGACCAGAGGGATATTTGATATTGGTTTGAATCAGCAACACCAAGCCACTTCAAATGCCACGCAGTGGAAACAAAAAAATCAACATACTGTGATGCATTCACTAAGCAGTGTCCGTGTGTTGCTCGGGTTAGGGTTAGGGTAAAGATGGGGCATAGTCCTTGGCCACAGTATGTCAGGGGTCAGTGGTTTCTGATTTGTGCCCCTTAAACAAAGAAACTGACACATTAGGAGACATGGACATACATGTAGGCATTAGGGCTCGGTGAGTACGGTAGCCTGTGGGTCACTGGTTAGGCTCTACTTGTGACAAGTGGGTTAGAGTCATCAAAAGCAAAAGGGTCAAAGGTTAGAGTAGCAGCAGGAAGAGGAACAGTCAAGGATACCATCATTAAAATTAATTCTTCAAAGATTGGTGAAAATTAGGATTTTCAATGAGTTTTCTGAACTACAAAAGACGAAGGAGTGGCCATCCAAGGTAGGTAATGTAAACAGGTGTGTGTACCTGTGTGGGAACACCACAGATAATGGCTTCTAATTTTGGTTGCAGGATTAGTCTGTGCCCATGTATATTCCGAGCATCATCTCTTCATCGACTAACAACAACTTCTGCTTTATCCTTGGGTGAGGAGGTAGCATCACCAATGTCACTCTTTCTGTCTTTTCCCCGTCAGGGACCTGAAGAAATGAGCATTAAGGCAGGCGACATCCTCACCATCATAGACAGGGAAGATGAGACATGGTGGTATGCAGAGTTGGACGGCAGGAAGGGCCACGTGCCAGCAGAATATCTCGGCCCCTATGCCAACACCGGCGAAGAACTGCACAACACATTTCTCTGATATCCCCAGAAGGCTAAGCAGAAGAAATCTTTTTACACAGGTTTTAAATTTTTTTAGGGGGAGGCGAGGGCAGTGTTGGGGAACAGCAGTTTACTTTCCATTATATTCTCTCATCCATAGGCATAATTGTAAATGAATAAATGTGATGACTTTTTTTCTTGCAATTCTTTTGATACGACAGTTTATCCAATTATTTGTGGCCCACCTTCCCAAAACCAGGCTGAAGTCAGTATTCGTGATGTTGGACAATTCCTCTCCTTCAGCTTTTTTTTTACACTTCAAAGTGGTCCGTGCTAAATCGAAATTCTGTCTGCAGTAAGCTTCTTACGGGTAGTGATAGCTGCAAACCTTCCATGAAAATATGAACGGTGAAAGTTCCACTTTTTAGGGTTATGAAGTTGCCCACTTCAGTCTGGTTTGGGGATGGTGGGTCACATTTTTAACCAAGTCAGATATTAAAACAGCCAAGTTTTGTTGTCAGGATGAATTGTGTTAAAGAATCCTAAAACTTCCAGGAAAAGAGAGCAATATTTTATACTTTTTAACATTTGTATTTTTTTTGTACAAATTAAGTTTAAGTTGTGTATTATATAATGGAATTCGTACAGGAAATTTCATATTGTGGAAGAAATTTATAAAATTCAGCAGTACTCAACTACAGTCGTCTTTGAAGATGATAAGATGCTGCTGAGATGATAATTTTGCATATATTGAGGATTGACAAAGGACTCCCTTGCCTAAAATACATTCTAATCCATGATATTTCTCTGTTGGGGCTTATTAGGAAGCTGCTGCCGAAGCTGCTTACTATGGGCTATTGCTTAAATTTTGTCATGGCAAACCAGCCTCCGCTTATGTGTTATCCACGTTTTCATAATGTGGAAGCCCTTCCACCGAAGACATTATGATAAAAACCTGGAAGAAACATTGTACATGTATATTATATTTTTCTAGGGGAATATATACTTTCATCCTTGGATGAAACAAATTTCTGTAGCCAATTAATTAATTAATTGTCTTCCTTCAGTTCCCCTTGTTCTGAAAATCAGTGGCTAAGGACTCAGAAACATGTAGAGCGGCTGTGGTTGGTTGTTGTCGCCTGATTGATCAATTATTTGTTATTAGACAGAGGTTAGGGCCTTTCGTGATTTTTTTTTCATGACGGGTATTGCCCTAACACTAACATTCGTGTATATTTATGACACTTTGCTCAGTGTTTGAGAGCTTGCGAAAAATTCACAAGCCTACTCGGGTGGGACTTCAACCCACGACGTCCGGTCCGAGTCAGATGAAGCAGCGGATACTGTCAAGTACTTCAAGAGATGTACTTTGTGTCGGGAAGATGCACCAGCCAGCCGACCCTGGCAAGCTCGATAGTCGAGTGCTTCAGATGTCTGCACTAGTAAGCAGAAGCTTGTGGGTTGGAGTCCCACCCAAGAGAGCTTTGATTTTGTTGGCAAGCTCTGGGACGAACACTGAACATACAGTGATATATTAGACATGTATGTCAGTTACCAATAAATTTACAAATGGCGCGGGGAATGAGAAGTTGTCAGCTGTGTCTTATTAAACCAATGTGACCAGAGAGATATTGCATTGTTATCAAGGAAACTTAAACTTCAAATCTGTGTATATTGCTCAGGCTATAGTCATAGTTTGTGTTAGCCAGAGCTGTAGGCTACGTTCTTCCTATTGCTGTTTAAAATGTTACATGACCAGAGTTACATCACGAGTCATTCAGTCTCGCATGATTCACACCCTTTTCAGTTGAACTGTGTCGCACGCATCCCTTCGCTAGTCACACCCAGCGCGAAACCGATGCGAAACGTATCTCTTTCTGTTCTTTGTCACTGCGCATCCCTTGGACCTGTCAGGTGACAGGCAAAATGGCTTGTCATTGGTCTCTGTTTGACTGCATTAAAACAAATTTCTCAAATCCAAATGGCGGCGGGAAGGGACGATGGTCGACAATGTGACCTGGTCATGATGTAATGGATTGAAAATTTGTCACTGAAATCGAAATAAATCTTCTATTAAACACGACTTTAGGATTTTCTCTTCAGAATTTAAGTGATTACGTCGGGTGAATTTAAGGGCGGATATTATATGCACTTTTTATTCCGTAGAGTTTTAGAGACTTTTCTTCACCATCCTATTTGTATACACGTATCTTGCATTTTGTGTCTTTGCACTCCATAGTCAGCAAAGTTTAAGAAAAATAAATTCCCAGAGGACAATAGCGAAGTGTGTTTTATGCCTGATTTATTAATACGGACAGATCTGGTGTCAGTGCTGCAGACACTTGCCTGTGATTGCCCACACCGACAGGCGCAAGTCCAACTCAAATCGGATGGGCTCAACTCGAGTATAGGCTCAGCGCGACTCAACTCAAACAGCACCTTGTCCTGTATGATCGAGTTCAATCCACTTTCAAAATGATCTGATCCAAGCCAAGTCAACCTGATCACAACCCTATCGGTCGGTGGGTCAATCTGGGTTAATATATTCCAAACTAAACCTTGCCTATTATCCAAGCCAGTACCTCAGTCAGTCCAGTGTAGTCAAATTCTGTATCATTGCGCAGATCTGATCTTATCTGATTCAAGCGGGAAATATAAACGAGAAACCTGAACGTTTTCACACCTTTTTGAGGTTCAGGAGAAATGAGGCATCCTCGCCATTTAAATAAAAAAAAAATCACCTTTTGAGTCATTTCTCCGACTTGAATCACGTCCCTCCCTCGACTGTTGTCCATCTTAAGATAAAAAGTTTCATCAATGCTTTGAGCGACGAGATGAATTCGATCCATTGCCTAGCGTTGGCAAGCTATGTATATGGACAGATGCATGTACATGTACATAAAAGATTTACTCCTGGTTCAAGCCGTTAATTGGGGAACTTTTCGGTTGGGTGCACAACTATTTTTTTCCATTCACATGCACCAGTGCATGCATCATATTACATCACAAACAGAGGGCACCATCAGTAGATCGTAAAGCACACGCACTCTCTTCATTATCTCAGAAGTTCAAATGGATTTTATTTTATAAGTGTTAGCTGTGGAAATATACTATATTCAAGTTATCAAATGCTATTGATATGACTATACGAGCCTGGGGAGTTTTTACACCACCAAGCAAGTTTGGCGAGTGGCTAAATTGGGGAGCACGGTTCACTGTCTCTTCAAATGACGACCACGTTCAAAACTCTGAAATTACATGCTTACTCATCGGAATCCCACGGTTACCGTGGAAAATTATTTGTGTGGAAATTACATGCATTTGGAATGTCATCTGGAAAGTAATGAAAGGTAAGTTTCCAAAGTGTTAATCTGTTCTGTAGAGTTATACATAAATTGTCATCGTTCTGCTTCACTTTCACTTCATTTTTCCATATGAAACATTACATAGTAACAATACAGTGCTACCGTGGGGGCTTCTAAAAAGCACGGCTTATCGAGTACAGACCCCCAGTTATATTTATATTGTTAAAGTTATTTGAATGTTTTACTTAATAATAGAGGAAGAGTTAAAACTGAGGTTAAACTTGAAGTAAAAACATACAAATAATGAGAATTATGCCTTACAATTAACATAACTATATGTCTGAGTAAATATGACAAAAACAATGAAATAAGAATAAAATGGACGGAGAGTGTAAAAATTGTTATCCCAGTTGAACAAGAAGCAAAAAAAATTAGCGCAGCAAATCGAAAAAGTCAGAGACAACATAAACGCGTGGAACATCTAAAACGGTGCGATTTCTGTCAATCAAGTTAATTGTCCATTCTTAAGAATAAACGCTCTATTTTTTAATAGGGTGACGTCACAAGACTGGTTTTAGGCTTAATAGGATCGAAAAATCTGCAAAAACCTGGCAACACGCATCTCTTCTTTGAAACATCTTATCTGATTGCAGTCCATCGGAAGGAAAGTTGATCTAATCCTCAGCCAAGGTAGTGTTTTAATAGTTGTAATTCGTGAAAGTGGTTACTTCAACAAATATTTAAATATTTAGGTTTTGAATAATTCTTGTCTTCAGAATGGGGCACATTGTTATGATTACTCAAATTGATGTTCTCTTTTTTAACCGCCATGATAATTTCAAAAGAAATATTTAATCTATGAATGAAACCTGATCTGGTGGTCTTTATCAGCCACTTGCCTTTGGCCACCTCTCGTACAATGCCTGCTTAAGCATGAAGATAGCATTGCAATCTGTTGCTTGGCAACCGTCATCGTGCACACCTTCTGCACACATGCGCGACCCCGCAAATCATATACGTCGCTCGATTATGCATGAGATGCAGGAGGAGCAATGGCAACGGCTGACAAGGTGGTGACTCAGCCAAGATATTTCGAGTTGGTGCGTTTAAAAACGCTCCACGGTGTCTCGGGGGCCGACTTAGGGTGGATGCAAATGCATCGATGGTAAATGCAACATTGCAAGAGCGCGTGTCCAGCACAAGCCACAACCGAGGTGTTGCGTAGCTCAACCCTCTCTGCCCTATCTCACGTTACAACCACTGTGAGATTTACCTTAACTTCATTTCTTTCTTGGCACCTGGCCGCTGCGGTGACCGCCGTACGCCCACGTCTTCTTACCGGGTCGGAAGTCTTGCTTGATCTAATCCACGATGTGCGGACATTCTTGGACCCTTGGCATTTTCGTGTTGGTTTTGCTGCTTACAGTACGCTGGTCTCAAGCCCGTAAGTAGGATGCTAGAATTTCTCTTGTGGCTTTAAATATGTAATTGTATATTTACCGTACTCGTGTAGATAGCAAGAAGGTCACAAACAAATGCAATCGTTTTGTAATCAGCTTTATACACGCTACTCTTTCCATGGCTGGGCAAAAGAGAAGATAAAAAATCATTGCTAGAGTTTGTTCGCAATTGGACCGTGTTTTAAAAGGACTTTTGTACCTGATGTGCAGTTTTGCAAGACATCTCAGACAGAGATAAATGGTGACATTTCTGATATTTGACCCAGTTGAATCCTGGTTCCCAAGCCAGACGTTCAGAAGTCTAAAAAATGACAAGAAAACCCTCTGCGTTAATTTATTTAGAAATTGTTAAATCGGGAACTGTTCATGTAATTCTGTACAAAAGCCGTTTGTGAGGCGCATCAAACAGTGAATTATATGCATTTCTTTGCCGGTCGTAAGTTTCACGTACAATACGATACGTTCGCATGTATGCATTTTTCATGCAAATTCATATCGATATTTGATAAAGTTATTATCATGGCTAATGTAGACTGAGTAAGCAGTTACTACGCTGAGAATTTCAAAATGGCTTTTCAAAATTTCAAAAAGTGCCAAGTGCCAGTAATGGCTTTGCTGTGAAGAAGATAGTAAAAGAAGTGTCTAAATACATAACCGCTTTTGATAAGTCATTGGAAATTAGTTGAAAACAAGATAAGACCTTCTAATGACAAGCACATTGTGCAGATTTGTGAGTGATATATCTTTTAAACCAGTCAGAGCACAGTGTTTTTTGTAAGTTTCTCAGCGATTCAAAGATAGGCCCTTTGCGGCGGAGGGAGCAGTGAACTATAAATTTCCGTCGTTCTGTCACCTTCAGGTCGTCCAACTTGGCATGATGTGCAACTTTGACAAAGGTTTTTTCAAGCCGACAGCAAAACCGACAGGTCCCATGTAAATGTGACATCTCATTAATTAAATGCGAATTCTGTCTTTGTATTTAATTGTGTGCATGCAATGAGAATCCAGTCTAGTACAAACACGCTCTGCCCGTCACACGCCGCTCTTGGCAACAACAAAAAGCTTCGTGATTAAATCGAACTGTCATTTTCAAATACATATACTTCTCTTATACAAAACAAACAATAACCGGCACTCAGCTACGTCGCATTTATCTTGACAATAATGTATACGACAGTTTTACAGCAATCAAAGTCTGGGTGTTCTTTCTGCTATTTCCAGAGAGAACTGACGCCAGATTAAGTAGAAATGCGTGCATTGTGAATTTTTCCAAGCACGTTTCCACCACAAACAATACAATTTTCGAAATCTTTTTGTAAAGAGGGAAACAATTAAAAAATTTAGAGTTTCGAACAGAACGTGAAATGGATACATGTACGATGCTATAAAACCCAAGTGGAAACGTTCGATAACATTGGGGAAAAGGGCCCGGGGCAGTTTTATACCAAGGGCTTGAGTGGTTTGGTAACTTCAATCTTATCGCTGAAACCGGGTCCTTTAGATATCTTTTCTCGTATATTTCCCTTTTGAGAATTTTGACAAGAAAGTTTTATTGTATACGTTCATATCCACTATTCAACAGCATTTTAAAGGTCCTCGAGTTTTAAATAAATCTGCGTTGGGCACTGTAGTGTCAAACACACCGATCATGTCGGTTGATTCGGCTCAGGTTTTGAAATTTCGCAACGTGCAAAACCGGTTTTATTGAAACATGATAATTTTACAGAATGCCTGGGATTTAGCTCCTTATTATATTGCCGGACTTTTGTCATATCTTTTGTTGATTGATAGCTTATGCAGTTGCCGTATAAAGTACTCCGAACGAGGTTTGTGATTACGGTAACACGACACTCTCTGAAGTTGCTAAATTCATGAGTCACTTTCGATCCTCATTATTGCGACAGTCATGATTTGTGAACGTGAAGATGAGCCACTGCATTGCCCTCAAAGATTCAAACTATTTGAAGGATGACATTGATTATCTCCATTCAAGGCCATTTTTGGGTTAATTACAATAGAATGAAAGAATTATTAGTTAATATACGTCAGGTGCGTGTTTTTAAACATTAAGACTTTTGCATGATGTGAAGACGGAAATCTTTTACTGTGTACTCATTGGGTTCATGTAAATATTACTTGAGAAAGGGCGAGAAAATTTCTGTTGATGTCATATGAAAAGACTTAGTGTTAGTTCTGAAAAAGTTGCAGTGACGAGAAAAATATTCAGTGTTCTTGTATTATTCCCGTTTGTGGCTTCTGCTGGGCATGTTTCTAGTAGCCCAAGGTGTTCAGAGTGGCAGAATGCAACCGGCTGGAGTGGAGACTTTACAAGCAGAATCCGGGCACTGACAGAAGCATCAGGACGGTGAATGGACTGCAAAATGCAAATTCAGATCGGTGCAAATAGATAATAAGTGCAAAAAGCATCGAATATCCTGCTACGAAAACTTTCCCGAATCAATTTTTTTTTTACTTTGGTACCGTCATATCCTTTTTTTAACCTAATGGGACGAAATTTTTATGTGGCCATCGACTGGCAAACAAAACCTCGTCTACACAATACTATTGATAGGTTTTGTATTTCTATTGGCACTTTAGACAGGCGGCTGTATTTGGTTAAATTTTCCTCGTCGTAAAGAATACTGGTTGCGAAGGCGAATGTTTGCGAGACAGGTTTGCGGGCAGGGTACTCGTAGTCCCGGAGTACCGTCGATGTGAGGAGCAACCCCGGGATTGATGTCTGTACCGATGAGCACTTTGATCAATCATGCTCCTTCCAGACAGTGTTTATCGCAACATCCAGGCTGAAATTATAGCCCGAATAATGTCCGGGCAAAGGAGAACGAGATACTCGAAATCCCCCGTGCGTAGCCATTCCCGGCCTTAACCCAGCCCCCTCCAAAATCAACTGAAAAAGGTTGCCTCCCTGGGGAGACTTTCCAACACCGGCAGATATCCGCGATGTCTGCGAGGGGAGGCCTGGATGTGATAACCTCCTATGAATCAAGATGGAACAGTGACAATTCTCATCTCAGCTTTCACCCGTTAGCGTCATGTAGATCGTGTCGTCACTTGCGACTGAGAAAGGGCCGACTGGCGTGGCCAATTAGCGCCAGCAGGACATCTCTTCATTTATGACCATTTTTTCCCAACATAGTTTTCAATAATTTTCCGAACACACTCGTCCAAAATACTACAGAGGTATCCTTGTAAGCCACACGCCGTGGACTAAGTGATTAAGTGCTGCTTTAATTTGAACATTTTGGCGCGTAAATCCTCCTCATGTGAATTAGTTATCAATACCAGGAAGTAGCAATGCCCATCTATTACAGGTATGCACGATATATTCCAATGTATTCCACAAGCCTTAACGGCCCTTGGGCTATTCTTTTGCATGTATTTTAGTGGATTAAGTGATAAAGATGAAATGAGAGTGGTCAAAGCGAGTGTGGGACAAAACCACGCCGCTTCTTAGCACACTTCATCCAGGCTACTTGGCCCGGAGCAAGGAAGACCTGGCTGCGATGGAAGCACACAAGACAGACGCAGAGAGGATGTGCTCTTAGTCCACATAGAGGCGATGGCAAGAGGAAAAGAATGTGAATGAAATAAGCTATCAAATTCAAGATCCGTCAACTGTTTCGCCTTCACTTTGGCGACAGGTGAAACTCAGAATGCAGGCTTTCTGGCGGTCTTTTTTGAAGATGATATCGTTTCGCGGACATAGCAACATGAGAGGAACATTGGCCCCATTTCCAGTTTTTTGGACCCAAAATTGATTCAACATGATTATGTTTGAAGCATTTTTTGAACATCATTTTCACTGAAACAGTCATGCCTGGCCTTCCAAATCTTATGAAGTGCCAAACCAAGGTCCCCTTCTAACATGGAAACCGCATTTGCTAAGTGGTTCGATGTAGATCACTGACCGTTTACTTTTCAGTTCAGCGCGCTGTATTTTGTGTGTGTTTTACTTCCACATTTTTTGGCATCTGGCTTTTATTTTAAAGCAAAATAGGAGCTTAAAATGGGTCTGCCCAGTACTTAAGTGTGAAGTTGCAGTTTTGAAGATGAGGGCATTACATGTAGGCCTATATGTCAGAATGCCCCGTAAAAACGCGAACAGATGAGCCTCACTATATACGAGACAGCTACTCTATTAACTTCACAGCTCTCTGTAAACGTCACTTGCCCTCCTTTAAGCTTTCAGCCATGACTAAATCTTCTTTTTTTCCGGTCGGTAGATATACATACACCGTGCCCGCTAGCCAGCTGAGTCCTTCGCTGGATGGATCGCTCTCTTTGGCAGCCAAAAATGTTCCCTTCCATCTTTGTTTTCAGGATGAGGATCCTTTATTCAGCCATGCATGACCTCGGTAGCAATTTCATGCTTGGAGACACCTAGCTGACTTGGGCAGACCCGTCCTGGAATATTGCCACCTAGTACTGCCTTGAATTTTCGTCTGTATAGAAGAAAATACGGCGGTCTTGTCCTTTTGAATTCTTTGAGTTGATCCCGTCGGCAAAATGTTCAGTCCAATGTTACATAAATGATGCATTTTTCTAACTACGCTGCAGGAATGCACGACGACTGTCACATGAAAAGTTGAAGACGTAGGTACAGTGGTGCCATCAACCTACATGATGGTAGAATCCCAATCACATTGGTTGAAAAAAAACCATTAAAACTCCACTGCAATTAAGATAAAAAGGAAAATGTTCACCACACCGATCGCCTGTTCAGCGTATCATCAACAACATTTTTTTTTCAATTCTGACTTTTTACCCATTTTACGACAAACCTCAAAAAAGGAAAATGGAATAACTGACGAAGTGTTTCTGGCGTGTACACAACAAGGGCGTATCCATAATAAAATTTTCGGAAGTAAGGGCAATTTTTTCCGGGGAGGGGTAGGAATTTCTTTATGCATCCCTGTTTTGGGACAGCACATTCTACTGTCAATTTTTCTCTGTAAAAGGAGATTCCAGTGTTGTACTGCTGTTGTAAAGAGTGCGGTTGTCGGGTTTACAAACAATTGTGTTTGTATCAGTCGAGAACAGGTATCTAGAAGTTTCTTGTCAGCAACCTTTGAATCTTGCGTGCATCAATATGTAGATGTCTTAATTATCTTTGTCCTCGGTTCTCAATGGTTGTATGCAGCCTGAAGGAATTCTGGTACAGCAAAAGAGAAATATTTTTCAGGAAACAGTGATGTTACTGTGTATGAATAGAAAAGGCACCGACGGCTTGCCTATAACATGACTGTTCTTGTTCCAGGAGAGAACTTTAATATAACGGCGATCTGTCTCTAAACTGAACAGAGAAGAACACAAAAAATGTGCGGCGAGTGGACTAGATTTGTTTATTTACGGAATACTCCGAAAACACTTATGTCCACTGTATTTTATTAACATTTTCGAAAGAAAAACAACAGAGTGCACTTTAAATAAAACTGGGAATAAGACAAATTAAGGAGAGAATTAAAATTAAAAAGCGTGGAATTTTCATGCGTTCGTGTGACTTCTTTTCCTTTATTTCTGTTTGACAATAATTCCGTGGTGATTGTCTCTGAAACTTGTCAGGTTCAGAGTTTCAATAGATTACGCAGTCAAATTCAGTCTTTAGATATATGAGGGTATATCCGAACGTCGTCACTGCAATGTGAACGATTGGAGAACTGTTTTGGAAAATGAATATTTGTAAGCCAATTTGATTGTCAAAACTAAATCTGGCACAACCCGGATGTCAAACAGAACAACGATGAATCTGATCGCGCTCACAACTCTCGTCTGGTACGGTAAAGTAAAAGCGTGTGAAAATGAAATGCAAAAGAGTCGGTCATTCAAAACTAATGTGCGTTCCGCGTCAAAATTATCGTTTATCTTTGTAGAGTGCTTTATACGAATGTCAGACGAGCATTGGAGAGCAAGTATTGTCATGTCTCGTTAACGAGTGCCTAGCGACGACCTACCACGAGATCAGATATGTAGAAGACTTCGTCAGCCGTTGGTTAGTAACCGGCCCGTTTCTGCTCGTTATATTACTTTCTTATTACAAGCGTCAGAAATAATGTGTCCTATTCGGTGCCACATTGTCACACGATTCTGAGTAGGACGATCACCGTGCACTTAATCGCTTTGGCAGCTTTTTCACGATTTACAAAACAAATAAAGAAATTTAATTCTGGAATTGATTCCCAGCTCACTTAATTTACAAAACGCTCCATTGGCTTAATAGAAAGTGGCGCCAATAAGGTCATGCGTCTATAGGCACTAGTGTACAATGATTTTGGTTTTGTAACAAGCGTAGAACTGGCCTCTGTATAAACTAAAATGCTTAATTTATAGAGATTTAATATGATATATCTACAGTCTGTATTTGGGTAGTGCAGTATTTTAAAACTTGATTATGAATTTATTTCGAAATGCCTTTTGTCTTGAAAAGGTCTTCGTCATTTTCCCAACTGTTAAAATTAAAATGATTGTGTAATATTTCAAACAAATATTACTTTGTATTGGTAGTGGCCATTATTAAAAGCGATGCCCGCCTGTCCTTGACGGAGGCGAAACGATCGGATTTCATTTAGTGACTAAAACGTTTACAGCGTAGCTTCTCTACTCCTTCAGAATCGACGCAGAGACCAAAAACACGTTGGTTTAATCCTCTCCAGGCCCTATCCTCACGCGCCCTGAAACCGTAGCTATATCTAGCCACGTCAACGATGCGTCATGACAGACCCATATGACGGCTCTTTTTGATAACACAAAACCCTTTAAGAATTTCAATCAGGGCATTCATTTTCATTTGCCCCCTTTCCACCGATGCCGCTGCAGTGATAATGAATTTAATTTGCTTAACGGGAGACGAAGACGAACAGAGAACCACCGACCTACAGCAATGATGTGCGCATCGGCCGGTGATGGACTCGATCTAATGAAACGAAGTGTACAGCGGAAGGTTTATTGAATTTCGGCTTGTTTTCTCAAATCGAGGTAATCAGATCGGGACATGTTTTTTTTTCCAGTTTGCGGTGATCAAAATAGAATTTGCAGGAAGAAGAAGACCTTCCATTGCACTCGATGCCTGGATACCATGCAGGAATTGATAACTCTTTCATGGAAACTCTCCCCTTTATGCGTGCCTGGAAATGTGAATGCATAAAATGTTTGCATGTTTGTCACACAAATATGTATTCCTATGAAAGTCACGTTGTCATGACCTTTGGTGACGCTTTGTCCTGGTGCTCACATCAGTGCCTCCTTCTGGAGTTCATTTTGGAGTCTTTTTGTTCATCCGATGAATTCTATGACGCCAGTACCACACAAGGATCAAAAATTATGGACTGCTCTTCAAATTTAGTGCAGTTTCTTCTGAAGATAACGCTCTCTACATGGACCCATCTGCGTGTGAAGATGAAAATTTGATATCTGAATTTAAGTGCGCTTTGACTTTTTTTTCACGTTGCGGGAATGGTACAGCAAGTGCTTCAAAATAGCTACATAGTGATTACATTGATATCAGTGCTGCGTATCAAGCTTCTGTGGATAAATTAATTGCTGTGGACGTTGAGATGACGGTTCTTAATTCACAGCGAGACAGCTCTATACAAGAAGGGAACAGGTGGAAATCTAAAGTGTTATGTAATCTTCGGAACTACAGACACCAGAACACTAATATAATATCAAATCAAAAGGACAAAAACTGTCTTTGAGTCATGCAAGTGTAGGGTTTTTTTATCTTGAAAAACCTGTTTTGAGGAATGCAGTAAGATATTTTGCGTCATCTCTTTCGGTACTTTACTTTAGCATGCAAAGCTGAAGTGCCCCTTAGATTCTTTATTTTAGTGCACGTTTTGTTTAATCATTAATTATGAGCAGAATCTACAATTATTATACCGTTTATTCCATGAGGTAACATGAAATACAGCTGCCCCAAATTTAACTGGCCCCCGTTAATTTACCAGGATTTAATGGCTGTTTAGTCATACATTTCTCCACGTCCGTTGGAAATGGCGTGAATAACTTCTTTACCAGAATAATTCATTATTTTTTATCATTTCCATCCTTTTTGCTCCGTTAAGTAGTATAGGCTTATATCGAAAGCCATTCCGAATTCGATCATCTTCGTTATCTCATGTATCCCCTCTTTCCATCACAGTTTTCATCTCTCTAAATCTTCACCCCCATTTCCCTCTTTGGTGTCCTTCTTTCGTCTTTTCAGTCCCGTCAACCTAGAAGGTATTGCACACATCTCCCGTCTAGCCATCCGCCCGTCGACCCCTTTCTAGCACGATCAATATTTTGTTATCTTATCGCGCGAGGAGAGACCCGAGTTCCGTGTAAACCACTTTACGGCATTCCTTGTCGCGCTGCCTCCAAAGTGCTCTACTTTGTCCGCGGACAAGGCCACGTCTTAACTTAGGGAGAAAGTGCACACAGGTCACAGGAATTTCTTTTTATTGAATTCAACCAAACCGCCTACCTACAGCTCCCTTGACCAAGGGCAGATTAAGATCTGAATTTGGGGGCCCAGTTTTTTAGAGGCACGAATTTGGAAGTTTCTTAATGTTACACTTTAATGACCTTTCTGAGGGGTTCGGCTAAATTTCAGGGCTTAATTAAAAGATATGGATGGAGAAAGGCGCTGTAATCACAATTGTATAATGTGTGATATTTCCCTAGCAGTATTTCAGCTTAAAATAAACAGAACTCTCTACCAAAGAATGTAGCGACAACTTCACTCCGAGGTGTTTTTTAACGCACGGTCACGAGTGAAGTCACCACAGCTTTTGCTACAGCGTAGTCCATTGGGTTTACCTCTGTTCTTACAACTGTCCTCGCAAATAATGTCAGTCCATTAGGCTATTATAATCACAGAGGGACAAAATCCTCAAAGAAAGCATTTCCATTTTTTGTCTTCTGTCCCTGTGACGCTTAAAGCTCTCGAAGCAGAACGCATCCCCGGCCCGTCTGGGCTTTTAAGCCGATAGCTGTTCACTGTCATTTCCTCTCATTTTTATTGCTTTAAGTTAAAAAATGTATTGAAGTTTAGGCATAAAAGCATCTGTCTTTGTACATCAACATAGTCAGTTCAGTGCTACCCCTGAGCCTTTTCAAGTCATTAGTTTTAGACTATAACAATTCTATAATAGTTCTTATAAACACCTATAAGGTAAATTCGAGGATATTATTCAAAAACTTCCTTCTGTCCATAGAGCTGATTAATGATGTCACCTTTTTGAGGGTATCTCTATGGTTATATTTAGTGGCATTTTGAACGGCCTTTTCATTTTTAAATTTAGAAACTACAACTACATGTATTTGAGGATTTCTCTCTTTTTTCAGATATCTTTATTTATTTCAAGATGTCTCGTATCATCACAAGTTTCTTTAATTAAATCCTTTCAACAATTTGAGAGACATTAATTATTTAGAGGTATCTTGAAATGGAACTCAAGATGCCTCTGAATTTATTTCTAGATATTTCAACATACATTTCAAGAGATATCTTTTTTCACATAAAATACTTTTCAAGAGATTTTTAAATGAACTTTAAGATATCACAGAATGGTTGTTACAATACATGTATCTGTAATACGGGCGGTTCACGATTGTGCACCTCCAGGAGTTTGCAACGCGTTGGCCAATCACAAGCGAAATCTGTCGACCCTATCGATATCCAAACGCGCATTAATTGGGTCAACAGATTTCGCGCATTGCTATTGACCAACGCATTGCAACCTCTAGGTGGTGCACTATTGTGAAACGCCTATATTCCATTTAGCAATATCTTCAATACATTTAACAATGTCGTTGATGAATAGGCCCCTAAATGTCACTTTTATGTTTGGAAGTGTCCCTCACGGCACCAGCTAGCCCACCCCGACTTGTGATTGTAGGTAAACAATATTCACTCATCAGCCCGCATGTCTTACTATCAAGACAACGTACACAACCATTGGCAAATCTCTTTCTTTATTGTTTGTGAAGTTAAAAGGCATAATTTGAATTTTTAAACTTAATCCAATTACTCTGTAACAATCCTAAGGACATATTTTCGTCTAACAGAAATGAAGCTACATGTATATAGGGTGATGTGGATTTTGCTATTATAGGCTTAGCCAGTTCGTCCCATTACCTTTTGGTATATAATAATTTGTAGACGTTTTGTCGGTGAAAAGGGTCAGGCATGACTTCCCAAATCCTAAATCCCAAGTCCTAAAAATACGTCATACATTGTACCTTACACACTGTGTGAAAGTACCGGGTGTTTTCAGATTGCAAATGCCACCAGAAGATGTAAGCGTGGGTGCGTGCTTACGTGCGACCTCAGCAAACATACTTTGTGGACTCAAAAAATTGGATTTCTCGTTCAGTGCAAATCATCTAACGCCAATTTTAAAATGGTGGGCATTATCACTTGGAGACAGATTGGGGTTATTGTACTTACCGATGTGTGATAGACATCAGGCGTTTCAGACCTATTACCCTTGCAAGGCCAAGCACTCATGTCGTCGAATAGGAAATTGACCCGCGTGTTTTGAGAACATTTTATTTGACGTAGGTGAGAAATTGCACTTAACGCTTCAGTGTGATGTGGCAACCTACTTCTGTATAGTGTGTGCATGACTGTTATGTGCTCTGAAACGTGTTCTGGAGCCCGTAATAAATGGTTATAAATACAGATTTGCTCGAATTCTCACCTGATTCTTTTCTGTATACAAGGTAAAAACTGGAGGGTAGAATGTAGAGAATATGACCACTGAAGCTTTTATTTGCGGAATTCCCTTCTTATAAACACAACCGAAAAACCTTATAGTTTCCCGAACCCATCAAAGCTTGCTTTCTACATCGCCCCCCTTGTTGAAACAAGTGTGCCACACAGGGACTAATTTATTTGCCCGAACGTCATCACGGTCAAATGATAAGCATGTTTGGCGACACTTGCAATGCTTATTTTGATAATCAAACTCTGGGAAATTTCGGCCTCATCAAAGATTTGTTCGATAAAAAAACATACGCTTTTTGCTTATATTTAATAAGAATGCATGGTTGGGTGGCAAAAATAGGATAATTGGAGTCATGAAACATTAATAATAGCCCCCATAAAAGACGTCACACATAGCACCATATCAGCTGAGATTTAACGTTAAATGTGTCAAGGTAGTTAACTTGCTGCAGGGTCCATGCGTCGGGTCGGATCAGAGGTCATTGTGATTGTCAGCAAACAGGAATAGCCTACTGCAGGACTATAACAAAGATTTCGAAAAACATACAGTGGGCAAGGTCGATGGGTGGAGGGTTTTGGTTGCAACGCGTGGGGGGGGGGTTGGAAATGTCCAAAACAGACGTTACCACCTGATCCTTTATTTACAAGGATATGGCAGCAGTAGTGCTGGTATATTAAGCCTTAGCAAGCCAGACAAAAAATGGACTTTTATCAAATTTTGTCGAATTACGGGAAGATGCATCGACCTTTTTCGATCGGATATTTTACTACATTAATCCGGAACTGACTGAGCCACGTTCAGTCAGATCTGATCCGATCCGAGGTCGAATTCAGATTCTTTGAGTGTCAATGAAACGCACAACACTTGCAGTGGAAACCAATCAATAACGCTTACGGTCCCTATAATAAAACACCAAAAGTAGGTGTGACCATCATTCCCTTGGCGAAGAAATTGAGTGATGGAATATACCAGCAGTTGTTTGCGTTACCACTATACCAACCCCTATATAAATTGTGACCGAATATTCATGACATGCGATCTGTTTGTTATGGTGCACTATTTACGACACACATTTCTCTCTCTCTCTCTCTTTCCCTAGCTTCCCCCCAGGCGACGCAACTACACGACAGGACGCACGACGCGACACAAGACGCGACGCGTCGTGTGTGTACAAACGTAATGGAAAGAAGGCGACGGTGCAACCCGACGGCACGACGCAAAGGAGCCGTCGTGCCGTCCCGTCGTGTAGTTGCGTCGCCTGGAGTGAGGCTAGAGAGGGAGAGAAATGTGTGTCGTAAATAGTGCACCATAGTTTGTTGACTTGCTCGGCTGACTTTTTAGTTCTCCTCTTTTCCCAACCACCCACTTCACCGACGATTCCCATTTGTTTGCAGGCATGGCAATCGCCCGTTGCATTTTCATAATGACCAGACTGTTGATTATCAAGCTAATTGGAAGAGCGAATCCATCCTGCGTTTTAATCATCGCATAAATAATGTGCCCATAAACTGCATGCAGCTGCAGAGTGGCTTATAGTAAATCCACTTCAGGAAGCTATTTGTTCCAACTAAAGCGTGGATAGCGTGAGCGTGGGCATAATGGTCAATTTGTAATGACTTCTCGTGTCTTTTTCGGGGCCTTTGTTGTGATAGGTTTTTCATTGATGCCCTTAATGAATTTTATTGTTGTCTCTGCTCGCTGAATATTACCGAGTGGGCATTTTATGGTTGCACGCCATTCGAATCATTTGTGAAATGTGCAATGTCTTTCTGTCAAAAATTCAAAATTTTATGAATTCACTTTTGATTATGTCGCCTAAGTACAAAATGTAAATAAATAAACTCATGCAGTCATAACATGAAATTGATAAAATGGCAAAATATACCTGTGAAGATGTACACGTAGCATAACTAAAGTGTTGCTGTACTACCGGTTTACGTTATCGATTTGAAAATTCAAACCAAGAAATTTGACTTCCAATAATGTCAGTGAAAATGACGAAAATGGCAAATGAGTTTTGACAGGTTGCTCGGGAATGAGGCACTATAGATATATATATATATACTGGTTTGCCTTTCGCTTTTAGATTATTACGGTGCGAAACCACATTGGAACCATATTGATACTTTTATAAGAGCACGTGACCGTCCAAGTGGCGTCGTTAATTGCTGAAATAAATCTAAGAGACGTGGGTTGTCATAGAAACGTATGTTATAAGTAAATCCTGTTTTGAACGTCACTGAATCCTGTTTGCAGAGGTACGCTATCAATGATGCGTATCTTTCTGAAAACTCGTCGTTGTATTGTATGTCTCGGTGATAAGCTACATGTATTGAATGCTGTATTTCGGTGCAACTGTTTCATCGTGTAAACTTGTGTTATCAGACGCACATTTCAGTGTTTCCGAAGTAAATCATCTTTGTAACACGGTAACTTGAGTGGTAATACATTTCAATAGGTATCATCTAAATGATCGTGTACACACTGTAAAAACAACTCAGTTTAAACACATTTGTAAACACATTTTTGTACCCACTTTTTGACATGTTTAACCGCGACATGTTTAGTGTTATGCATGTAGGAATGTGTTGAAATGAATTTAAAAAAGTTAAACATGTACTACAGAAAAGCGTTTCACATTCCTAAACATATTTTGATAAACATGTCATGGAAAAAGTGGGTACCAAAAAGTGGTTCAACTCTAAACGTTGTTTTTACATTGTTACAATAATCTTGTAATGATGTACACTGTGAAACAATGTATTAGACATTATGCAAAATACTCTAATAAGGAGACGTGGTTCTCCTTAAAGATGTTCTGATATCAAAATAATTGTTGTCCCAGAGAGTTTGCAAATGGTTATATTTTATCTGTCCTCGGCTTATCAGACTTTGCTCCTCTTACTAAATGTATTCATATCGACATTGCTATTTAGATTGTACCCTTCTTTTATATTAGATTTTTTTCCCAATTTATACTTATGAATTCTTTATAGGAATGAATGAATTTCACTCATTAGTATCCACATTCATTCCTATAAAGAATTCATGTTCATTATTATCTAGTTTCTATTCCCATTACTGTGCATAATATACATCCAGTACTTTTCAGATTCTGTCCTGTCCTTGTATTTTGTTCTAATGACAGGGTCCTTGCCTCTCAGCGATGGAGATGAGGAAGCTGAGGCTGGGAACGAGGTAAGCCCCTTTTACCGAAAGCTTGACTTCAAATACTGAAACCTTTGACTTTGCTATCCGGCTTTCATATTTTAAGCAGTTGTTTTCTTATAGAAGCGACGCCCAGGATCAAGAATCTCTTGTCCTCAGTTTGGTCAGTGGGACTGGGGTGCCCTACGTACAAATAGAAATAAACAAACAAGCAAACTTACAGACAATCAAAGAATTTGAAAAATCGCATTAACTTAGCTTTGCTGATAACTGCATACGCGCGGATAAATTATATTAACTTGCCCACTAGTCTTGGTGCATGTTTTGGAGGTGAAATCACCTACCGCTGAGTGTATGTACTCCGTAGGTGTTGACGTTGTGTTGTCTTGATTAGCCTTCTACCCTCCTAAGGTTTTTCTTGCCACGTCTCAGCAAAGACTCGGAGACTTTTTAAATGAATACAGGATCCCCGGGGGATCCCCCATCGACTCAACCCCAAGAAACAAAAACGCAAATTTAAACGTCTGCTCGCCCGAGCCTGCATCAGCATCGCTTGTGGTGGTAGGCGCAGTAATTAATGACGCACAACCCACCGTGATCTGGAGCGGATGATCAGCGCACAATGGCCTGGTCTGTTGCCTCTCAAAGGGAGTTTCCGTCTCAGAACCATATCTGGCGAGATATATTGTTGATTTGCAGCCACGATAATTACCCCCTTTAATCCTAGTAAAAATGTAACAAAGCATGACGTCAGTAAATATGCATTATGTTGGGCAGCCGTGGACGATCTTATTTATTGTGGACGGAAAGTCCTATTGAAATTGCCTTTAGACGGTGGGTGCTGCTGGTCCTTGGTCGATTTAGTACTTAATTGGTATCAGCATCAGTGCAGTATAATCATGGAGTTAGGAAACCTGTCGTCTGAAAAGTGAGCATATTGTGGGTGAAATTATGTTTGAGTCCTGAAGATAATTGAGCTTGGTACGAGGAGCTTGCCCTCGTTGTTCCCTCCTTAATTCCGCAACATTCGTCTTCAAAAAAGGGGGACACGAATTGCATTATGGGGATACATGTACCAGATAAACTCAAATCAAAAAGGCTTCATAAAACCTTCCAATGGTAGGGGTATAATACGGAATAACCAAGTGCGGTAGGCTTACCGTACAGGGGGATCTTACACTGCTATCCTGCATCAGGAATTAATTTGACTCCGGTATAGCTTATGGGCTCTCTGACCACTTTGGCATCTATCGCCTCATCTCCTTTATACAAAGGGAGAGTATGTTTCGCGGACTGCATGCTGACTATATGTTTTGGCTTTCACCTGGGCTGAAGGACTGAAGGATATTCATGCTTATGCGAGCGCAAAAGGGATATAACATTGGCAATATGTATGAGCACTGGCCCAATTTAACCAATTGTGCTGTCCCTGTTCGGCATGCATACATACATGATTGACTATGAGTATACTCGAAAGTTAATGCTTCAAATATGCTTCAGCCAGACGATGAAGAACGACGTAAAGATCAGTCCTATATCGAAACTAGCCAGCAATAATATGAAACTTGCTTCAGGTTTAATATACCATTGGACGACGACATCATTTGGTCAGAGGTGCTGTGGACGGGTCACAGAGTTGATGTCGGTGATATCACAGCGCGATTTTATTGACGCCATCTTTGGCGCTTGCCCTCGAACTCCAGACTTGTATGTCCAAACACAGGAGGACTTCCCGGAAGCGAGTTTTTTTACACAACACGCTGGGGAACTCGAGGGAAGTCAAGTCCGTCATTTCAACAGGGAAAGCTTCCAAGAGGCAAGAAGACTAGTCTCTTTTCGAGACTGGCAATAAAACCATTTTGCTTATTGGAAAGTACATGGTGTATTCCCAGACCACTGTGTAAAAAAGCACTCTTCTCCTAGGGAGCTCATCGAGCACCCGAGCACCCGTTGCGCATCACACCATCGACGATTGATTCCCCCACTCCCTATCCCCCCCCCCACCATGTAGCGCGGCACCTTTATAATGCTGTCGTCCCATCCGCTGCGTTTCAGCTATTGGTCTCTTCCCTGATGCCCGTTGAACTGCTGAGCAAAAACAGGTGTTTAATTATATCCTATTGAATTCCAATTTCAGACGACAATTCGATTCTTGTTTCTGTGCTCATTGCACGAGACATTTAAGAAAACAGCACTGCCCTGAACAAGATTTCACAGACCCGACAGCGTACGTGACTTCTGCAGAATAACAAATCTTGAGAATGTAAAGATAACTCGAAATCCTTGCCATGAGAGGAATGATGCGTGTTTGGGAAATGATTAATTGCCTTGAGAAAGATGTGCAAGGAAAAAACCTTGCGCAGTCCTGTTGTCCTTTGGTGGGAGATGTGATTTGGATCGTCTTGGCATTGTATTAAGGATATATGTGAGGTCTCAACCTCGCCTTCGGGTTTTGTGATAGATAACAGGGTTTACATCCTTACAAACAAAACATTTTCCCCACTTTGGTTAATAAAAGTTAGGCTAACCTTTGCGGACACATTACAGATATCAATCCGCAGCGCTTAATCAGATTGCATAAGCGCGGCTGTGCGTGCCGTTGATGGTACAATGAATTCAATGTGAACTAGGTACGGACTCATTACAACCCTACTGCGCATGACTGTGACAACTGGAAAGGATGATACAAAAGGCCAGATTTTATGGGCGTCCACATTTCATGCAACCTCACGCTCATCGCCATCAAGATTATACATAATGTAATAAGAAACTACGTGAAGGTACGAAAGCCCTGTTGAGCCATCAAGTACATGTTTAAAAAAAATGAAGTATATTTTTCAAAACATATTTCTTCTAATTTCGTTTTTACAACAAATATTTTTTCCCAAGTTTGTTTGTTTGGGACATATATTTATCCAGTTGGTTCTTATGAGATCTGTATTCGGAACTATTATTTCTATTTTTGGAAGCAAATCTCCCTTTCAAGGTCGTTTTTTGAGTTGCATTTTTTCATTTTGTGTTTGTGATCTCTTGCAAAAGAGCTAAAAAATATATGTCATAAAACAAACTTGATCAAAATATATATCTCGTAAAAACGATTTGCTCCAAAAATACACACTATATTTCTAAAAATAGATCCCATGAGAATGAACTGGAGAAAACATATATTGTACAAAGGAACTTGAAAAAATATTTCTTGTAAAAACTAAGTTGAAAAAATATACTTCACAAAAACAAACAATGACCGGCTGAAACGATACAAACAGCGAAACAAGTTCAGCTTCCGGTGGACGTGCATGGTCGGGGAGGTATAATTGTAATCCTTATGGCGTGACTTGGTGTGCTTATTTAGTCGTGGAGTTTTCTACATTTGAACATATGAGGACATTAACTTATTCCCACAGGTGGTTGAATGTCCCGTAGGTTGAAAACTTTCGACCAGTACAGTCAAACGGCCACCGAACGATGAACATTAATATCCTTACGTGAGTAAGCCCTGTAAGGAATTTGAAACAATAGCTCCAAAAATGCATTTGCTTATGCGGTACTCTCAAACCTTTCTCTCACATTTATTTTTAAAAGAAAAAAGAGTTGGTTCCTTTTTATGGAGGGGGGAAATGGACCTCGATGCCCCTCCCCTTGGATTTGCTCTTGGGCTATCGACAAGAACATTGGGGTCGGGACTCACTAGCTTATACTCATGCAGTGGCTTTAAAGAAGTTTAACATCTTATCTGTACAAACTTGCTATTGCTATTTCTTTCTCAAATTAGTTTGGTCCTTAACGTGGGTGGTAGGAGTTATTACTCTGTTTACTGGGCGGTGTAAATTCAAATTATTTCTGCCGAACCAAAACCATTCAAGAGACCCATTCACATAAACCGACAGGATATTAGTCAATCGATAAATTACGTAGTGGCGGCACGTCCGGCTCTTTCGCTGCCTAGCGACGGATGTTGGAATAGATCGAAGACAGCCGTAGCTCATGACAATTACCATTATTGCCGAGGACATTCTGCATTTTTCATAACTTTGATGCATTGAGAATATGCATCATCTCCACTTTATGGATTCCTTGGACCGAGACGGTCAGACAGAAAAGCCATTTGTTATCTCCGACTGACGCGATACATTGTGCATTTTGCGACTGTTTAGCAGTTTCCTTGTATGCAATATAGAACCGATACATCTTCTTTGAAGGACCATCGTGCTCAATGTACGAACCAAAGGCACCCATCTTGGATTTAATGCCCACGAGCATCATACACTTTAATTAGCAAAGAGAGCAAGTAGCCTATATCAGTATATACAACGTTTCTTGCTTGGAGCAACATGTGCAACGATCCCTGGCTGTAGATTATTTTAACAAGAACTCGATCAGACAACGCCAACGGCGTGTCAGGATTATTTACCGAATTATGACTGGCCTCAGATATACTTTTGCCATCAGTAAGCCATGCTCACGCAGAAAAGACTTTTCCGATCTTCAACCTAGTCTTGATCTTCAACCTAGTTTTGAAATCTGTAATTGCAAATGAAATGGTTTGGCGTGAAAATAGCTTGTATTTCACCCTTTTTATGCCTCCGAAACAACACAATTCATTAAGTAACAGTGATACGCGTAAGGGCCTGTAGAAATCTTATTTCAAGCTAATAATAATACTGTTCGTCGGATGTGTTTAGATTACAGTCTCATCATCGTAATGAAACTGATAATTACAGGAAAAATATTTTAAGATTGGGCACTGCCCTCATAGAAATTGTTGCCACTTACAGGTGTTCACTGCGCAGCCGAAACCATTAACAACAAATAAATCTAATTTAGACTACGCAAAAACGATCTATCCCAAACCATGCTGGCGAACCTAACTAGTGAAAAGCGACTGTTCTCCAACGAGGTCTTTTTGAAAAGCCGCGTCTGTTGTAGCTTGGACGCCGCGACAAAGCGCGCAGGCTGAAGTGTCCACAGCACAGCCCTGGCTATGGTACAGAGTTCAAGAAGACGGACTCATCAATCTAATCAGAGGTCAATGCAACGCTGGTTTGAAGCCAACCATTGGCGTTCTTTGTGTTCGGGAGAAAGGCAGAGTATACTCGCCATGAGTAGCTATATATATTCGGTTGTCCTTGCAATTAGTTCATTTCCACTCAGGTGGTAATCAAGGCCGTACCTGTATCAGAATAATACAATCATTTTGCATGCAAGGGTAGTGTCGTTTAACAAAAAAATGATTTCGCTTTACGAACAATTCTACTTTATGGGAGGACTTAAATTGGACATCTGAAAGGTATTAAACTGCGGCTTATGTTTCTACATTTCAAGATATGAAACGTCTGCTTGCCCGCTTTTGAAACGCAGAGGTGCCCGAACAAAGTGACCACTTCTCCCTTTTAGAGAATCATAATAGGTGATCGAATGTTTTCGATAGGAATTAACTTCTCATCAGTGGTTCTCCAGTAAATTAATTTAAGTCTGATCGGAGCAACGCAGAGGCAGAGCCGGGTTTGAGTCGAGCGGGTAACTGCACGTCAGGAGGCATAGTGTTGGTGTGTCCGTATAATTTCTCATACCTATGTCCTGCCCCGTCAGTGCAAGTACCGGTTCGCCACAGGAGAAACAAAACAGAGAAAGTACACTTTTGGCGTGGGTTGGTCATGTTGAAACTGGAACCGAGGTTAACTCTTCAGTTTTGAAAGTTAAAAGTAGAAATAAAAGCAGTAAAATGAAATTTCATGACAAATTAGTACTTGTCTACTCTGCTGAATAATTGCAGATTTGCAATTAAACATAATTATACACAAAAAATGTACCCTTTTTTAATCGAGATTTGGAAATGTATTGTAAGGGAGGCTGGGCACGCATGCCAATCATAAAACAGTCTGGTGCCATCCTGATCGACAGTTCACAGTATATAAAACAGATTCAGGGAATAAGATAAAAAATGACTTCCCTGTGAATAAGGTCTATACAGTGGCAGCAAAGCTCTTTTCAGGTTAAGAGTCCCCCGGCAACACCTTTGAGTGGATTGTTTAAATTTCAGGCTTTATGTACCTGCCGTTCGTCCCCCTGGCAAGGATCAAACCCAGAACATATCAGAGACATGTTGAACAGCATGACTTAATTTGCCATCCCTGGGGTATTTCTCCAGGTTCCAAAGATGACGAAGTATGACTGCGTGTTGCTCATCTTCAAAGATCCCTTTGAGCTCCCCGACTGTGTGAACGAGGTAGGTTGATTTTTTAAACCAAATTTTAGGGAAATATAGGGCCTATTCAACCAATAAGCTTTGACTGCGACATACTCCAATTAACTAAATTAAACTTGACCAATTACCTAGTCATAACCAATTGAAAGCGTTGAACACGGTGAGCTGATTCAGTCATATCTGGGGCGCTGAGAAGGGCTGATGGCCGGACAAAGATTTTCGTGAAGGAAAACGTCACACGTAGACTTGACTCAAGTCGGGATCTCTGTGACGTCTTCGTTTCTGCTGTGGATACACATCGAGACCGCTGTTACTTGCTTCGCGCCCTCTTGTGTCCACTTATTACTATGAGTTCAGTTCGAAATAGTCTGGTTCCCTGCCCAAATATTCCCTGACCACCCTTGATAAAGAATCTTAGGTCAGGCATCACCCACGAATATAAATAGATATGACGCAAGGTTCAGAGGTCACAAGTTGAAACCCGGATGTTTTCGATTTCATTCCCTTACGTGGTGAGTTCAAATTCAACTGAGTGTTCCCTAATGAGGCGCACTTGAAAAAATCACAGAAAATTCAAAATCATGCAAAAGCATTCGTTGATTCGTTGATTGATTCGTTGGATAGCCAGAATCATATCGGGTCTGGTATCCAGACTAAGTTCAGAAATCCCGACTTGAATCTGCCAACCGTTTGTACACAGCGAATGGACTCATCTACCAAAAGTGGTATCATCCAATCACATTGCAGGACTTGTTTTTACGTCGTTCAAACCTGCACTATAATGAACGAGTTTACAAGTCTGACTACTTTGATTGGTGGAAATTCCGTATAAATTAGGCAAGATCATGTCGTCCATTTACAATTATGAATAACTACATATCACCGACAGAGGGTCCGATTGGCATATCCGTCAAGTCGGACTTACTGACTGGGGACGTATGACACAAGTTGTACAATAAAGGCTATCAAATGAGGGCGCATAAGGGTTATGCGAGCTGCCAGGCCGAGCCCAACGACCGTAGTTCATACTGGCTGAAAGGATAGCTGACTAGGGAAGAACAACGTAAGTCCGACTTGAGTCAAGTCTACGTCACACGGGGTCACGGCTAGCGACATGGAGAGCATTATGGGTAAATTTGTGCTACGCAGCGAGCTCGCTCAATGCGTTATAAAAGCGGTGGTTATCAGTTCGATATTTTTTTCTTTTTCTTCCTCATTGCAGAAAATATTTTCACTACACTTTATTGGTTCATACAAAATTGATTACGATAACCAATGATTTAAAATATGTCACCAAAAGACACGTGATCAAAGATACTTAGAAGATAAATCACCACGTACACTGTGATTGCACCAAGGCCATGTAACGGTATTTATACTACAGCTGGCACTTTGCTCGTGTCAAAGCATTGCCATTGGCTAATAAAAAAAATTAGAATAACACTTCGCATACTAAAAAGGATAACCTCGCGGTCACAGGTCGTGCACAATCAAATATCGTATAGCGCCGAAGGTGCAAGATGCATAACTTTGCCCATGGTGTAATCATGGTGGGCGCCATTTAAGCAAGCAGTAATGCACAGGCGCCACGGAAATATATTAAAAAAAACCTAGACTTGCAACGCCATTGTATGAAAAAGAAGCCAACCAGCAGCCATTTTACCTAGCCGAATACAAAGCGTGGGTTGGCTCCCTTCTGTTGACGTCAGGAAGGCGGGCATTGCGGGCAAGGCGGGCATTGCCAGGAAAGCTTTGTAGTCGGCTCGTTAAAATGATCGCGAGTGGATTCAATGACTCTATAAGCTAATGAAGGGCATTGCGAGTCCAGATTTTATTATACACGTCCGTGACAGGCGCTAGGCGCCCAGGTAGCGCCTGCGCCTGCGCTCTAATGTGCATTGCGCAGGCGTATCGCTTGCTAAAATGGCGCCTATGCAATTATAACGTTTTACGTGTATTCACGGTGAAGTTCTCCATCTTGCGCCGCTACGCGGCGCTGTACAATCTTTGGGCAGAATGTAGCCAATATTAATCGCAGTGCATCAGCGCATCCCAGTGTCCAGTTCGCGCGCGCGCGCAGGAAGACAACCCTTTCACTAATTAGAAACTAATAGCAAACATGCTTTAATGGGATTTTCTGAAGAAAAACTGAACAAAGTCAGAAAAAAGACAAACAGTAGATGGCGCTACGCAATAATGGTTCTTACTGCATGTTTGGGTTCTAAAACCGGACCATCGATGGGGCCATCGCAAGTTTGCCACAAGATTACTCATAATTGAGTGAAGTGAAGGGCCATTCAGAACGAACTACATGATCGTACTGTTACTGTCCGTTTCTTGGCCTGTTACTTGTTGCTTGAGTGACAATGTTTTCCTGAATAGGCACAGTTCTCTTACAAGTCAACGGGAAAACTAATAAATTCGTATACTATTATCTTCTGTACAGTTCTTCAAAGAGCCAAGCTCACTCACAATGATATCGGAACTCCGGCAGGAACTGATGCAGAGTGATTCACATGAAGAAGGTAATCAACATGGAATGAATGGAGCGTTTCTCTAGAGGCTGTATAAGTAGGCGTTGCATGTTTTATATTGACATGCAGTGGGTGCATTTGATGTACCAGTTTATTACGGGGGGTTTCAAACAAGCAAATTAAAAATGAAAGAACTCGCAAACACTAAAGAGTTTACCTCATTATATTCGTCTCATAAGCTGGTACCCAATTGTACTTGGAGGGAGGATAATTGCTATCAATTTGAGTTGTCGTACGTTTGTTTTATATAGGCCCTACATGTTTTTGTCTTTTGGGCTGCGCTTTCTGTTTTGTTATTGTTTGGTTGTGTTTGTTGATTTTATTTAATGATAGGTGTGTTTAACATCGAATTTTATCCTTTTTTTGCCATCGTCACAAATGAAAAATACTGCACAGACCTGTAATTTCATGTTAATCCGTTAGATTATTGCAGAGCCAAAAGTGACGCACAAAATCCAACAGTTGCGTTTGGTATAACCAATAAACCTACATACATCAACTAATCCATTCATGAAAAGTGTGTATATAGTTTGCATCTTACACAAATTCAAATGGCAACAGTTTTTTTCTGATTTCTTTCTTAATATGAAATCCCGTTGAAAAATCGAATCGTTAACACGTCTATGAAAACTTAAAAGCAATTTCAGTGCAAATTGAATTGTGCCATTTTTTTGATAGGAAAAAACAAAAAAGAAAATTTTTAGACAACTCCCCTCCCCCCCCAAAAAACAAAATAAAAATAAATAAAACAACTAGGACATTTTCACTTTCGGGAATATGAAGTTAGATAAGAAGGAAAAAGGCTGCAAACGTGCGCCCTGATCATCAGGTGCACCTGGTGATCAGGGCGTACGTTTGCGGCAGTAACAAGGCAGTAACTGGTGGTAATGCGCCACCCTCATCAAATCCGCAGAAGGCCTCCTGTTGACATATCAGCCCAAAAGTGGAAAAAGTACCTCTGGGAAAATATTTCCCTTTTCGATCTAAAAATGAAAGATGCACCGGCGTGTCGCTACGTTTGCTCAGGGTATGCAGACCTACGGAAGTGTATTGTTCCCAAGGTAAACACATGTTTTAAAGAGACTTAATTTGTTGTGATAAATAATACGCTTCAATAAACATGATTCGAGGTAGAATTATAATTATATGCAGTCTCTAAACAGCGGTTGTTGACTCCCCCCCCCAAAAAAGAAAAGATTGTCCGCACCATGCACATTAAGTAACCACAAACACGGGTGCTGGTGACATATTACCACAGTTATAATAACATTTAGAGATCGTAAAAACTCTCCTCGGTGTATTGTGGTTTCTTAATGTCGAATATTGCAATACGTGGGAGACAAATTTTGAGACATTTGTATTGACTTTATAGCCACATCGTGTGTAATACCCCCCGTCCTTTCTTTAATTTCAAGAGTGCACAATTCAGAACAGTCGATTGCAGTGCTGCGTATAGATCTGGCTGCCATGCATTTCATCTCGTATCAAATTTTAGGGAGATGCTGTTATTAATTTGCAGGTACTGTGAAGGTGCTAGCAGACGAGCAGCAATTTTAATCATCGTATTGCATTCTGAAATCTTGCTTATGACTGTTCTGTGCCTTCTTGATCACCTTGGCTGGAGTGTCTTCTCCTCACGCGATAAAGCATGTGCTGCCTATCCGCTCCGAGCGGAACCAAAGAGGGCGTGTTTTTTTTGTTTTGTTTTGTTTTGTTTTGTTTTTTACTCACCGCATAGGCGCGCAAGTATTTGACGCGGAGCACGCTGAGTACGCGTATGGTCTTTGCGTACACGCAGAACGCGTGCACGAAACCACTTGTAACCACCTTTCTTTCTTTTCGCCGATTGGGGGTGCACTTCAGCTCGGGGCGGATAAAGCAGTAATATTCTAACAAAAAACAGTACCTACAGACCAGTGCACTACAAACCTGTAATAAGGGTTTTTCCTAACCTTAGTCTCCGGTCCAGCTTCCCCCAACTTTGGCGTTTTGGCTCAATAAAAAGTCACGTTTTGCTCGGAAGCATAGAACTATTAAAACAAAGCTCGAATATACGAAAGCCTGTAATGCCATCGAGGATATAGTTTCAAAAAGCAAAGTATATTTCTTCGGACTCCGTTTCCAGGAGATTTATTTTTTTTCTTAATTCGTTTGTACGAGGTTTACTACTTCCAAAGTTTGTTTGTTCGAGACATACATTCGCCAGTTCGTTCTTATGAGATCTACATTTAAAAGCATTGTTTCTATTTTTGGAAACAATTAGTTTTCGTGAGATATATTTTCAGATTTGAAAAAGTTTGTTTTTTAAAAAGAGATATTTTCATGAGACTTTTTAAAAGTTAATTTCCAGGAGATATACATTGTCAGGTTTGGATTTATTGATTATGAAAACCCAAAAAAAGCCAATCGTGCCACAGGCAAAAAACATCTTTACTCAACTAATTTGTTATTACGAATTAATAATTCGTCATAACGAAATATCAATTCATTATTACAAATTATGAATTCGAAATAACGAGCTACATGTAGTAATTCATGATAAAAAATTAATCACAAATTAGTAATTAATAATTTGTCATAACAAATTAGTAATTAACTAATTTGTCATAACGCATTAGTAATTTGTAATAACAAGTTAGTTGACCACATATTTTTTTGTCTGTGGCACGACCAGGCTTTTGTAAATTCTCACAAATACGAATTCAAAAAAATATAACTCATAAAAAACGAAATTCAAAAAAATCTGTTGAAAACAAACTTGGAAAAGTATATCTTCTAAAAAACAATTTGTTTCCAAAAATAGAAACAACTTTCTATTCATAGATCTTACAGGAACAGACTGGCGAATATATATCTCGAACAAATGAACTTGGGAAAAATATATCTTGTGAAAACAATTTGTTTCCAAAAATAGAAAGGAACTGGAGAATATATATGCCGAACAAACGAACATGGGAAATATTATATCTCATAAAATCGAACTTGGAAAAAATGTACTTCACATTTTGAAAATACTTGACGGCACTCCAGGGCTTTCATACGAATATGGTAGGACTACAAACGGTTTTCAATGTGCGGACATGAATATTGAGACTGAAAAAGAAGGTGAGAATTTTGGGTGGCCTCCCCGGTGAAGATTGCAAAGGCTTTAGCAGAGACATAAAAAGTGACAAAAGTTATTTAAAAAATATAGGGTTGCACTGCACCAAATACGCGCCCATAGAATCTGTGCAAAATCGGACCGGAATAGCGCCGCCTTTTGACTCTCGGGAAGAGGTTGGCCTCCGGTTTCTCACTGTAAATTCAAAATTATGGCCAGAAGTTCACTTTTCGTTTCAATTTTATCGGGGTATAGCCACGCGATTTATTTTTATTCGCCTTTCCCCCAAATAGAAGTAAAACCACTCTGAATGTAGCCGTCCGCCTCTATCCAAAATAGGCCCACGGGTTGGGGCTTTTTGTGAAAGGATTACCCCGATTTGGAAACTATCAGTCCCAAATTCGTGGTTTATAGAAATATCCCTATGATTACTCCTGATCATGGAATGTCTTATTGTAAGAACCCTGCGGGATCACAAAATATTAATGAGCTGGCGCGCAGAACTCCAACGATCAGGTGGAATGCACCCTTAGGTTTCTAGGCCATTGGTAATGGATTACGCATACGTACTGCACAATTGTCCGTGACCATTCCTGGATATCGCGCCGTCGGGAGACCACCAGCCTCCTGTGCTATGTCAGCAATGTGCGCTTGGCCCGCACCCTGTGCGTCAAGCAAGAGCGAAATGCCAGCCTATTGCGGGAGATGATACCATGTCGCATGAGGCTATCTTGACATAAAGTTGCAAAACGTAGGATGGCATTTTAATTCAAATCAAGGGATTCGATTATGTGAACGATTTGTGAAACTTTGAAGTTTGCATTTTCTCATGTAACATAAAAAAAAGATTTGAACCTCACTATGCGATTGGATAGGAAAGCAATGTCTGTCGATCGTATGCTGCAGTTCGAGTGGGCGGTAGCCATGTTTAATAGCAAATAGAGGCATTAATTCTCAATTCTTATTTACTCATTGTTTTAGCCACCGGTGTCTATATAATACAGACATGATGCACTAACAACTCCCAACATTCATTCCACGACATTAGACCTCTTGACAGTTTCTGTATTCACTCACGAATTCAGAGACGTTTGTTGCTGATCAACGGAATATTTTGGAATCCGTTCAAGTCAGTGACCTTCTGGAAGAGGTCGCGCGAGTGTCCCGCCGCGGTATCACGGTAACAGAGCGATTATCCGCGTCATCTGAACCGTCAATCCTGTTGTCGCTGGAGTGTCGTAAGTAAGGAAGGTGATGTGAATAAGCATCATTTGTGAAAGAAAGGTTTTTTTCCATATGCTGATTGGCTGAGACACTTGAAAGACTGGTCGGCATGGTTTGTTTTGGTGGAGTGGTAAAGATTGCCCTGGTCTCTTGGGTGGCGGCATGTTTTGTTGCTGTTACAGGTAAGCTTATGTGGAAATGATAGCCTGACAAAAGCGACTGGTGCAGTTATCAGACAGTTCACTCTCCAAGCGCGGCAATCTTGTTTTCTCTGCCTCCTGAGCATGGAACCAAACTATGCAGGGGATGGTTGATCGTAGTTTAATGGGGTTGACCGACTACTACAATTGAAAGTTGTGATAGCCTTTTATATCTCGATAAGACGTGAACCTCTTAACATTTCATTCAATGCTTTGATAAGAAATAGCATGATGGCGTAATGGGGTATTTTTGGGGGGGCTCTTGGGGCCCTCACTCAATGGCTTTGGTCACATAACACTGACTGCTGCGAGCTATCACCTGATTTTTCACTTTCTCTAATTTCTGAGCAAGTGGGGTGCATAGGAGGGCACAGGCCTGGGGTGGGGGAGAAGGAGTTCTCCCAAGCCCCCTAGTTAAGCCACTGCAAATGCCTGCAGCCTATCTCTTCAACTCCACGCGCAAAGTCAGCTTTTTGCTTGCCCGTTAAAAATATAGTGTCTGGTTTCAGTTCAGTTATACATAATGAGGCTATGAAGACACTTAAAGGGAAATTTGCCTGTTCGGTAATGTTTTGTTATACATTATTCATTGCTTTTCAACATCTTTTTCACCATCCGGTTTTGTATTTATGATCTATATCTTCACGATCTACTTGATTTTATAATCCATTATTTTTTTGTTAAATGTAATGAGCAAAGGTTTCCTCTTTACAAAAGCAATGCCCAGGAAATTATTATTTTCTAAGAAACTTCCTGCTTGCACACTGCTTTTGTGTGATATGGGCAGGATCGATTTAACTAGCTTAGAGAGTTAATGTTGGGTTCATCTTTAACGAACAATTAAACTAACTTTCACGATATTCAGTCCGTAAATGCATCATGTGAGTTCTTCGAACAGGCAATGCATTGGAAACTGCTTGAACTGGACTTGTTTCCAATAGACCCGTGTATAAATAACAAAGGTCAGGTTTACGGATGAAATTGTAATGAACTGCCGTTGAAAACTGAAGACAATTGATGAATGTCCTCTACAGAGAACAGGCAAAGAGAGTCAAAGGTACGAGGAGACTGGTAATGAATTTGGGCATATGACTTTGAGAGGTGATATCCCCTGGGGGCGTGTTTGCGTTGGTTTGGGTTTGCTCTCGCTACCATGCACACAAATGGCTCCGACGTCATCGCTGCTCGATTGAAAACCGGGACTATAGCCTCGCTGAGACGTGCAGGATTGCGATCGCTCGTTCATTCATTTATCGCGCTAAATTAACTCATCAAAGTTGGACACATATTCAGGAAGTGGAGCAGTGCTTCATTTCCATTCTATTTGCTTCACTGCACATCCAAGCTCCATCCCCACGAGCAATTTCATTGCAGACAGAAATGTTAAAGGGCGGGGAAACCACGATAAGTGTGTTATGTGGGGATTATTTTAAACGCTGAAGCTGCGGTGAAGTGTCATAAAGAGGAAAAAATTGAAGAATTTATCAGAAGAGGCTTCTAGCACGTTGCCAAGATTAGTTGGAGGGGACATACCTCCCTCGATTGAGTTACAGGCCACTTACTGTTTAATAAGTGACTTCGCACCACTGTTCGATCCTGTTTTAGCTGTACTTCTGTACTCCAACATCTGGCAGTGTTTGTCTGCATAGTTCTGTTTGTTGTGTGTGTAAATTAGTGAACTGTTTGGCAGTTCTGTCTCTTACATCGTTAGGGATTTGAAGGGAAGGCCAAGGAAAAATCGAATCAAAGCATTTTTACATATATCACAGTTCCTATTTTGCCAGTGAAAATAAGCCCTTCTGGTGGCCAATTTTCAACGCTGGTCACTACGCCAGAAATCCCAAAACCAAACACATAATGAAATATTGCTGGTGATCATACAATCGCTTTAGCTCCAGTCTGGTTTTTCGTTTTCTTCTATTTCTAATATGTAGAGGTTGTTTTTTTGTTTAATTGTTTGGTTTCGATCAATGGCTTATTAGGAGTTTGCGGATAACAAAAATTTGGTTACCAAATCAGGGATTAAGCATGTATAGAACTAACACCCCAAAAATCACAGAATCGCTGCAGTGCAAGAAAGACTGCACCATAAAGTAAGGCATTGTCATTATGGCTCTTTTAAAATTGTGACGCTTAAAATAAAGTAGAACAAATTATAAACAGAAGCTGGTTTCAAATTTAGCGCCAAATAGACTTATCCACAAATTTGCCCACAAATATTTTGCCCACGCTGATGAGCAATGTAAAATTAAGGGAATAAAATGCTTCGCCAGTCTTAAACTTGCCTTTAACACCGGCTTGGGAGGATGGACGCGACTTTTTAGTCAGAGATCGAGAGTCAAAAGAAGTCAATATATGATGGATCTCCAGCGATTTTGTTCTGGGATTTTACTTTCATTTTCCCGAACATCCCGTCCATTTCATGGAATATTCCTTGAGCAAATTGCCCAAACCGGTTCGTAAGTTCGTAAGTGACTTCGTCACTACACGCGGATTCGTCAAGATTTGTAGGTTTCCATTGGATGATCGCAGAAATTGCGCGTTAACTTCCGGTGCCATGGCTCCATGCAAATGGTAATGAACGAAACTCATTGTGCAGTGAATGTGCGGTGCGCGTGGTTTAAACTGATGTGACGTCACGCTTACCAACCAGTGGCGATCCGCGTGCCGACCAGAATAGGCTGACCTGTCTTTAAGGTGGTGTACACCATTGGGTTTTTTTGGTCATATTTTTACAAGATTGGCTGATTATGGTGTGTAATATTCACTGCAACTTAAATTCCACTCACTTGTTTCATGATTGAGTCAACTTCTTTGTGAAAAAACGAGAAAAATAGCGCGGCATTTTCAAAGCTTAAATTGAAGGTCTAGTAGTTATCTTACGTAAAATCTATGGAATCTAGGGCGTTCGTAGTACAAGCGAACATTGTCCACGGGGTCAGGGTGGGAAAGAAGCATGACAGGTTCTCATTCCCTTAATAAAAGAACATTTTTTTTTAGTAATGCGCCTCCTCGACAATGTAACATTGCGGATTCGTGTGGAAAACTTCATCCAGGTACACAGCAATCGACTCGTGTCCGTAACATAGGCGGGCCCATATGATTATGCACGTGCGCGCACGATCGTGTTTATAACGGTACTTTCATGTAAGTTCTCACGTCGATGAAAGTCTGAAACTCCATTCATAGTTGAGTCATTAATAATTATCAGCAAAAAAGAATTATGTCTTAAAGCAACGGAGGATTAACGTGTGGAAGTCGTACTTTTTGTTGACGAAAATCATCGTGCTCGGAAATAGCCGCCATATTAGCTCACACCATTATTATCTAGGGGTGATTTGAATTCGCAAAATTTTTCGTAAAAAAAACTTTCCTTAAATAAAATTCAACTTCACACGGATCCAGTTTATTTTCTACTTTACGCCTAACACTCAGGTTTCTATAATTTCAGTTCGCAGTGTTTTTGGTAAAAGAAAATGTCAGTATATTTTTAGCTGCTTTTAGGTTTATCCGTTCATTAATTTAATGGAGACTCCCACAACATCTGCAAACACTACATGTAAGAAATTTGGCGCCTGTTGAGGGATGTGAGGTGCGAAGTGATATTAACTCTATTACGATGGTTGGCCGACCATCGTAATAACAGAGAACAAAATCTTTGTTTTTCTCGAAAACTACAGCATTCTGGGTGGAAATATTTTACAGACTGATTGAGACTGTTGTGTACTGTTTTTCAAATAAGATATTTCAGGATTATGCGGTAGTCCGATTTTCGGGATTTTACCAATGGTGGACACCACCTTTAATCCCCATTCTAAAGTCTTCATGATGGAGATCAATGCTCGTGTCCAGGTGCCAGCGCGTAAGTGATTTACGGAGCCGGCATTATCACTTCCCAGCGGGCATTATCAAATGTTAATACACGGTCTAGTTGCACTTTGTTGAAAAGGGATACAGTAATATAAATTATGATTAAATGCATGCTTTCATCTGCACTAACAAAGCAAATAAAAAGGCAGACACTTTATTCTGGCATCAATCCCGTTTCTTATATTCCAGATTATAGAATATATTCAGGGAACATGATCGAAAATGGTTTCCTTCTTTAACAAAACAAATAAAAAAAGATCTATTAAAGTGCAGTGTCCCATGCGTACTATTTATCAGGATTTCATTTTGATAACGTGGAAATTTCGAGGAGCCTTAAAAGTTGCCAACAAACAGCAAATCTTCTAGAATTCATATTCCACTGATAAGCACAGGTGCTGATATATCGATTTCTTTCAACTACCACGTATTGTTCTTTAATGCATTTTTTAAACGAATTAATAACATGCACAGTCGTCATATGTGTTACTGTAATTATACATCAATATAACTTTACACGTTCTTTTTCTGTTTCAAACAGCAGAGATAGAAAAGGCTGCTGGAGCAAATGAAGAAGGAGACAACGATGTTAACGTCCTCACTAAAAGGGTAAGCATATTAAGCGCGTCAAGAGTTCTCGACAAGCTGAAGTACGTCATTAGTTACTGAATGTCAACATGAAGTATGCCCATTATCACTCAAAGTGTTATCATGATCGATATAACATACTGAGAAAGGTGATTTTCTCCCACGTGAAACTGTTTAGCACATGTCACACAGGTGCATCTTCATCTGGGACTCGTCTGATGTTTGATTTATGTAGTGGTTGTTCCCGAGTGTTTGCAGAAAGGGATCATTAATTATCAATGACTTGAAATTAGAAAAAAAATTATAATGAACTGTAAAATCCCGTCTAAAAAACTAACTAACAAATCACATAACCAAACAATAAAACGAAAACGAAAAGACTTAATCCTTGATTATAGTTTCCACGGGATGTACATGTAGCTTTTTGAGGACATGCTAAGATGTGGCTTGAATTGGTCATTGTGGAGTCTGACGCTGTTACAAGTACCGCCCCCTTCGGGTTCTGCAGGCTAGAATAGAAAACTTGAGTTGTCTGAGTCCAACCATTCGTTGTTTGAAGTTAAATGAATCCAACTGCAGGTGTTTTGTCGTTGTTTTGTTTGTGGATCGCAAATGAAAATGATATGATGTTGTTTCTAGATTATAATTACCCTCCACAAGGGGATAGTGCTGCCGTGTCCCCACCCGTGGTTACGCCACCGATTTCTATCCTGATTTCAGTCGACTCCTGATTCCTACCTATAGGCCTAGAACTTACATTTTAGCCGAAGGCACGAAACGAGTTTATTAAGCTTACGGTGAACACAATGTTTATTGACTGGTCTGCCAGATACGTGCTAGCGACCGGTTTTTAATGCCGGCGACTGGATGGTCCCTTTTATTTCCCAAGCCGGTCCCCTCCCCCTCCTAGATGAAGAGGCAGCAGGTGTCCCGGTGGGGCTCGGTGACATTTCCAGCAGTGTCATCGACATCCAGACAATAGTCCTCAGACGACGGCTGTAGCAAGCCGTGGAAATGAACCTTTTCAAGACTTCGGGAATAATTCCGTGTATAAAAGACTTGGACCATGCTAACCAAAAGCCTCCTCAAAGGATGAGGTACAGAGTCTCGCCTGTTGTACGTTCAGACAATATCCCCCACTGCGTTTTCTATGAGGGGTTCTAAGAAAAATACTCTTTCAACTTCAAAGTACCTATTGAATAGTTAATTCCTAATGGGCTTCCTTTTATAAGTTATACTTGATGAACAAACCACAAATTTCACTTCAAATTATACTAAAAACCAAGGATGACTTCATATTTCAGCATACAAAGTTGAGAATTTGATTTCTCCTGGGGATTATTTCTCTTTCCAACAGGCCTCAAATATAATGCCATTGGTATGATCGGCTACAATTCATTCAACGTCAACAATTTCCATTTTTAATGAACACCGTACATTCGTAATGTAAACAGCATACGGAAAACACTTGATAACACATCTGCATCCAAGCCTCTTCATGCCTTTGTTCTTTTTCGGCTGGATATTTGTAATTCTCTACTGATCAACATTAAATCTTATCAGTTTGACAAACTCCAGCACGCTCTAAATGCAGCTGCTCAAGTCTTATCAAAATCAAATAAATTTGACTACATCTCGCCAGTTCTGCAACATTTAAATTGGTTGTCTTTCCGGGAGCGGGTCGAATTCAAAATTCTCTTGCTAACCTAGAAAATTATTCAAGGATTGAGTTATTTAATTGGCTTCATTACATCCTATGCACCACAACACAACTTGCGCTCGTCACAAAAGAATCTGCTTGACTGCCTATGGAAGTAGGTCCTTTTCATCTAATGCACCAGTGCTGTGGAACAACCTTCCAAATGATCTCAGAAAACTGGACTCTCTTGAAACATTTAAATCAAACTTGAAAACTCTTCTGTTTAAGGGTTCTTATTTTGGTAGTTACATCAAGTTACATCAATCTGACTTCACATTCTTTTCTAGCGCCTCGGATTAGTTTTCCAGACAGATGGCGCTTTGATCTAATGTTTGTTTATTATTTTTATTATTTATTACTAACACCAACCAAGTGACATTCTAAATTTTATTTACAGGCAACAGGCGTGCCACAAAGCCACTATTTCTGGTGTGAAACATGAGAGACCTTTGTAGAAATTCACACCGCACTCATCCTGCCAAACAACATTCACACACAGTAAAAATTCTGGTTTAAACTTAACTTCATTTTTTTCCGATTCTTTCCCTGCACAGTTTTGTTTTGCATATGCACATAAATCAACTCCATTCCCTTATAGTCGACCTGTTTTGTGAGAGAAACAACAGTCCTTTACCAAAATCAAGGCCATTAGAATGTTCCAAAGACTTAACCTGTGCAGGAATGAAGATAATGCCAAGAGGATAATTATAGATTAATGTCATTGTGCTCCCGTAGCTTATTCGAAATGTTGGATAAAGAGTTATATACCTTTTCGAGCTGAATGTAAACACAATTTTTAAAGGTTCTTATCCAACGAGCCCCAATATTATTACAAACTAATCAAGTACCTTATTCAAGAGTGTACCGTAAATAAAAAGGGATTGGATTCAGCTTCATTGATCCAGAACAAATATCTCGTGAATTAAACCTGGAACGTGCGCTTACATTGCAGGTATCACGTGATAAAAGCATGCGCGGGTCTTTCTAAATCAAATCAGCACGTAGGCCACTGCAGTTGAAAGCAAGAGCAGGCACAAACCTGTTAGAAGAAACTGCGCGCTGCATTCTAGTCACGCACTTGTGTTTTCTCCCAAGCGTATTCCAAAGGGTATCAGATTATACCGTCTTAATGATCTTACTCGGGTCAGTTGGTGAAGATTGAGGGCACATCGATCAGTGAATGCCGTCATTAAACAGCAACATGTGATGCAGTTTTCATGATGCGACACGGCCATCACACATCAATATTTCCCTTCCATTCACGCATATCTGTTATAAGTTGCAATTCTGAGATCTCGTATCAGCATCGATATCCGATATATTCAGTTCTGAGGAGTGGAAACAAATCAAATCTAACAAGAGTTTAAAAAAAATAATTTTAATTGAAATGTAAAATCAGTCATAAAAGTGCTCACCAAGCAGTTACGTTGAAAGTGCTAACGTTTTAGAATAAGTATACTACCACCTTTCTTGGGAAGGATGATTTTTTTTACGTTTGGAAAATATGAACAATCACCAATTTTGGGAATATTTGTTCATCGCTGGTGTGAATACTAAAGCAGGTTTTCTTACATATTGTTTCCAAGGTTCACACCCCGTGTTATTGATTTAAAAAGAATTGGATTTCATTGAGAATTATAGACCTAATCATGGACACTTTGCGTTTCACAGGTTGACGAGGTTGCTGACGTTAACGATCAGCTTGGGGAGGATCTGCGCATGCTCTCAAGAAACGCGCAGCCAGTTAAAGTTGAGATCATGGATACCGATGCTGACGTGACAACTGACCAAGACGACAGCGATAATGACGATAGTTATGGTGACAAGAAAGGAGAAGAGGGTGTCCAGGGGGAAGAAGAAGTAGTTGGAGGTAATGAAGACGAAGATGATGAAGATGACGATGATGACGATGACGACGATGACGATGACGATAACGATGATGTGGAGGGGGAACTTCTGAAACAAGGAGATGAGACTGGAAATAAAAGCGGCGACGATGGTTATGAAGAGGAAGACGAAGAGGGCCTTGGCAACGAAGTCATTGATGAAGGGGACGATGACGACGATGCTGAGCAGGAAGTCAACAAAGAGGACAAGGAAGGGGTCGTGGAGCTCAAAGACCAGACAGCCGATGATGACGAAGATGACGACGAAGACGATGACGATGAAGATGCCAACAAAGGTGGCAAAGAGGAAACTGCAGGTGGCGAAATCCAAGATGGCGATGATGATGACGATGACGACAATGATGCGAACGGGGATGAAAAGGAACCCTCAGAGATTGACAAGGAGGAGGCTGAAGAGGAGACAGTGACACTCGTGAGCAAAATCTATAACATGGTGAGTCTAAATAACAAGATCGTCTTCATCATAAAGAAGCATTGTCACACCTCAACTATAGCATATTGTCCGAACTGTAGATCGGACAATGCTAATGTTGGATCGTAACAGCACCACGGACGTCATATTTGAAAGTCTATACTAGCAATTCTCTTGTATCGACTAATCCATCAGCGGCCATCTTACCGTGCCAAATGCAAAGGTGATCGTTGGCTCGCGTCCCGTTGCAACTATTGTTGCTAAAACCGATTTGGTCATTGATAGCAAGCGAGCCTTTGTATTACCTTGTATCTGGCATGTGTATGTTGGCTGAGTAGGGGCGTTGGGAGTCCAGACGTCAGCACCAATGCAAATACCACTAACCTGAGTTGATAACGGCATAAGGGGAAACAGCTGAGAATCACCTTTCAAAAATGAAACCTAGGCTCTGTATTTCCGTTTTACACTAAATGTAGTTAAGCACACTTCATGGTGGCTCTTTATCCTAGTTGTCTGAAACAAGGTTCACCTATGGGCTTAATAGGCAAGTTATTGTGACTATGCACCTTCAAGATATTGCGCGTGCGTCTTACGGACCCAATCGGGCACAAAATTCAAAATGCTTGGCTTGTTAGCTCCTGATTTGAAAACCAAAGGTCTCTTCTCTTATGGTATGTTTTGGACAGTGACTTGTTAAAAGTACACAATGGAGTGGCATAATATGTGTGGGATAAATCTTTTCTTTCACCTCTTGATAACTCAGCTGCAGGCACTTGTTACTCAGGAGAAGATAAATGATGGCGGAGATGATGATGACGATGATGCAGAAGCAGACTCCAACGGTCAAAATGAGCTTGGCACGACAGGTGACGGTGACGATGACGACGACGACGACGACGATAATGATGAGGAGGACGAAGATGGAAAATGGATGAACGGGAGCCAAAAGGTTGAGCAACAGGATGATGGCGTCGACGACGGGGACGAAGATGATGACGACAACGGGGACGACGATGAGGCCGAGAACAAAGAGGAAGACACCAACATCATCACCGAAACCCTGGAAAATGACGCTGATGGGGATGACGATGCTGACGACGATGTTGATGACGACACCGACCCCCAGAATGGAGAAGGCACCGACATTATCACCGAGAAGCTGGAGAATGATGGCGAATATGACGGGGATGATGACGATGACGACGACGACGATGACAATGAGGGGAATGTCATTACTGCAAACAAAGAAATCGCAGATGTCGATGATGATGACGGAGATGACGACAATGATGATGACGATGCTGATAATGAGCAAGATGACGTAAAGGAAGAAGAGGATGTCAAAACCTCAAAAACGGACATGGAACAAGAGCTTGAAGAAATAAGCCGCTTGCAAAACGTCGAGGACGCCGCTGAGGAGACTCCTGACGACGACGACGACGACGATGATGTCGATGGTGACGCGCTGGATCAGCCAGAGAAAACTGAGGGGGAGAAACAAACGGAAACCGATCTGGAAAAAGAACTACTGGAGGCTCTCACCAAGACCAAAAATGGTAAAGTTCCCATTGTTACAATTTCATTTCAGCGTTGACCGTATATCTTGTTGTCGGTATGTAGGAAATAATACAGACCGAATTTTGGTACAGTTCTGCACTACCTGCGAAAACGCTACTCGTACAAACCTTTGAATACAGGAAAATTGGACAGACTTGGAAAAAGATATCCTTAGTCTCAGGCCATGTGTACAGAAGTTATCCATAAATGTGTTGTGGTGTGATCATTCTACAACACGCAAATACATGTTCCATGATGCATATAAATTGTTTTCAGTATTGATCAGTACAATATTTCAGTATTTTGCCAGTAACATAAGGTTTTACAGAAATAAATAAAAACAACCTATTTGGCTATTTCCACCACAGATCAAGATGTGGTAGACGAAGATGACTTCATCGGGCAGCTGCAGCACGTGGCAGACAAATCCACCAGATAATGTTTTCAACGGCGCCACCTATAGCGGCTAGATGGGGATGTCCCTCATCGGCTATACCTTTGAAATCATTCAAATCAAGAAGATAATAATACCAACTCAGAAAATTTGAAGTCGGGAACAGGGAGTTCAACTTAAGTTTGATATTTCAATGTGTGTTTCAAAGTGTTAATTCGATTTCAGCGGTATGAAGGGCCTTGTTATACGGCTCATATTCCCGCACCAAATACAAATTAATGGCATTCGTGAGTTCATTCGCCACTTGTAAAAATGTAACATAAGGAGAATATGCTATAAATAGTTGAACACCGCCCTGCTTTAGTTTCGTTGAATTGGTATGTCCAGATAATGACCATACTAGAATTCTTTATCGGTAATTTCTACGCACTACAACTCTGGCTTGTCACTCTTTGGATCACTTTTTTTCCCTACAAAACAGAACTTTGTTATCATCTTGGACGAGTATGTGCAATTGGGCCATGCAGTGTTCTTGTGCTATGATGGATTGACATGACTGTCCATTTGTAAACTAATTACTTAAAATTTGATATTATACAGGTGTTTATGACTTCTTGGTTGAAAGTTCTCGCAAAGTTTAACCATTCACGAGTGATCATTAAATTGCACATTCGACGCACCTACCACCAAGCACTGTTGCCGTGTTAATCGCAATAATGTAAATATTTTCCAGTATATTTGGTCCCTTTTCGTACATTCTGTGGGGTCTTAGCTCTGAAAGTTGTCCCTTTATAAACGTTTCTTATTTTTATACTTTCATAGTGCCCTCTTGTAGCTTTGTGCATTCTTAAAAACTGAAAAAGCAAAATGGCCATTGAATGAGGTGATGAAGCTTCAAACTGTAAATTTAAAAGAAAAAGTGTTTTTGTGTCATAAGCTGAAGTTCGATACAAAGTCAATACAAAGTTTGGATGAAGTTTTAAATATAAATTTCAAAAGGGTCCGGTTTGTTTTGTGCCATTTTATCATACTATCTCTGTTTTCTCCACAACCTTTAATGCACTAACTGAAGGCCGGTTCAAAATTGGCGCGAAAACGAACATAAAGGTAAGTTTGTGACGTCAGCTCAAATATTCGCGCTGCAAAGTTCACAAAAGTCGAGCACATTTTAACTCGAGCCAAATTTCGCCGCAAATCTTTCGTGACATCAATTCGCTTCGCTTTCACGCTCGCCCGTAGTAGGATCTGGCCTTTAAGGGACTCCTCAAAATGCATGTATTCTCATTAAGAACATTACATTTTTCTACGCATTAAATTTTATTGCCTTCAAGGACAGATTATTTACATGTAATTAATGATACTGGCAGTCTTAGACTTAGCAGCTGAGAAATACAGAGCTTTCGGTTTTCGTTCCTGAAAAATTAATACTTTATTAATCATTACATAAAGTCATGTGACTCTTAATTCGGATGTGACATTTTGGGAAAGAGGGAAGTTGTTTGTTTCAAAGTACTATCAAGTATATCAAATAAAATTGTAAGGATGACAGAAGTCAAGACGGCCGGGCTTCAATTGGTAATCTCGTTGATTGAACCATTGATGTTTCCTGGAAGAACGTTACGAACTTTATTGCATTGTGGAATAGGATATGGCAATTTGTGTTCAGTAAACCTTTGTTCATAATAAATAGTTGGATTTCCTTTTCCAGTGGACTGTTCTTATTTTTCCTATAATGAAATGACTTTCCCTTTGGCTAAATCGTCTTTCATACTTAGGTGTTATACCTTCAAAGGCTTGCTTTAATTTGTGTCACCTGAGTTCTCTTTAAGTCAAATTTTGGGAGAAGAAATGTAAAAAAAAAAATCGAATAAAATATTTGATGTATTGCGTGTAGTAACTGCTGTGTGCTTCGAAGCTTGTTATTTTTTTCATTTTAGAAAACAGTATGGCCTAATTCGAGAAGACACCATAACTACGGTGGACCGCAGCCACGAGTACATGTCAGTTTGAAGCGCGTTGTGCATTTGACAAATCACGACATCCTATTGTTGGTCGAAGAGGCATGCACGTGTACCGCCTTTCCACGAGCGTTGTGCCGTGCAATTACGGCTTCTAATCATTCTGGTCGGTGTATTACACCATAAAACGAGCCGAATTCCCTTACTGCCATTGTAAGCGTCACATCGTCGTGCCGCCGCGTCGCATCGTTGCATCTTCACATCGTTGCAGTTGTTGCATCGTCCCGCCGTCGCGTTGCATCGTCGCGCCGTCGCATGGTCGTGCCGTCGCATCGTTGTATTTGCAATCTGTAGGCCTGTTCATTTTTTTTAGAAAGATTCAGAAAGATTCTGTTTGGATTGAAACGTCAGGCCCTCCATATTTTGAGATTCGTATTTCAGGTCATGTAGTCATCAAGCAGTTTCCAGCAGTTTTGTATTACATATCTTTGGAAGGCATTTTTAACTCATGGACAATTTCATGTTTTGTTAAGGAGGACACCTTTTATTTCTTGGTCCTAGAGCCGCCGATGAGAAGCTATGAAAAAAAAAATATTTTTTTGCATGTTCTCGGAGTCGCCGCTCTGAAAAATTGATGAAATAGCTTTAAAATGGAATTTTATTTTCTTTATTTTTAATTTGTCCTTTCATTTCCAAAATATGTTTTTTCCTCCGCTCTTAAATGTGGCAACTGACATTTTGAGGGACTAAATATATATATACATACTTTTTTCGCCCTCCACTCTAAATGTTCTTGCCTAAAAACTCGAGGACCAAGAAATTAAAAAAGTCTGGCCTGAGGAACATTCCTCTCAAGCACTTGTGGGAGCAACATTCATTCAATAACTGGAATGCACACCGTGTCAAATCTCCAGAATGCCACAAATTTCAGGATAGGTATAATCTGCTCCAAAATAACGGTACTGAGACCAGCTCATCTGCTGACAATTATGCCAAGGTGAATAGTTAAATCATATGCAAATTTTGAGAAATCATTGAACGTGAAGTGGGGGAAAGTTACATGACAAACTAATTCATAAAATCGAAGTAATGGACTGCTCAGGAACTGTTACATGAGTAAGGGAGTGGAAAATGGCATCATGTACAGTACTAGAGAAGGTCGTTAATTTTGGAAAGAA
>NW_019091379.1:1612471-1623599 GCF_001949145.1 Acanthaster planci | reverse complement strand
GAAATAACTGAACCGTATCAACTGTTGATGTCGACATCACTGTTCCTTCTGCAACATTTGAGTTTTAATGATTTAAAGGGAAAATGCCGGCCAGACCCATGCAATCCAAGTAACTGGGTACTCCCTCCCCCCAGCATTTTTAGGGTTTTATCTGTATAACATCATACACAAAAGAGTACCACAAACAGAGCAAAATTAATGTATAATTTTCAGGGAAATGGAAAGCACCCTGCATTGAAGTTGGTAGGATAGGCACCGAAAAACTTCATGCATGAAGTCATAAAAGGATACTGTCCAGTTTCCAGCGCAAACGGCTCATTAGTTGCGAATCTCATAAAGTTGCGTTCATCTTTTTCAAGCAAAACTAGTTCTAGCAAGAAAAATACTAAAAAGACTCCATAAATTGTATACATCGCAAGAGACTTGCAATACCTTCTCCACAACGTGAGAAATTGCGCGAATTTTTATAAATCGTTGAACAGATAGAATTGCAACAGGTAGAATCGATATCATCAAGTCTGTGGCTGCCATCAAAACAGCGCCATCTACAAAATACCGAAAAAATCACAGAAATGTTGAATCGACGATGCGACGACGATGCGACGGCACGACGCAACTATGTGCCGCTGACGGCTTATGTGGCTACAGACTCAACCAACAACCCCACATATGCAACGCGTAGAATGGTAGTAATGGAATTCCATATAAAACGAAACGAAAATATAAAGATTCACGCGTGACTTAATTAAGGGTTTTTATGTTAAAGATCCCATGATGGCAGTAGTGTAAATCAGTGCTAGAAATTAGGGGGAGGGTAGGTAAAGCTGGGGGGGTGACTCACTGGCCATGGAAATTTGAAAAGCGAGGCGGGGGTATGATCATTGTGTACTCTATATAGGGGGCGATGTTCATGGTAAAGATGTACATCTGTAATGTGTATCAAATTCATGTAGGATTTTACATTGTAATGGAACATTTATGGCTTTGTAAAATTGTTTCCCCTGTTTAGTAACATTGCAAACATTTTAGTCGTTGGGAAGTCCTAAAAGTTCTTCTCAATCCACTTAACATTATTTTGCTCATCACATAAAGGGTGTGTGTGTGGTGGTGGTGGTGGGTAATTCAATAGCCCCCCCAGGGTGTGGGGTTGGTTATACCACCCCACCTGGGATTTATACCCGTGCGTGATGGAAATGAGAAGCGTTCAATAGAGTACTGCAGTATAATGATTTTGTAATGATGAATAAAGTAGATTTATTTATCTAATCGCCATAGAGCAGATCCCATGCGGGACCAAAGCCCCCCCCCCCCAAAGAGCCCAGTTTTTCTTAAAACACATTTTCATTCTTTTCGAGGTGTGAAAACACCAAGAATTTAGCCCAAACACTTGAAGACGACAGAGATCGCATGAATATTACTTCTCAACTTCTTTGCCTCTTCACAATACAGGAACCCCCCCCCCAGAAAAGATATAACGATTTTAGTTCCACTTTTGCATAACCCGTGAAAGCCATTCCAACAGCTTTATTTTCCTGCTTCATTTGAGAGGTGAGATCCATAGAGGGGAAGCATTCCGATGGATGGGAGATATACGAATCCATACAAAGCCACCTGGCTATATAATTCTGCATCCATGTTCGGATCCAAAATGGCCACTTGTCGCGAAAACTTCGGAATAATTTTTATATTCGATGATGGTGATTCAGTTCCATTACACACATTGACTTTAACGACTGGTCACTCTTCAGTTTGGTTAATTTAAAGATTTACAGCAATCCCCGGCCAACCAAGAACTGATCTCCAGCAATGAATCTAAAACAGCGACTGTAACTGGGACAACAAAGGCGGCACCAAAAAAACTGAAAAAGTGAGGAACTCGAATAGTGATGCATAATGGGTAAATCTGCCCGCGATACTTACTGACAATGACAACATTACCCAAAAATCAACTTGAAAATCGGTAAGGAAAGTTTTGGCCATGTAGATTCTGAAATTCTTGGAAACGGGAATGAATTTTTGGTGACAGTGGCGACTATTAGACCTAGATGTATCTGAATTTAGTTTCGATCCGAGATGTTAGGGTCTGAGAATCAGACCACTTTCATGTACGAAACATAATTTTTCTCCCTAAAAATAAAGTCTTAATTAGTACAATGCAATTGTGTTCGAACATCCAGGGTCAACAGAGGGCGGTGTGCAGCTTCTTGAACAAGTTTATTTAGATGCCCGTGGTACGGTCAAGAAGTGAAATTTCAAATTTTTCGGGACATTTCGTAAACAGGTTTTATGATAGATGTCTGTAGATGTCGATGGGTAGATTTTCAGTATTTCAGCAAAATATGTTTTGGAAGTAAAAGGTTCCTTGTTAGTTAATTTTTTGAACTAGGCCTTATATCTTTGAAATCCGTTTTTGAATGACACTTTATCAAAGCTGTTGAAGCATGTGTACATGCGGGGTTTTTTATTGATAATTGTTATCATAGAAACGGGGTGATTTGGATGGTCACAAATATGCTTACTCATTTTTGAGGGTTTCCCAGGGCCCATTTGGTTACGTTTTATGCTATTGTTGTAATAATCTTTTTTTTTTTGTTCCGGCGGGAGCTGGGTGCCAGTAGAGGGCGGCGTGCAGCGTTGCCAGCGCTGTCTCTCTTCGAGCTTCCGCGTACGCATATACGTACGATCTTGGCTGGCGCTTCAAAGCTGTCATTTCAGTTAAATATGATAGAGAAATTATAAGTGTGTTTTTCGGGGGTACGTTTGGGTCCGAAAATATGGGGGCACTCGTTGTTTTTCTTTCTCATTTGTATATTTTCGGCGTGGTAACAGCGAATGTTTGCGTCAATCGACCGCCAGCTCGCAGTGAGGTGAGATATTTAATTTTTGCCAGTGTGTTACTTTTTAGGCCTACAATACACGGGCTTTTTTGTAAACATGTAGGTACGTTAGGCCAACCCCCATGGGGTCCGTTCGTGGAAGTGCGGCGGACGACGGGCCCCAGGGGTAAGTTGCTCATGTGGGATACACTTTGCTAGAAGTACATGTACAGTACAGTAGGCCAACTTCACATGTTGAAGAAGTTGACAAATGCTATCCCCTTAAGTCGCGTAACTCAGTCTTGACTTTCTATATTAATAAAAGAAATGGGTTGATTTTTTTTTGATCCCTCCATTTCTTGCTGTTTCTGTTATTCTGACAAACAACAGTAATGACAAAAGATGCCGGTGCAACCTCGGGCCATAATGTTTTCATAGTTTTGCTGACCGGTCCTTCTTTTTGTATAGAATGTTAATTGGGAGAAAATTAGCCCCACTAGTGTGGCACGGACTCTCACTCCCGATCCATCCTTAGCCACACATCTGTATACGCAATTTCGTGTAGGCGTATTGAACATTTCGGCACACCCACTTATCATCGTGGGCGCAATTTCTTTTGCACACGAAAATGATTCTTGACTTTTTCGTTTTCTAAAAACCATTTATTGAATGATTTCACTCACGTTATTCTAGTATTTTCCAGTCTTTTTGCCTTTATCCATTCAATCTAACAGGTTCGCTCTCTCAGTTGCCATCTTTAAAATAAGGTCATTGAACAATACGTCACTTGACCCCTCATCGTCTCGACGGCTGTTCCATGTCAAGACATCTAAAGTGCTGCCAAAGTTTTGGAAGAGCCCATTGGTACATGCAGTATCTTATCCCCCAGTCCATTTATTACATATGTCTTGACATGGAACAGCTGTCAAGACTTTTGGTGTTCGGGGGGGAAGGGGGAGGCAAATTCAAAAGCGAATGCAGGTTCAGGCTCATTCATCATGATGTTGGGAGAGAGAGAAAAAATGTCAAAAGCCTGACTCACCGGTCGCAATATCCTTGCTTTTATTTTGTGGTGTTATTCTCTTCCAAAGGGTTTTGGTCATAATATTTGATAACTATACAGTTTACTTTCTTTCCTACTCACCTACCGGTGTGAAACACTGTATTCTTTGGAAAAAAAATTCCATCCGGGCCAGTTGCCCCCCTGCCCCCTCACTAGACACGCCACTGCACCATCGCCACGTTTTCCTCAACCTCATCCTCAGTGGTTACTTGATTTCCAGTTAAACTGGTCTCTATTCGCTACAGGACCCAGCCTTTGTGAATTTTGCTATGCACCATATGGGAAGAAAATTGCAATTGGGATCCTGATGACCAGTCAATACATGTATTTCCATTTCGGCTTCCAAAAGAGAGTAGCCTACCTATAGGTTCATGCACGTACATGTACATGTATAGGCACACTGCTCAACATCAGGGGGACGAGGTTGCTCCCCTTGCCCGCTTCGATCAATCCATAATATTTCCGAGTCCAAAAGTTAAGAAGTTTCTGTTCTATTATAGGAATGCGGTGCCCAGTACACCAATCCCAAGAACTTCCCCCCGGCCTTGCGTATTTCAACGATACTGTCAATTTCTTTTATTGGGCAAAGATTGAGCAATGACACAGATTGACCAAATGTGCCTTGGCCCCATAATGCATTATAAAATTAAATTACTACAAAATATATGTACTTATGCGGTTATGCCTGCAGTAGAGATGCGGCAGATTCATGCACACAGGATTGCGAAAGAATTCTCTACTGCCACTAACTTCTCGCGACAGTGACCTAGTGTTAGTTTTAGCCATTTGAAAGCAATAAATTGTCCTGAAAAGTCAAATTTAGCCATGAAAATATTAAGGTACCGGTATTCACCTAGAGAACAGGATACACTCGAACCTTGTTAATAAGAACACTGTTAAAACAAGATTCTGCTTATAACAAGGAAATTGTTAGGTCTTGATCCTTCTTTTTTCATTGTTTTCATTCCTGATAAGGTTCCTGTAATAATAAGGTACATGGAATTTGTCAGGTCTGAAGGTTCAACTGTATGTATTTCAAACCAGTCTCATTGGGTTTGTGCCCAGGCTGTCAAACAGCAATCCCAGGATTTCTTTCCTGGGATTAAATTGTGAAAGTGAATAGAAACCTTTTTTTACTTGTACCTGTACATTAATTATCCAACATGCCAAAAAAACCTACCTGAAAAATTGGAAGTCAACTGCAGAGCTCTTTGTACTCAAAAGCCCCCTTCGACACCCACATTATGCATGTTACATATGTAAATATGTACATGCATACAGTGTTTGGTACCTGGATGTCCCTTGTATGTACATACATGTGCACTGTGGTACAGCACATGTACAGTACAGTGCATGCACCACATGCACATTGTACAGGGTATTTTATTTTTTTTTTGCTGTGCATTAAATCTTTCGGCGGAAAGAGTAATTAGGCCTGCAGCTTGCATGTGTGTCAGTGGTCATCTTCCAGCTGATCTCAGCAGGTGCACTGTAACCTGTGCCTACATACATGTATTTACATGTATTGATACATGTATGTAAACTGTGGAAATGTAATTGTGCATTGTGCATGTTATGAACAAGTGCTGGCTTAATTTACTTGCAGCAAGGCAACTGCACGGTGTATTCTCAGCATTCAAAAAAATCAAGGTCTTTAAAATTATCCCTGATTAAAAAAACCTGGTCCTTTATGTTATTATTTAGTTCATTTTGTTTCATTTTTTTGTGCTTTCATGATTAGTTTGTGAACAACTGCTGCTACTTGTACGTTGTACCATTCATGTACACTTCTTGCGTAATTAGGTATTCAACAGCGTTCTTCAACCTACATGTATGATAGAAGTACCTAGTTTGCATCACACCAACTTTTGCTTCTCGCCATATTTAAAAAGTAGGTAGCAAACTTTAGAGTCTGGCCTTTCAATTCAAAACTTGGATGCTCATCAAAATTTTGGTATGCCTTAACATTTGGGAATATTTTCCAATGTAATACAACATCATCGTGGCGAAAGAAGGGTACCGGGTATCCATGAATGGTTAAAACAAACTCAGTTTTCACAAGGAAAAAAAATGTACATGTACCTCTAAGAGAGGCAAAGATAGGCATGTCCAGCAATGCATTAGATCTTCACTACAAACTTGGGGAGGGGGGAAACCAAACATGGCCCTGAACCCCTTGCTATGCCAGTAGGCCACCGTTTGAAAATAAAGACCCCAGGGGGCCAGACCAGTAAATGAGCTGCCGTAGACAACAGTGATAAATATCCCCACTTCAAAAAATCAGGAAAACAGGTGTTCAAGACGCCTATTGGTCTGATACTGTCAGAAATACTCACAATGTACAAGCTGACAGTCCTGCCCCTGCATTTCATCCACCCTTTTAACAAACCACCCAGTCCACATGCCACAAAAGGCTCTAACAGCAGAGAATTTGACAGCCTCCAAATCATGCAGGCAGTTTTGGACCTACATGTATTTATTTGCCTGCAACCCTAGGGAACAGAAACTCTGGTCAGTTCAACAAGGTGTCAAAAAGATGCTTGTAACCAGGTAACCATGACTGGTAGGGTCTTGTCTTTATAACAAGCTCACTTTTCTAATCCTAAACTTGTGTGGATTGCAAGTGCTACCGTGATTTGTGCTGACAATCATGTTTGACAAATCCTACACTCAGCAAGGAATAGGGTGAAACATACATGTACATGTTCATCCTAAGTGTACATGTACATGTATTGTACACAAAAGCAAGTTGGCAAAAGAACTGACATACATGTATAGAGGTTTTTTGTGGTAGCCATCTTGGAGGGCAGTTCTTTTGTTCCACAGGGAAACCTCCTTTGTGCTTACCCTGTGGAACAAAAGCATTGACCTACCAAATTGCAGCCTAGCAGACCCTCTATTGACAGCATTGACAAAACATGTACGTTTCTTTATGCTACACATGTACATGTACTGGAACAATTTCAGTAATTCATTTCAACAACGTTCCTTAAAGAATTACATACATTATTTACATCGGTGAAATTATGAGAAGAGAAAATAGAAAGGTTGTCTCAGACATGCACTAGTGATGAACAATGTACAGAACATGTACCACGTACATGTACATGTACCAGGTGTGTACCCTTAAATTTTTCAGGGAGAAATATTGAAGTTTTATTAAGCAGAAGGACAAAATGGGTGTGACCAGTGTCATTCCTTCACTCAGATCTGCCCAGGGGACAAGACATGGATACTCCCAGAACACAAGACTGGCTGTTATTGCAGGGTCTAGACATGTACCGGTGTGAATCATTGTAACTGTACATAATTTAGACGGCAGAGTATCAAATTGTTTGCTGTTAAAAGGAAAGGTTTTTCTTGTATGTTCATGTTCCTGTAATGTACATGTAGAGTGCAGTGTACTTACATGTATACTGTATATGTACTTCTCGTTATTTAAGGGGCACTGTAGCTGTAATCGATTGGTTTTAATACAGGCCTTCAAAATTCACCTTTGTGTCTCAGTTAACCTTATTTTCAACTTTTGTTTCACTATATTACAAAGGGTATTTTACTGCCTTTTTTTGGCTATTATGCTAATTGGCTTCCATATTCATGAGCAAAACTGTGATGTCATCCCTGGTTTGTACGCAACAAAATCTACAAAACTGCAGGATGCATTATTTTAGATTTTGCTGGATTCGGTTTTTTCTTCTTTGCTGATCCATTGTTGTTCATGTGCATAGCATTAGCAGTAGATCCCTCTCTCAGAAAATACATGTGTAAATCTTTTCAGTGAATAAATTCTGGGTTCACAGTGTGATAAGAAAAGCCTATGCACTGAACTCTCCTCCCCAGACATGCCAGATGACTTCACCGAAATAGCACCCTCCATCATGTGTCAGTTGTCCAGGAAAGTACATGTACATGTATGGATAATTTCAGTTGTTAACAAATGCATTTCTCTTTTCAGTGCATTTTACCACAAAGCAATGTAAAAGGAGTTTTCATACGTGCTCACTGAATAATAGAAAATTAAAGAAAAATTTTGTCTAAGAAAAATTCAGCAAACTTTTAAATTATTTGACATATGTACATGTATGTACTTGTATACACTTGTTAAGTTGTTCATGTACATGTACGTATTTGGATGTTTAACCCTAAGAGTCCCCAATCCTTCACCTGTTGGAGGATTGAGGACTGTTAGGGTTAAAACATTTTTAAGAAATCATACAGGTACAGTGTCTTCCCCTTAAAGCATTTCATGATTTGTGGAGAGGCAGGAGGCGGATGTGGAGTCAAGTATTGATATAATTGTGTCTTATTCAATTCTGAAAAGAATCAAATCGAGAAAAGGAAAAGCATTAAGTAACAGTTGAAATCAACAGATCTGGTTACAGCGTTGTAAAGAGAAATATATACATGTATGGTTAGCATATACATACATGTATGGTAAAGTAGGGTCAAGGTCAAATGATGTAACAGCTATTCGGATCAAACTAGACGGACACGGAAATAAACTTACAACTTTTCACCCCAACAATCCACAGTATCAAGCAGTTCACCAGTCGTAAATAGATTCAGATTCAACAGCACCGACAGCTTCAACAGATACAGCTAGAAAAAGCAGTAATACAGAACTGTCCTTAAGTCGGGGTAACAGAATAAACCGTGCGTTCCCAGGACAAAAACTCTGTGATTTAAAGACTACTTCCATGAATATAACTCAGCTTTAACGGTGAAGGACTTACACTTTCCAGGGAAAAATCAGAGTTCAGAAAAAACATTCACATTTCTAAACTCGCAAATAGGCACAGATACCTGAGAAAACACACCATTACCATTGAAATCTATATCAGACTAATAATTATAACAGAAAATCATGAACAATTTACTACTTACAGAAATAAGTTCTTTAAGAACGGCGACTGCACTTAAACGTCTAAACTGTAAACGGGTAACTGGCAAAGTGGGGAAAATCAGCGTTAAAAGGAAGAAAACAACAAGATTCGATTTGACGCGTGCTAATTAAACACTGTTGAGAGCGCAAGCCAAAGCGCCCTCAACACCTGTTCTGTTCCTCAGCGGAACAATATCTTAGGATGAATGTCACTAATTTCCCTTTTTTCTTAGTGCTTTGTGTTTTTCCCCAGCCATGCCAGCTACAGATTTAATCAGTGCATGTTGGTACCCTGGTAAATACCTGTATTTCAAAGTGACATTGTTGGAGATCAAGTACGCTGAAGCACTGCAGGCAATTAAATACCGTACCTCAGTGGTACATGTACATGTATGTACCTGAACATTAACACTTTAATTGTGTCAATAAGAACAGTTTTGAGATTTTAATCGCTAGTATCATCATGACCTGAACATCAAAGTGTGTGTGTGTTACATTGCTTAAAACCTGCAATTAAACACTTAATAGACGATTGCAACAAACCAAAAGCAAGAGTGAAGACTAAAAAGTTAAAATTTAAGAAGTTAAAGCGTGAATGGAAGTCAAGAGAAGTTTTTCACTATTTATCCCGTGCATGTGCCTTGATAAAGGAAAAATTTCTCAAGGAAAATCATAATGCCAGGTTTTACTCTCATAATTTTTGAGCATTTGCCAAGCTTGACCACAAGCATTCCATACATTGTAACTCACTTAAAACAGTCTTGTTCTTCTTTTTGGAAATGGGCAAAATGTCGTGCTCGTGTCTGATTTATTGTGCTGGTTGCCAGCGAAGGTGCGAGTGTTTTGACAGTGGCAGCAGTTACGAAGTGTGGATTGTGACAGGTGTATCCTTACCTCCTCACCGGACCACATTGGCATTTCTACCCACTTCTCATGTTGTACTTGCCGACAGTGAAATACGCGTACAGTGTCATGACTGGGAAAAAAAGTGTACTGGATTACTACTGGGCACAATTTAATATTGTCTGTGTTTACCATGGCAGTTGCTCTGCGCACTGTGCTGTTTTGTGCAGGTTCGGAACAAATGTACATGTACTTCTTTTTTTGTGGGCAGATGCTACAGAACTAGTGTGTAATTATCACCAAAATTTCCTAATGAAGGCCCGCATTTCGAAATGCAGAATCTGATATGGCACTGTTTTTGCTTGTCAGAAAGAATGCCACTGTCTGTAGGCTCTTTACTCACACCCTGTCACACTGTTCCATGTTCTGGTAATGACTGCACATTTTCCCTTCAGTAATGCATCGTTAATTCATCCCAGGCAAGCCAAAATGAAAGTGCAGCGATGCAGACGATATTGCAGTGTGCAGTGAGGTGGTTGAAATGAAAATTGGAGTAGTTTGCCTTGTGAAGTCAGAGGAGAACAAAACTGTGTAAGAAAAGTACAGTCTACACACGCGTACCGTGCGCGGGGTAGGCCTTCCCCTTGATATTGAAGGGACAATTTCTTTTGTTGGGAAAGTCGGGATGAGTTGCAAATGTCGGGACTAAAATTTGTCCCAGTGATGTTTTTGGCCCGTTGAATGTCTACATGTACTGGTACTGTATATGACATATAATCATTCATGAGTTGTACAGTAAGTTACCACCTGGTGCATACTGTATATTGTGCATGTACATGTGTACAGTTTGTCTTACATCCAGTCACACTAGGCCGTCTGTGACCACCCAAGGTGAGGGCTACAGAAAAAAGAATGCGAAAGAAAAGGCAGTTGGGAGAAAAAAAAAAGAGGTGTGTCTTCTCCATGATCTTCAACTTTTATAAACGATGTTTGTGTACACTTTTTGTTACTTAATACAGATGAAACACAGAGTTCATCTTGAACAGGCACCAGGAGATAGACTCAGACGACGCAGCACCTCCCACCCACTGCGCATCCATGTGGAATATGAAGATGACGTTGATGCCTTACCTGTCGCTACTTCAATTTTGGTCAAGGTTTGTCTGTAACAGTGCGTTCCCACTTGAATAGGGAAAAGGTGGCATTTTGGTGTGATCGTTATCTTACTGCAACCAAACTGCAGCAGTCGTGTTTCCACTTACGTTTGATCCGCCTTTTCGTACGGACATGTCGAGCCGGAAAGGTCACTGAGTTCGGTTTTGCGCATGCGCAAGCTTGATGAGCGCGCGCTCCGTGGCAGTGTTGCGTGCTGGGACGAGTCACATTGCATGCGTGTGACCCTTGCAGTGTTTTGGGTACGAGGTTCTACTGATGTAGAACTGACCTGGAATTGGACCGAATGTTCAGCTAAGTACAGCCAACTACATGCACGCTGTCTCTTCAAACTTTGCTTCCGTTTTTGAT
>NW_019091379.1:1599494-1611955 GCF_001949145.1 Acanthaster planci | reverse complement strand
AATTGGTGCATCAAGTGGGAACGCACTGTTATTATTTCCTTCAGGCTTTTTGGCTCATTCCTCTATTTACTTGCAATTTGTGTTGTTTCTTTGCACAAACCGGCCTTTTCTACTACCGGTACATGTAGGCCTACAGTTTGGACACTTTAAGAGACTGGTACTTTTACTTAGGCTTAATTAACCCTAACCCCCAAGGGACCATTGCAATCCTGCATGTCTTGTTGGGTTCAGCATGGTTAGGCTTAAGTATAGCAAGGCCGTCTAAAAAATGTCAAACCGCAGGACCAGTGTCAGTTCTGTTTAGCCCAGTGCTGTAGAGCTTCCGATATTTAACCAAATACCGGTAAATCTGGGGTTTGAATTTCAAAAATTGGTCAATTGGTTCAGGAGTTTACAATCTTTCTAAGGTGCCCCATACTGTAATATTTCAAGCTTTAAACAATGTATAGTACAGGCACATGTTGATAATGGTCAGTGACTTGCCAACTTTGTAATTACAGACTTACAAAATGTACAGTAAGAATTCTGGTGAGGCGACATCGCATTGGAATTTCTTTAAAATATGCATGGAACAAAGTCTCCTTTAAGCCTTTCTCTCATTGGATGCTGAGTTTCTTAAGTTTAGGATCAAAGACTAAAGTAAAAGTAAAGTCAGCTCTGCGGAGTTGACTACTGCTGTATGGACAAAGAAGCTTGGGTAAATTACATGTAATTTAATAATTAATATTAAATTTTACTTCGCTATACATGTACATCATGGAAAATGAATATGAGTACAAATTCTATCCAAAAATCTTAAAAATGATGTTTAATGACACTTTGTGGAAAGATGAATGTAATTTGAGACTCAGATTTCTAATCACATTTCTAATGTTAGTAAGAATGTGTACTTTCCTCATGGAAGGAGTCTCAACCAAGAGTAGAGTGCTGAAGATGCCTAACATTGGAAACAATATTACAGTATATAAGTTTGTGTACACTGTAAGGTACATGTACGTCATGTACGTGTGCATAAGTACAATGTACATGTGCTCATGTGTACGTTGACATGGAAGCATTTGTAGATGAAGAATATCAAAATTAATACACATGTGCCGCTACCCTGTACACATGTACAGGACGTCTACTTCAGGAAATAAGATTTTGCATCCTATTCTTCAACAAACAAGGTTCACAAGATAAACATCTTGGTGGAAATGTATATAACTCTACAAAGTGCTTTGTGCATGGTCAGAAAGCGCACGTTAGAAGACACTGAACATCAGGAAAAACAAGTTCCTAAAAATAAAAAAACCAAACAGATTTACTGTACGACAGTCTTAAATCCAATACGGAAACAAACCACAGAACAAGTGCCTTCTCTGTAACATTCTCTAACCTGATGCATGTACACTGTACAAATACATGTACGCTACGCCACTGAGTGCCCATTTGATGGAATTTGCATGTGCACCCATGTGTATATATTGCAAATCCAAGAAAAAAAATAAATAAACCACTTCCATTTGACATTAACTATCAGGAAGGCGGTCCACGTCAAAACAATTCGAGATTACTTCCTGACAACACATTGAGAATGATTGAGGTGGGCCGCATTGTGGAGCTGGACAGGAGAGTGTCTGTATGGGACACAAATCTGTGGTTGGTTGGTCTGTTCTTCGTCAGGAAATGACGCAATATCTGCTTGTTTTATGAAAATATACATACACTGTACGTGTACTTTTCAATGAAATGTATTTGATCAGGGCTTTGCTTTAGACTGATAATAATGAAACAAAATGAGGTTACTGACGTGTGTGTGGTAATCTAGTGGTTAGGGGGTTGTTATTGAAAGTGTTGTTTTTGACTTGTTTCTATTTAAGGCTTTTGCTTGATTAAATTTTCCTCAACATTGTTCTGATGTTTTCAAACAAGCATCCATGTACAGGGATTACACGCATTGATGGATTTAATTTTATGCTGTTGGTCACTTACTTTGAGTTGTTTGGTTGATCTGTTTGTTAGTAAATGTTTCTTATGTTTTGTTGTACATATTTTTATACGAGTTTGTTCTTTCCAAGAGTTCATGTCAAATTTATTTGATTGTTTATGTGTGTCAATGCCTTTCAGTTTCACCTGTCAGTTCCCTTCATTTGCACCTGTCAATTCCTTTTGCCTTTTATCCCTTCCAATCCAGTGATCATCCCAACCGTTAACTGCATTAACATTCAACGAACCATCTCACGTCTTTGGCCTTGCATAAAAAAATCGTATATAGACAGACACCCATTGTTTAAATTCCAAAGTACTGGAAATAGCCAATGTGATATATGCCAAAGAAAGACTGCTAATTATCATCAGATGCAGTCATGATTGGGTTGCCACGGCAACCAGCAACTCATTGATTCCTTTTTACTGTGTCACGGCGCTGAGCCAGTTCTGGTGTACAGGTGTGTTGGAGATGAGCCGAGCTCTAGCTCTGATCATGGAGGAAGGAATAGCTCTGATTATGCTAAAGAGGGAATACGAGACATGTACAGTACACTACGCGCCAGATGGACAGTCCCCTGTGCTGTGAGCTACATGTACATGTACATCGTGTGGAATTTTTACTCGATACCAGACTCATCTTCTACCCCAGCAGCCAAACCTTCGTTTGAAATTTTTAAAGGATTCGGAACAACATGTACGTGTCCATGGAGCCCCGGTACCAGCACATACTTTGTACAGGTACCCTGGGGAAATCCTCATGCCACCTGTATCGGTACATGTGTTTTTGAGCTTAGGAGCACCATTTGATCACCTCCATGTACATATACAGTGTGGCCTACATGTTCATACATGTAACTTGTAGAAACTATACAGTGTACATGTATCGTACATGTATAAAAGCACACTGGATGCTTCGTACGTATGCACACTTACATGTACAGTACGTCTCGTCGTTTTCACCACGAAGTGATGTGTCATGGATAGTTGCCACACCACGAACGTATCATGTGTACAAAGTCTGTGAACGGTACGTCACTTCGTGGTGAAACCGACTATGTATTTAGGTATAAAGAAGTACATGTATACAGTACATGTGTGTGCTGTGAACTGATAAAGAAATTTAAAAGGCCGTGTAGAATGCATAAAAACAAAGAAAACGCTTAGAAACCAATTTGAAAGGGTTTAGATTGATGACATTGAGGACTTTCCACATGTACATGTACATGCACATGTACATGCACATGTACATGCACATGTGCTCGTACCCCCTACAGTATGCTGCAGTATGTAAGGTACATGTACATCGGGCGGCAAACCTGGTCTCATCCAGATACAGATCACTCTTGGTGAAACAATTTCGAGAAATCAGTCGGACGGCTTAGATGTACATGTATTTCATTGTGAAACAATTGGGCCCTTGTTATGCCAGCATATGTACCGGTACCAGGGAGGTACATGTACTGTAGGAAAACCCATGAAATGCTTATTGCATTGACACGAATACCTGTATACCGATATCATCTTAGATCTCCATTCAGGATTACATTGCATGCACTCTGTTCAGTAAACCTGCTTATGCCAGACTGTTTGTCCCCTCACAAAGGATGACTATGATTCCATGCAGTCCATTTCTTGCTAATTTTCACGCCTGCACCATCGGTGGGTGTGAGCAGGCATCAAATTGAAATTGGAGAAAGCATTTGTCAGCTGTGGTGTAATTGTTTCCCAGGTCAGCAATGTGAGGGTCATATCATCCGGCTCATAAAACAGTCCTTGGATGTCTGAGATCTGTCATCAAGTTTAATGACCTGGTGCTCAAAGTCAAAGCCCTCAAGTTTTCTCCTATGTATTCCCCAGCCTTTTTGTACATGTACATGTATGTACATTGTACGGTATGTTGACATTTCTGAAGGTGTCTGTACCAGCCCAGTAATGACCATCTGCACCTTGTGCGTGTAAAACGCCTAATTTGATGTTAGTAGTGTTTCCGCAATGGTTATATTTCTGCTTGTGTTTAAACACCAAACAAATTATAAAATGTACTTTTGAATAGACATGCAGGACGTACATGTACATGTACAGTAGTTGGAATGAAACAGCAGAGCACTGTATATTCTTACAAAGATGTTATTCCCTCTTGCTGTCAAAAAGACGAAAATTTAACTGTCAGTTTTGACATTAAACTAGACTTTGGTTTTGCTTTCAAAACATATCTGGTTGGTTTTGCTTTCAAAACATATCTGGTTTCCATCTGGTTAATCGGTAGCCTCCGTGCTGATGCACATGAATACCGGTTAAGTTGCTCTCAAGGCATGGCAAAGATACATGTATGTGCATCAAGGAAACACAGTGAATGCAGGAGTAACTCATGTACCCCCTTGACTGTGTTTTGTGTCACACCCAGTGCCATACATGTTGTGCCCATTGCCACCAGGCAAGACTGGTCTAGATCGTTTTAAGATAGAAGTGGTTTACAGGTACCCGTGTACATTGTAGGAACTGCACATGATGTGGTACAACGAACATGCATAGACTCAACGCTCAACATGTACATGTATGCATGAGCTTTATACAAGATACATGTACCATCTTGGTATCCGGTAGAAGGTTTCTGCCGTGCTCAAAGCACATAAACACCTAGAACGGTATTGTTATGTACAGGGCCTTGAGGTACCGCTACATGTACATGTACCGATATCATCAAGGAGCGTACATGTACACAGTGTACATGCTTTTCACAAGACGTAACATGACGGGCAAAAGCATTTCAGGAAGTGTATCGTGCCCATGGCTCACATGTGCATTTTCGAATCGGGGTATTTCTATTGGCAGTTTCATGTATGCAAGAATGTTGAGAGATTCTGAAGGCGCGGCAGTTCCCACGCACATTGAACGCTGACCATCGAAAATCATGTGAATGAAAATCCTGATGCGCCGTAAGCCTTGCGTTGAAAAGGCTTTGACATTGAAGCATAATTTTTTTTGGGGGGGGGCATTTACGTGTAATTGTTTTAATGCCTTTAAGTAATTGAGAACACCTGCTATGGAAAGAGTACCCCCTGTACTTATGTACATGTAGCTTTGATATCCCCTATTTATTCTTTTTTTTTTTGCAGAATGACCTCTTACCCAAAGCAGTCTATTCCATTTCTCGTATGCTGAACGTCAAATCAACGTCTACAGGCCCCATCAGGTTAAACAGGTAATTGGTCCTTGCCATATCATTCCTTTTATCCATTGCCCTTGCCCTGCTCTGCATGGACATAATGTGTTTCTTGATGTGAGCTTCCATCTGGTCATTTTGTCCAAAGAGTATACTAAGAAATACATGCACCAGTAGAGTGTGCTGTATTTTATGTACAAATAGTGTAGGTCCAGGCTTAAAAGTTCATATTTTGGTCGTATTTGATTGAACAGAAATGCTTTGTATTAGCATCATATGGTACTCTACTTGCACATTTATTGTAGGTGTAAACTGTTGTAGGAGTTGCTTGGCAATAAGAGCTGCTCACATGCACAGAGTAGTGTTCGAGGGGCCAAAGTTATCAATTTCTCTGAGAACTATGTGAACTTCACAAAAGACGTACATGTTTATGTACGTGCACCATGTACAGTATGCTTCCACGAAATCACTGACTGTCAACAACCTTCAATACTTTATCAGGTGTACAGTAAATTTGTATTTGGGTAATTTCAGAAATTAGGGGTCCATTTTTTTCGTGTCCCTGTCACATCTGACTGGTTATTTTGTAAGTTCAGAATACATTTTCTAATCTCCGAGAATGACGCATTAATGCAAATAACCTGCCCAACAAAAAGTAATACATGTAGTTTGAAATCAATTCCGTTGATATTTCCTTGTCAAATAACAAAGGCCAGATGTAACAGAGACTCAAAAATGTCGCACTTTTGGACCCTTTTAATGTAAAGTGTACAAAGTTGGAGAAAAATGGGAAAATTTTTTCCCATCAACTTGGTCTTAATTCTTGAACCTCCTAACAAAAGAAAATGCCCTCAGCCAGGCACGCACTCTTACAGTGTACGTGTACATGTAGGTGCGCCTTACTTCTGTCTCTTCTTGCAGTGTTAAAAAATTACTAATGCTACTTGCATTGCTATGTAAGCCTGGATAAAGGGTTTGTGTATGCTTTATGTGAAGTGGCAATGATGGGGGATTCCAAACTGGTAAAGTTCACCAGAAAACAGACGCCATTCCAAAAGTACTGGTAATGTCCTATCCCATCACTCCAACTGCACCCCGGGATTTCAGATGGAAGGAAAATAGGGGAAAAAAAGGGGAAACAATGTTTGTGTTTCAAAAACTGACTCATCTAAATGCAATTTGTCCCTAATCCTTTTAAACCAGAATATGTCTGTTTGACTCAGACACCTGTTACATATAAGTCTTCTCTTGTCTCCACTATGATGATGTTCTGTTTGACAGTTTTTTTCTTTCCGTTGTCCTCGTGTGTGTCTGACCACAGGGCATGTGCCAATTCGCATTACTACACCTTGGCTAATGACACGCACGAGTACTGTTCAGGGTCCTGCAACGATGTGACACGGTGCGGGCCAGTGACCATTCCCGAAAAACATCTGCACGTAAGTTCAGGAGGACTTTGAAATTGCCAGGGGTGTCTGCTCAGGTTGTAGGTTTGCCCTATTGCACATCATGGGCTCTCTTAGGAAACTGCCTCCAACAGGATCCCTGCCCAGAAATCTGTAGCCAGTGTTATGAGAGCTATCGACAGTTTTCTGACATGTACATGTATCTGTGAAGTTATGCTCCTCTGTCTTCCGGCAGTATATTGCAGCGGCAAGAATACTTTCTTTCCCCGACAGAGTGAAATATCACCGATGGAATGTTTGGACATTCAATCTGCTACTGAAATGAAACATCTTTTCATTGATAGTTTGTTTTATACAATGCCTGAATAAATCTTCATTTAGGTGTACAAGCTGCTGTTTCCATCCTTCAGTCTGCCAAAAAACATGACACAGAGCTACAGTGTTCTGAGTCAGTTCATGCTTCAACAGATGTTATTGGATGCTTTACAAATTGTTTCTGTCATCTGACTTACTTCTGTTTATCAGAAGCATGAGAATCACTTGAATATGCTTTGACAAATTCCTTTGTCAGCCAAAGGAGTGACTGGTGCTTTGTGTTTTATTGTTAGCCATCTGCCAATTTGTGCAAAAAGAGCTGTGTCACAGTCACTTAAAGTTAACCATGTGTGACACAAGCATACTTTTCATTCGAGAGGTGCTGAGTGGTTCAGCTACACTATTTTTTTTTTCAGATGTGCTGGCATGCCATGCATTGACGGAATGATTTCATGTCACATGATATGCAGTTAACCAATCAGATGACAGGGATTTATTCAAGTGTTGTATGAAATGGGACAGTGATCAACCTGACTTTGTGCGGGTAGACTGCGTAGTAGGGTCTCATTATACATTAACTCTAACCCCCTAGGCTCTTGTACCAGAAAGCATACCGAACCGCACAAAATCCAATAGATACATGTATGGTACATGTCCTTGTCGATGTACATGTACTTGTGCATTGAGGTCACTGTACCAAACCCGATAAACTCCAACAAAGTGACTCTGTTGGAGTTTGAGTGATATGGTATGGATGGGTCTATGCAGTATAGGATGACTTGCACTGAACAGTACCAAACCTGACAAAATCAAGCATAGTCCAACACTTGGTACAGCAAGCCAGACATTGCACAAAGTGAACCCCTGTGTCCCAACTCGCACAAAATTCAACACCATCTCCCTGGGCCTTTCATCCCAAGTCTCACAAAATTCAACAAGTTCCTGAGGTACGGTACCAAACCTGCCAAAACCTCACAAAACCTGCTGTTGGAGTACGTTAGGTTTGGGGTAGTTAGGGTTAAGCTGCTTCTCTACCATATCAAAAATTGACAGCATGTACATGTAGTTGTCAACTACTAGTTTGTTATTTAACCGATTAATTTTCTTCTGGCTATTTTTACAGTCAAATTATTTTGGTTCAGTGGAAGAAGGCGTATATCTAGATGTTTTGTACTGTATTTGTTGTGTTACACGTGTATTTGTAAAGTCTTAGTGTGTTGTTGTCTTTGTGGAACTTTGTTTATTCCTAACTGGGGACCCCACTCGACAAGCACTGCTTCTTGGGGGCCCCATCCACATACATGTACCTGTATGTACACTTTGTGAAACTGTTTTTATAGAATAATGTTACGTGGAAAATAAAGTGAACTGAACTGACATGTTTGTAAATCAGACTGTATGACCATAACTGCACTTACAATATATTGAACTTTTTTCCTCAAACACAACATGAATGGTAAGGATAAGTTAAAATTTTGCATTTTTTGTCACATTAGGCGTGCTACACTTGTGATAATACGCAGAGCAACTGCAGAAAGAGCAGCGGCGAGACGGGGCCCGGTGTGGCTGACACAGATTTCATCCTGTATGTGACGGCCGAGAACACAGTTGATTGTCGGATTGCAGACACCACGGCTCACGCGTCATTCTGTCAGTTGGAGGCAAGCCAAGATAGGTTGGTTATGGTGCCGTGTGACAGGGTACTGCCAAACCTTTTGGAATAATTGGCTTAGGGCTAAATTTGTTAGGCTCGTCAGGGTTTTTGACAAAATCTGGATTTAAGCCAGTTATTCTAAGTAAGCACTTTTTTGAGTTAAAAGAGCCTTGCACAGTGTAAATCAATGAAAACACTCAACCTGTTTACACACACAACACCAATTTTCAACAGGATTCCACACTGAGCACAAAATGCACATCAAAGCAAAGAGCGCAGTTTGTACTTTCTTTTTAACTGAAAGAAACTTGTCTCAGAAAAGACATCTGACTCGCTTTTCGAGTTCCGGTCGCATATAAAATGTACGTAAACAGTCTGAAAAGAGTTTTATAATTTGCCTTAATTTTGCAGTAGTGTTTTCATGTTTTTCATTTTTCACATTATCTTGGATTTGTGCTGCTTTCTCCCCAGGCCCATTGCTGGTTACATCAACCTGTGTCCTCAAGCCTTGACCAGTGACCCTGTCCAACGCACCATGCAACTCACTACAGTGCAGCATGAAATTATTCACTCATTGGTAAGCAAGGTGTTCATTCCTAAAAGGTTTGTCTAGCCATGGTAGCTGGGCAGGGCCCTGTATGCATGGAGCATGTCCTAGAGCCTTGACAAATTATGGAAGAATCAGAGTGATGGAAAGTTGTTTTGGACTCAAGTTTAGTTTAGCCTTTTTTTTTGGTTTGATTTAAAGAAGTGGAAAAATTTCAGTAGATCTTGCTCATAGGAAGAATACATGTATACATGCATGTTGGGAAGTTTAACAACAGGACTTATGGACAATGCATCCATTCCTTTGTGATTTTTAAGTAAACTTTGTTAGTTACAGCTTTTCAAGTATCAAACGCTAACATCAACGTTTTTGGTATGCTTTAACCGGTATTACCTTGAGACCGTGGGTGGTAAAAGACTTCACATATTTGGTCTGGAAGGGATGAAAAGGAGTTGTAGAAAAATGAAATCCCTTGAGAGTCCCTTAACAGAAACGTTGTAAGCTAGAAAGCATTTCAATCACCGAGATATTGTTATGTTTGCTTTCGTGCTTTTGGGGGAATTTGGCAGTGCAAAGTTTATTGATCGAAAAGCAATACACAAGGAACAGACATGTATCATAGTTGATCAGAAAAGTGGTGTATCAAGTCTATTTAACCATGACCTGCTTCCAATAAAATTCATCAACATTTGAGGGTACACACTTGCTTTCATAATCACGAGCTACAATAATGCCAATTGAATCATGACGATGAGAGTTAAATAGAATTCAATCTCCTTTTAATATACTGTATGCGAAATCACCATAAATACCAACAACTGTGTAATCTCGTGGATAAACACGTACTTGTACTTTATCAATGCAACCTTGGGCCAATTTCACAGAGCTGTGTGAGCAGATTGTGCTTAAGCATGAAAAAACCTTGCTTACTAAACAAAGGTTACCAGCTGAAGCTCTATGTGATTGTCATGCTAACCAAAAGACAGGTACTGTAAATATCATTCCAAAACAATATACATCACAAGAAGTTTTGGCTGGAAATCTGATTTGTCAAGCAAGGTTTCTACATGCTTAAACAAATTCTTCGCTTAAGCAGCACTATAAAATGGCCCCTTGTTTCTTTCTACAGTTGTACGTGTATTTCTGTCATTTTCTTTTCCTTTTTTCCTTCAATATCTTCAGGGTTTCACTGCTGCTCTGTACGCTTTTTACCGTGACAGTGACGGAAATCCTTTCACTCCCAGAGATCCTTCTGGTTTGCCACCATTCAATGAAAGGTAAGTGGGTTTCCTTGGGAAAAAAAGCCCACCCCTGATAATAAGATGATGTGCAGGGTCATATGTGCAGATTTTGCCGTTTAATTATTTGTGTGATTTTACTTGTCAAATTGGAATTGCCGATGCATTTCCTGTTGAAAAACCTACATGTCTAATATAAGTATACAACGTGTGGCTAGTGCTTCACCGCCATCACAAAGTAAACCAGATATTATTTGTGAAGCACGAGTTGGGACCCGTCCCCATCCCTGAGAATTGTTTTCATTCATCTTGATTGGGTACTACTCGGTGAGAAAGGGTGCTGTCTTTTCAGAAGGGTCGCTTCAGAATTTTGGACAGATTTTGGGCACTGAATCTGCAAAATTGTGGTCATGTATTTGTTGTTTTAAGTATTCGTCACAGCCCTGAACTTAATCAAGGAAATCCTGACAACAGATGGATACTAACTTATTTGGAGGATGGATGGGTGTTTTTTTGTTTCCAGTGGTTGAAAATCCCCCCTTCTTTGGCAATGTAACAACCCCCTATTTGTGGAATAGTTCAGTGCATACTCTGTGTGTCTTTTTTGTCAGTCTCGGATTATACCAGTGGAGCAATAGGGTAATCAAGCCGATTAAACGGAGGGACTGGGTTGTGCGTGGGGGGAGCATCTCACACACAGTCAATATGATGGTCACGCCCAATGTTGCGGTAAGTTGCAAATGTATATCAAAGCAATACATTTATACATAGGTAATTCCAGAAATTAGGGGTCCAAAAATGAAACATTTTCGTATCCCTGTTACATCTGACCTTTGTTATTTCAGATGGAAATATCCCCGGAATTGATTTCAAACTATTACTATTTGTTTGGCAGGTAATTTGCATTATTTCAGCACTCTTGGAAATTAGAAAATGTGTTCAGAACTTACAAAATCATGTCAGATGTGACAGGGACACGCACACAAAAAATGGACCCCAAATTTCTGGAATTACCCAGATATACATGTACTTCATCTGTGTGACGTTAATTTACAGTAGATTTTTTTTTTATTTAATAGTATTTTTTACCCAGAAATCTGGAAATAAAGAATTTTAGGAGAAAAGAGTAAACATGGTGAACCTGGTTACTCCCTTCCCAATTTTTTTTCAGTTAGTCAGAATCTGAGCCTCCCTTTGTTGATATTTTTCCCCCGAAGTGAGTTGAGTACAACTTTTTGTGGATAAGCGAGTCATTCTCAGATCAAACATGCCAGGAAGTCTGTGTACTCAAACGTTGATTTGTAACTCTCAATTAATAATCTCTTAACAGAACAAAAATCAGTATCTGCCCTATGTAATTCTGTGACTGGTATCAATTCAGTTTTGTGACACTTTTTAATGTTTTGGTTCCTTTTTAGAGGGAAGCCAGGAGTCACTTTGGCTGTTCGTTATTGGAGGGGATGGAATTGGAAAACAATGGAGGCTATGGAACAAAATTAACACATTTTGAAAAGAGACTTTTGGAGGTAAGATTTTCCTCTTCACATGTGTTTTGCTTACTACATCTGATGCTATTTGGTTGGGTTTGGCTTGTGTCAGTTTGATATGAGAATGCAGTGTTTGCGAAACATCTGCTGGGCTCGCTTCTTTGCGACAAATTATTATTATTATTAAGTATTTCTGGTAACCAAAACAAGTCCCTTCACAAGTCCAGTCACAAGTCCCTGCACAAGGCCAGTCATAAGTAACAGCGTGAACAATGACAGAAAATTTATTTTTTCACAAGTCATTTGAATAGATAATTTTGGATTTTGTCCTACACGACATGTATTTTAACACTGTATACTCGGTGTGTGCCCCTGAAGGCTTGTGAAAAAACCACAAGCGTACTCGGGTGGACTTGAACCCACGACCTCCTGCTTACTAGTGCGGACGTCTTAACCACTCGACCACTGAGCTTGCCGGTGTCGGCTGGTTGGTTTGAATCAGATGTAGCAGCGGGTACCGCAAACAACTATTGTTAAAATACTGTACCCGTCGGGCAGGGCAAAATCCAAAATTAATTTACATCTCTCCGGCGCAAATCCATCTTTGAAATATTTATTTGAAAAGCTTGTGAATTGGCTTGAGATTGAATGACTTGTGATGGACTTTAATACAGGGACTT
>NW_019091379.1:1565284-1599055 GCF_001949145.1 Acanthaster planci | reverse complement strand
ACTTGTGATGGACCTCAATACAGGGACTTGTGATGGACTTTAATACAGGGACTTGTGATGGACTTTAATACAACACTGTGTAACATTAAATACTTTTAAGAAGTGATATCAAGTTGAATGTGGTAGGATATTAACTGGGAGTTTTGTCATCAACAACAGAACGAAGCAATGACTGGGACTCACACCCATGAGCGAGTCTTTTCTCGACTCACTCTTGCCGTCTTGGAAGACACTGGCTGGTACCAGCCCAACTACGACATGGCCGATCCGTTAGATTGGGGAAGAGGTCTTGGATGTGACTTTGTGACAAAGAGCTGTAAATATTGGATGGATACCAAACGCGATGCGTAAGTCTAAAAGTTTGAGTTTACATTGTTTTTCCCAATCATATAAAGACAGTGAATGTTTTGATTTTGGAGACTTGCCATTGGTGGCGTCCTGGATAGACGCAAAATCAGTCAACTGTGTTCATTTTCTGTTATATTTTTAACTAACAAAGGCCTCCTGTTGTGTGAAAGTGGAACACTTTGTTTTGGGTAAAATTGAAATCTGAAAATTTTCAGATGATTTTGGATAACAACGTATCATAATATGATGCATTCTTTGCTTTCAATTTCCAAAATATCTCAGAGAGGCATGATCCATTGATGTTATTGAAATGCCTCGTGATTGTCTCGCAACCCGTCTGACGATTCTTTCTTGCAGTGAGGAAAGTTTGTCCCCGTTCTGTGATAAAATTCGCGAGGAGCCTTTCACACTGACCTGCAGTGTTGGCAGGGCCTCTGTGGCTTTATGTAACCTGCATCGCTACGACGAACATCTAGCTCCACAATACCAGGTATGCGAATACTGGCCCCACGGAATGAACTGTGTAACTTTTTACTTCCCAATTCCACATGTACAGTCCTGTAAATTGACAAAAAGAATTCTGATTGTTCTGAAATTGTTATTGTTCCATTTCCGTTTACTGAATAATACCTAACTTCTTATCGTTGATCCGTTTGACTTTTTCAGTGCTTAAGCATTTGTTCCTAAAGCATGCTGTTCTTCATTTCATTGACAAATTCAATTGGAACTAAACAAGGACGAGGGGAAAGCTTTTCTTAATATGACAGTCCAGCACATCAGACCATGATGTTTACTTCACGCTTAGCTGCTGCTAAATCTTAGTTTCCACAGAATCTGGAGATTGCGGGTCTGATTTAAATTTTTGTTTAAGGAAAGACTTGTGGTTGTGATCTAGTTTTGATCACAATGTTGGAACGTTGATATATGAATTTCTAGAGGATTGGTGCAGTTTGATGAAAGTGACGATATTCCACTACCTGTTAATCATTTGAGCTGTGTTAACATTGCAATTAATTACATTGTATTTCTGTTGAAATGAATACTGAATAAGTACTGAATAGTTCGTGTATTTTCTCCCTCAAGGGTGAGATTTGTCAGGATTTTTCCTGCTTTTAGATTTTTTATCAGGAATTTCCTGATTTCAGGATTTGTTTCACAATTTCTCTCAAAATATGGAAAATCTAGAAATTTACCATTAACCCTAACAGTCCCAAATCCTCCAATTTCAATACGATTTTACATACACCTTGGGGGGTTAGGGTTAAGGTGTTTATACGTACATTGTGTAAAAAAATTGATATACATGTAGGACTCAAAAAGTGGGTATTTGAAGTGGTGCATTCAGGCAGAGGCAAATGAATGCCATAGACCCTGCTCATGATGTGGTGGATATTTCCCTTTCCTCAATCTCATCCCTGCTTCCTTTTAGTTTACTATTTTTTATTGCTTTTCCCCATAATGAGACACACCCTTCCCTATCCTGCTTATTTAGTTCCTCCAGTTCTGTTTTTTCATTCTGTAATGCCCGATTCCTTTTGTTGTAACAATAATATTTACTCTGGAAACATTAGCACATGTATCTTTTCCACTGTTTCTTTGATTGAAAAACATACATTTATCTTGTGATTCCATCATGGTGGGTGAGTGTGTTTTCCGTTGAACATGTTTTATCCTAGTTTGCAATTTGAGTCGTCGAGGCACATGTTTACTCAGGGAGCTTTCTTTTTTTTTCTTCTTTGTTGGTCACCTGCTTTTCTTTGCCTTATTTTTGTCTCTTGTATAGAATTATTGTCTCATTATTGAATTACGAGTTAAGTGCCGATGCTGTGCCCTGTAGGTAAATCTTTTCTTGACACAAGCAAGGATTACATTTAACTTATTGAATTTGAAAAGAATAAGGGTACCTCCTGTTTGGTTCTGTCAAACCTTGCACACTGAGAATGGATGTCAGAAGCTGCTGCCCAGATCAAAAAACAAAACACAGAAATTGAATTGTGAAATTTACAAGTAAAAATTGCCTGACCATTTTCCTGTTCACTGTGTAGTCGGAATTACACGTATGTGTTGATTCGTAAACATCCATCCAGTTTTCTTATACTTTGACATTATCACATATACATGTACAATGTGTTTGGGGGGTGATTGCATGTAATGAATTTCTGTTCACTGCAGTTATCCACTGTTCTCTTTTCCTGGTCCATGCACAGTATTTTGATTCATTGCCTGGTGTCAGCAGTGAAGACGTAGGACAGTACGGAGGGACCTCAGAACTGGCAGATTACTGCCCATTTCATCAGGTAAATTGTCAAATTTCTTGATACCGTGTCATCAGTGCCGTTCTCCAATTACATTTACGCACTTTGAAAAACATGCACATGAAATGTGCGTCATATGGACATGATGGATAATGTAAAACACTTGTAACCTGGCACTAGGCTTGAACTACACTATGGAATGGTTAAATAAATCACGCCAACTACATGCTGGCAGGCATACATGTAGCTGTGAACATACTCATCATAAGTTACACATGTAAATGTAATACAGGTTTACGTTTCCAGTTATCAAAGAGTATGTTTTAAAATTGGTAACTTTATGTATAATATGTGCCATAAAGGTAACTCATGTACTTATCAATCCTCATGGCACAAGTGTGCATAAACTTGTTTGCTTAAAAGATAGCTGGGGCTCTAACCTAAAGGGAGAATGTTTCTTGAACACATGGTCTTTGCACTGAAGTACATGTATATGTACATAGGGGTCTCCATTCACAAAGGTATATATGAACATCATGCTTATGTATTTTTGGTCACAGAGTAGGATGAAAACTGCATGTACATTGACAAATTAGTACTGAGATAAAAGCTTAACATGTACTGTATGTTCCCTTGTTTGTCCCAACTTTATCAGCAATTCAATTATAAAGAGACTAATGGTGCTAAGAAGTCAACAACGTGTGGGATATCATCCAACACACCGAGTAAGTACAGGAAATTGTCCCAGGATTCTCGTCATTTCACTTGGTGTCATTGGAGTATGCAAACATGCCTATCGTTTCTAGGATATGGCTTTAGTTTATACGGATGAGGCACATGTGCACATGGAAAACAATATTAGCTTTGTAATTCATAGGCCAACTGTACATAGCCTTGGAATGAGGAAATCAGAGTCAGCATTTTTTTTAGCGCATACGTACAGGTACATGCATCTTGACTGTTATTGCAAATGAAGTAATTTTCCTGTGGTCGTAGTTGTGGCTGGAAATTACATCATGAAAAATATGCACATAAAGGGAGCCTACGGTGAGTGACTATGGCTGCTTCCCACAGATACATGCGTATGGTTCAAGTCACAGCGAGATATTTTGGACATGGCCTTCCTGTAACTTGAGGCTTTGTGTCCATATTGTAACACAGGCACAGAGAATGGACCATTGAGTCATTACACACAGTGGTTTGGGGCAGAGTTGACAAGGTTCCGAAGAAAATGGCCAAGGAAAAAGGGCTAAAAGGCATTTAACATTAGGGTTGTGTTGAATCTTCAAATATTTGATTAATTATTAAATGTTTCAATATGTATTTTCAAATCAAATATTCCGAGGCGAGAGTCAGTCAAATGCAAAAGAAAAATTTGATTATTTGGTTGTAAAATTGCATTCTAGAAGCTTATGTCATGGTGTTGCGAGTAAGTGTAAAGTCACCCATTGCATGTGCCCATCCTCTTCTGTCCAGTTTTTCTCTACTTAGTTCTCATGGTATGTCAAGTAAGCTGGGGCTAGGGAAACAAATCACAAATTAGGACCAAACATCAGTTTGCCTCTTCCTTTACCCAGGAGACAGACCCCTATCATGAAATTCAATGAGGGAGACCATTACAAATGCCTGTATTTTGTTTTTGCTTAAGAAAGGAATTTGGGCATAACTGAATATTCTAATTTATGATCCATTGGAAGGTGGAGATTGGAATGTACGGTTGTTTCAATTGACTCTGCCTTATCAAACCTACACAGCTTTGTTTGTTTTCTACCAACTCTTGTTAGCCCAAATTTGGATGTGATTTGGATTGTTTGCACCAGGTCGCAGTGAGAATGTAGCGGCAGAGTATTACGGTATGCGATCGGCGTGCGTGGAGCATGCCGATTCCTGGAGGCAAGCCCAGTGCGATCAGTACCAGGAACAGCAAACATGGGGAGCAGGCTGCTATCAGGTGGGTCATGAGTATAGGCATTGCATGGATTGGAGTGATGGTGGGGGAGGGGCTAGAAAGAAACAGTGGGAGGATTGTGATGTATACAAGTACATGTTTAACGATTCCTGGAGGCCAGCCCTGAGTGGTCAGTACCCAGAACAGCAGACATGAAGAGCAGGCTGCTATCAGGTGGATTATCAAATCTTTATTTGCATTGTATGGATTAACATGATGGTAGGGGAGAAGCTAGGGCAAGATAGTGGGAGGCTTATTGCTGATTCCTGGAGGCAAGCCCATTGCAGTTACTTCACATGAGCAGCTCAGATTAGCGTTTTTGAATCATAACAGACACAATAGGAGGGCGCTGGACTAAAACCAAGGGATTTTACCCAAACGTAATAGCGCCCCCAACTGTGTCCACCATAAATGTACCACAAATAAGCTAATTGGGGACAGGGTGCTTTAAGATACTGGTAGGTGTTAACAAAGTAATAGACACTGATATTTGTTAGTTTGATTATCCGGGGGGCGGCTTGGGGAGGCAGGGCCCTTGCATTGGGGAAAAATGTATTCCTGGACGTGGAGCTTAATGCAACCAGTACCAGTCACACAGGACATGGGGGATATAATATGTTGAGTGTATCAGTGGACACTGGTAATGTGTTGGTTTACCTTCAGGAGGGGGCAATCAAGGGGACATTTATGATGGGATGTCAGGAAATGTGTCTTAAGGTCATCTTTTCAATAACTGTGTTTCAGAATGAGTAAACCGAGCCCTCTGTTTTTAGATGTATCATTTTTGGCATCCTGATTGAAGTGGGTGTTATACGGGTAAACATTGCCGAGGGTTTCCTGTTGGATTTACATTGAGCAGGATTCTTTGAAAGGCCTTTAATTTCCTATGCAGCTCTGGCAACTTGTAACTCAGTCTGTCAGATTTGTTGTATGGTCATGCTTTGAATCAGTCACTTGGTGGTTATTAACGGTTATTACCGGTAGATGTGTACATGCGTACTGTTAAGCAGGAGGTCTTAGTAGAAGTCTCATGTTGGTAAGATAATTTTTTTCTTCCAATCTCTTAACTTGACAAGACTTGGCATACAGTGTTTTTCAAAACGCATCAAAGAAGGATAAGATAAAACCAGTTGTTGACTTTCAATCGCAAGCATTTCTTCAGCTATTGTTCTCATGTGTAATCATCTCCTTCCTGTGAGCGCCAGTATTTGATCAGTCACTTCCACATTCTTTCTCCCTTCAAAATCCTGTTCTTAAACCCGCCATATGCTTTGTGTCCCGATCAGTATTCGTGCAGCAGAGATGGACTGAAGATCACTGTGGAGGGCGTGAACCACCTGTGCTCCTGGAAGGGCCAGCAGATCCAGGTCAGCGTGACGTCCAGCGCCTACCTCCACACAGGCACCATCATCTGCCCGGCCTGCCAGGAGCTTTGCGGAGCTGCCTGCCCGCCGGAGGAGGTGCCCGGAGTCACAGTGGAGCTGACTGTTCGAGGTAAGGAGAACTGGTCACAAAAAAAAGTTATAAATGAAAGGAATGTTCAATTTACTGGTTAATTTGGGAACTGTGTAGTCGTGGGATTTGTGGAGGTTAGCTGAATAATTGGGCCAACATGCTTGCCTTGAAGGGCCCATGTGAGGTAATTTCTTGTAAATAACCTTACTTTCAATTTTGGTTGTGCTTTTTTGAGGGCATTTTGATCCCCACAAAAAAGTTGCCATAGCACGAGATCTACATGTAGTACAGCTTTTTTCAAGGATTTTTTCCTGACTGTGGGAACCCTGTTACATCAGCCACTTTCTGAAATTAGACCCAGAATATCAATGATTTATCTGTCAGAAGTGTGATTGCACGAATGAAGTGCTATCGACAGAATCCCACTAACCTTTATGGATTAGCCTCAGCAAACCCACTGTGTTGTCTTATTACCCACAGAGCCTGGTGATGAGGGGGAATGTCCCAGGCTAGCCTATGACACTGTGGGGATCTGCGTCAATGATTGTGACAACTGCAGAAGTGATGAGAAATGCTGCAGTAACGGCTGCGGACGTACGTGCCAGAAAGTTGTCGTCCAGAAATCAACTTGTGAGTACAGTTGTCGCTTCAAACATCTCTCCATATCTTTTTGCTGTATGTGACCCGTCACCGAAAAATGAGCGTGAAGTCGCATCCTGCTCTGTCTTATTTTTATCAAAGTCACATCAAAGTGGAGGTCCATTTTGGTTTTTTTTGTAATATTTGGAAAGAGTTACCTGTCTCCTACTTAGTTCCAAAGATTTCACAGGATCAGATATTTAAAAACGTCATTTTCTCAGCAGTTTTGATGATAGCATTATTCGTGCCTGGTCTGAAATGTTGAAGCAGTGTCAGGAACAAAGACGCGAAGCTGTCAGAATAATGTCACTTTGTCACCTGATAATGTCACTTTGTCACCTGATACTTTTACCCATGTTTCTTACCCAAGTGTTCCATGTTTATACCAGTGGAAAGCCCTTTTTCTGCTCAATTTTGAAATTCTGACTTTCAGCTCAATTTGTGGTGACAGGTCACACACCAAGTTATTGTTTAAAGAAAGTTGAAACAAAGTCCTGAAAAAAGTTGTTGCTTTGTTTTTGTCATCTACAGATGAGCCATGCCCAAGCCAGGCCCCAGAAACCATCAGGTCAAAGGTCATGCTACTCACTAGTCTAATGTCATTGTCTTTCACCTGTATTTTGCCTCAATTTTTTTGATATTCTATTCTGCAATGCCTTAAAGTTAACTTAAGATCATGTTGATCATAATTATTTGATGTTCTTCAAACAAAATTGCCTAAGTTTACATATCTATTTTCTGTGGTTTTATTTGGTCACACATTCTTGCAAAATTGAATAACTTCAACTTTCCTCCTTCTGTCAGAGACATATTTGTAAAACCTTGATTTAATTTTCACTGAGACATACAGTATTACTACAAATCTTTGCAAACAATTATGTAAATTTTCTGTAACATTGAAATTTCATTTCAGAATTTCCGGTTTTCCTTTTTTGCAATAACCATCCACCGACTTTTTCTGTGCATGAAACATACCTTATGCCTTTTTGGTCCACGGACCAAGTTTTCGTCTTTGAAAAAGATCTTTTCTCCTTCTCTTGGTTAAAATCTCTCGTGTTCTCAATGAATTTTGACTTCAACTCAGGGTCCGTCTTCACTTCATAAACTGCCATTGAAAAGCCTACTACAGGCTGTGTCCAAAGAACTTGGCTGCGGCTAGAAATTGCGCATGAGTCAGTGTGAAGATTGCAGCCAGTTTGCATAGTGTTGCGTGTAATTTTAAGCCATACCCAAGCAATTCAGATGTAACCACAGGTTAATATGAGTGCCTTGCACTGCATGCTGGCAAGCGGCGTGTGCACATTTTGATATATTAGTCTGCAGGAGGTTATCTCTGAATAAGGGAAAAAATTGAAATCATTTCTGTTCTGCTTCTGTTTTCAAACTCTGAACCATATGGTAGTTTTAAAGTTTAGATCAAGGTCATTCCCAGCATGCAGTGCAGTGCGTTGTTGTTATGAGCGGCTGCTCATCTGAACATCAACACATGAGACTTTTTTAGCACATGTATAAAGAAAATTAAGTCTCATGCCTTTAAAAGAAGTCATTACTTTTATATCTGATGGCTGGTAATAAATATTTGTAACAGAAAGTACAGTAACTTTCATTAACACCCTGTATGGCTACAAAACCCAATATGATACAACAGGTGTCAAATTTCTTGAAATTTGATGTATTACCTTCATTGCATTTCTATTGACATAGTCACGAATGCTTTAAATACTGACACATTCCACAGGCGGAGCCGTGTGTGTAGTCCCTCCACTCAAAGGGCAGATAGTTTGTGATTGACAGATGATACTTGGTGAATCACTTTCTGAGAGGATGACTTTAGTTCGTAAAATACGTGAGGGTCTGAGCAAAGTTTTTTGCTGTCAAAATGAAAAATATAAAAATATATGAAAAAGGAACAAGTAAGTGATTGTAATTAGCCTGTCAAGAGTGAATGAAGTTAAGTTTTGAAAGTTCTCAATGAAAAACGTACACTACGTCTTTGGGATTTTGTGAATTAAGAACTGATTGTAGATCGAAGCTCATTTCATTGAAGTGTTCATTTGTGTTGGGCACTAGCTTGATTTGTAATTAGAAGGTTTTGTATTCAAAAAATCCCACTGGATCTTGCTACCGGTTTGTGCTATCGAATCTTGCTATCTGAACTCATTGCATATTTCAATTCACGCATATACCGGTATACATGTATACATGAACTTCACTTTTTTCCTACTCATACTGGTGTCGGAACTGTCAAGTAAATAGTTTGCACTTAATCTTGTATTTTTTCTGCACTGAAACACAATACTAGGACTTCAGTTCTTATTCTACGCCTACTAAGCACGCATTGTAATATTTAATCAATTTGTGCAATTGGATGTGAATACTTATTGTCATTTGGAAAAACTGATATTTTGAAAGATGCTACATTATTACTGCTTTCAATGTTTTAGACCAATACTTCCCACAGTCATCAAATAACATGTTTAATAAACAGAAGCTCCGTCTTGGACCCTCCAGCATAAACAGTATAAAGTTGTTTCCAAGACAACCAAAGTCTGTGGTTCGAATTTTCTTGAAGATTTCACCTACCATCAAGCTTGATAGTACAAAATGATTGTGAATTTTTACTGTTCAAAATTGACTGCTCATTAAAAACTAGTTTTAAAGACATTTCTCTGCTGGAACAATAAGGTTGCACCAAGTTAACCCTTGTAAAGGTGAATATGAACACATTTTGTAACTAATATGAACGACGCACATACACAGACATGTACAGTGTATTTAAACATTGAAACAATGTGGCACGTTGCTCTATTTTTGTAGTTCTTGTGTTTTGTAAACTTTGTAGAAATCATGAATGTCGGAGAGAGTTTCGCTCAACACGTAATCTCAATTTGAGAATGCCCATTGGTGCCAATAAAAACTGAACTAATCCATAACAACATTAATGGGCTGTTTAAGTCAACATTTTGTTGTCCCCACATGGATTTGTGTTTCAAATTTGCACGGACGTGATGACTGCATCATCAGCTGAATTGCAGGTCTTGTGATATTTTAAAGGTGCACTCTTTAAAGCCTATACCTCTTAAAGTACATGTCCCATTGTGTGGAAGATAAATAGAAAGGAAAGTTTGTACTTAATGTGAAGTTTTGTCCATGGGGGAAAAATCATAATTGTGGATAAAATTGGCCAGCTGACAATCAATACCGTTTAGTACTTTTTAAACTGTTGTTAAACCCACAACACAAGCCCTAAGTGTATGTAATACACAGTCACCTCCTGTATTTTGAAAGCAATTTTGGTAGAAGTCAGTGTAATCGTGTTGTATCACATTTTTATGAAAAAATGTACAAAGAAAGCATGGTTGTATATACTTTGATCTTCTGTACACTTTGAATACGCTGCAGTGTCATTCTCCCAAGGGAATGTTATACGTGTATTGAGCAATGTAAATCTTTGCTGTTTTGAGCGATACGGTAAAACTGACCTTCCAAGGTAAATCCATTGATTCCGTTGATTATACATTCTCTGCCCTCCCCAGAGGAAGCTGAAGTAAATTGGACTACTCAATGAGTCACTGAGGGAGGTTAGTTTTGACCACTGCCTGACATAGGAAATATTTGTTTGTATAACAACACACTCACAGTTTTGGCAGTTATGAAAAGATACGCATATATTAAATGAAGAACCTCTGCCAATGTATTTCTATTTCAGTGGGCAATCAGAAAGGTACTTTTTTTTTTCAAACTGCCTCTTGATGAAACTAGTTTCCCCCACTGCAAGTGAGCAACGGACATAAGTTTGTGCTTTTAGATGCAGAGCTCGTTTTGCTATTGGGAAGGAAATTACTGACAATGGAAGCCATTGCATAGCATGTTTGATAGTATCTTTTGGCTGGGCAAAAATTGGTAGTGTCTTTGAGTCTATCATAAGTCCCTGCAAGTCCATCACAAGTCATTTAGTCTTAAGGTAAGTCACAAGCAATTTGCGTAAACTGTGACAAAAGTATTCCTTTGTCAATGTTCACTTTGCTTCAACTGGTCTTGTGAAAAGACTTGTGACAGGACTTGTGAGAGACTTGACTTTCGCACTGGCAGAAATTGTCGTGCGAATGCCACATGTACTCTCTTTCCAATTGCAAGAAAGAATCTGTGAGGTGTTAGGATGCGGATTTTTGTTTTTATAATAATGGCATTAATTTAATTGCATGTACCTTGTCTGTGATTCCCTGTTTTCCAAGACGCACAAACAATTTAACCTGTCTGGGAACATTTCAACTTGGGCCAAAATGGTATTTCAGATATTTTAAAGGGCAAATATGCATTTAGCTTGTTACTTGAATATGGTGGTTACAGTTACTAACATTTGGTGCTTTTTGTTGTAAAATGGCCCAATTTACGAAAGAAAAAGATTGCCTTAATTTTTTATTCATTGCTCTTCAGTGTTTGTCTCGCTCCAATGTCTTGAGTTTGTTGAATTTTGTTTTCATATATCTAACCCCCACTGAAAGCACACACTAATTCACAATTTCAATTATGCTTATTATTTTAAACTGAAACCTGCATTGCTAATTCTGATGTAAGGGAGGACCTCATAGTTTGATAATAAAACTTCCAAGAAAGTAAATTGTGAAGCTTTTCCAGTTCTTGGTTGTTGTGATCTTGTCTGTTACACCTTGGCTCTTGACACAAGAAGTAACCATAGTGCTGCAGTAGAGGCTTTGCGTGGTAACCATCTTGCAGGGCAGTTCTTTTGTTCCACAGGGAAACCTTATCTGTGCATACCCTGAAAAACAAACGCACTGGCCTGCAAGACGGCAGACATGCAAACCCTCTATACCACTATCCATTTAGCACTACAGTTGAGATTGTCCAAACTTTAGTTTGGACTGTTATCATAGTTTGGGTTCAATACCTGTTTCCCTGCAATATTTTTGAGGAAAAAATGAATTTAATTTGTGGACAGCAATATTACAATCAATCAACACACACTTCGGATAAAAGCAGCTAACATTGAAAATTCTGATGAGCTGTTTCTGTCATTTACTCATTTATTCTGAAAGAAAAGTTGCCGTACAGTATTACTAGGTTGACTAGTAAGGCAACAGATTTCTTAGCAAGTAATGAATTTGTAATCATTTGAAATGCATGCATAACATATCTAAATACTTGTTTTGACTGCACTGATCAAAACATAAATGCACTAAATCCCGCTAGATAGAATGACCAGAAAGTAACAAGGTCTCAGAATCCCCCCCTTGACATTTTTTCCTGATACCTCCACAAAGCCTTTTTTTTGAAGCTGAGCCTTTCAGAGTTTTTAGAGTAACTCTTTGTGGTCATTTTATCATCAATTTTGTGAAACTAAGCATAACATTCTTGCACCGCACCCATCTGAGACAGGTCAGCCAAAGCACGCCAGCTGGTACGCATGTAGCCTTGAATTTAAAAAAATGACCGTTACAACAAAATGATATATTTGATTGATTTTAAACTTCACAAACCAAGTTTCAAAACAATCAAGTGGGGACAGCTGAGTTCGGGGGGGGGGAGTGGAATCCACCCCCACCTGGTTGTGAGAGGGGCCAAAATAACCTGGATCTTTGAGGGTTAAATATTTCTCAAATGGAATTACTAAAACACTAAAATTATGGGCATACAGCAATGCCAATTCATTAAGAGAAGCTCAGGAGGTTAAGCTTATCTAGGGACTTCACTAAAAACTACAAGGCAGGTAACAATGTCATAAATATATTTACTGCATGAAGTTAACTTCTGCTTGGTTGGAACCCAACATTCATTATAATCCACAGTCTTGTATGATGTCTCCAGACGGACACTTTGTACCACAACATCAACAATCTCCCCTTTCCACGATACCACCAGAACAGGTGTCTGAGTCGAGAATGAATTCACTGGCACGCCAGTGACAAGAAAAGAAAATGCCAGAGGGGAAAACATAAATAAATTCCCACAGTGCGGCGCGACCTCAGCGCCTGGCTGTCTTGCCCATCTTCCGCTTGCCGGCAAAGAGATGCTTGGGCATCTTGCTGGGGATCCGGCGGTCCGCTTCGCCCTTCTTGGCCTGCATGTTGCTCTTGCGTTGCACCACTTTCCTCATCTTCTCAACCTTGGCTTGTTGCTGAGGAACAGGAAGAGAGGAGACAATAAAAAGCAGGTAAAGACATTAAAGCGGCTATGTTTTTTACAATCTGTAATGTTCAAGTTCGGCTGGGAATGTAATGTAATGTAAACATCAATTGAAGTTCTTTCTTAACCCCTTCGCGCTGGGACGCGGCTAGAAACGCCGTAAAAATTGAGATCCTCAGCCCACTTTTCAGCTATTAATCTCGGCCCATGCTCGAGCGAACACGGTGAAAGAAAGCAGACGCTGGCACTTGTATATATGGTGATTGGTCTTTGTGTGTAGCCCAGAAATGAAAAGGCCGAATTTGCATCATAATCCAATAGTCCCCACTTTGAAAAGAGGCAACGGCAATGTGGACGGGTGAGTAGAGCCGCATGCCACCGAACAATGAGCCTTTTCACCGTGTAATTTAAAGCGTGCAGAGCACGCAGGGCCACAAACCGAGAATTTGCGGTTTGGCAGGTGGCCTTCGTGGCCAAGCGAGGCTGGAATTCTTGGAGTCGGCTTTCGGAAAGAAATTAACGTCGTTAAGGGGTTAAACTTACATTTGTTTACTTTAGGTCGCTCCAGTAAATAAACATAAACATTAAGCTGGAAATATTTTTCTGTTTTGCTCAGTAATGAATCCATATTCCTAAACTGTATTTATATCTTCAAAAGCTTTCATACCTAATTGATAAACTCAGATGCATCATGTCAAGAAAAAAAACCTACCCAAGGCAGCATGCATTGACTCAAATTTTGTTCAAAATAGTAATTTGCAGCAAAATACTTATTTCCCAAAGAGTTGCTCAAGTCAGAGGGCCACTTGAAAAATTTAAAACCTCGACAAGAAAGATTTAATGGGGACTAACTTTAACATCAAGCAAACCTTCCACTGCTCTTGAAATTGTCAGGTCATCAATGATAATTGCAACGCTCATTAAGATTAGTTTTCATTAATGTGAGGGCACGTACCTGTAGCTCCTAACAATCAGACCCAAGGTAGTATTAAGGTACATGCCCTGTGTTCACATCCCCAGCATGGCACAATCATGGAAGGTTCCATGATTCACATGTGTCCTCTTGTATCAGGGAGATGTAAATTTTGCCGCACAGGTGAGAGGCAAAACCCGATGTTAAACTTATGGAATACACTGACATCGGTTTGCCATTATTATCCTCTGCACATTGAGAAGGTTATGGACTGAAGCAAGGTTTCTATCAGGGAAACATCGACCTTTCCAGTTTTTTGGTTTTTTCAGTTCTCACGATCAACTCAACAATCCTGACTGTACTCACCGTCTGGTCCCGAACTCCAGACAGATCCCTTGGCGTGCGCATACTGCTGACAGACCGGCCTCGTGAGTCCGTCCGCTGCTTCTTCGGTGCCACCGGAGTCTTGCTGCGAGATCGTGTTCGGGTGTAATGTCCCTGGAAACATTCAAAATGCAAAGAGAAATTAAATAAAAAACAGCAACAAACAGTATACAAATAAACTTTGTGCTCCCAAGATCCAAGACTGATAAGATAGAAAGCAATATGGGATCATATTGACAAATTACGGAGAGGGGGGGTGGTGCACTAGCCATGAGGCCCTCTCCTGTTCATTTTCAGCTAGAGCTTTATTATTCACAAAACTTGTCTCCACAGTTAAACATATGCTGCCGTAGCATACAGACGCACGCAGGAAACCAATATTTTATCAAGCGCTCTTTGAACAAGTCTAGTACCATACAGACAACACACAGTGCATACCTAGCATTCTTACTGGCTGCTAAGGACTGAGCATAGTTCTGTTATCCCTGGGTGGGATGCCGGTCTATTTCAGGATTTACCCCCTGCTAATACTGGTACCCATTTACGCTTCTAAGTGGAGGGAGACAAGTAAAGGAATAGTTGTTTGCTCAAGGACACAAAATATGGCCTGTGGCTGGGTTCGAACACTTGTCACTCTGAGTAAGAATCGCCAACCATGATCGTCAGGCCACACCCCCCAAGGCAGTCCATATCAAGCGCCCAGCCAATGTTTCTTTGGCAGATATTTTACCCCTTCCGTCGGCTCCACACCAAACTCTGCCATCTGCTCCTCAAAGCGTTTCCTCTTCACCTAGAATTCGGAGGGCAAGAATAAATATGGAATTTGTAAAGGGCAAAACAGATAGTGTTTCAGCTTGTCAGTGAGAAAGACTGACCTAAATAAAAGGTTATTCGTGTCACTAAAACAAGCGCATTCGGCCAAATTTTGAGCACATGTAGTCAAGCATCGGCAAATGAAAAGGCAAAATATCTAGACTCACCGGCTGGGATGATCGAGGCATGTGGGGCTTGTTGATGCGACGTTTTTCCTTGGATGCATTCATGATCAGGATTTTCTTGTCACGAATCCTGGAAAAGACATTCCCAAAACATAAATCACCTGCCGACCACCGGCAAAGTAAGACTGAAGCAAATATGACTTTTTAACTTGTGACAGCGTTGGGTTTCTAAAATAAATGTCAGAATGAGTTCTTTTCCACAAAACAGCATTTTGTTCAAGTGTTTTTTACACTCCTCCAACCTTCCATTTTTCATACACCTAACGGGATAGGCTCATAAGAAAAGTGTATAAAAACCGTATCTGCATATGTGGTTTTCAAAAAACAAAAATAAAGATGTCTAAAATTTCTGTAACTCATCACCTTTCAAAGTCCTTTGTAAGTTTTCAGTTTAAAGATGGAAGTCTTTACTTACTTCTTTGCTGTGGCTCTTATTTCCTTCATTTCTTCATCATCCGACTGTAAAAATGAAATGAAGAAAAAGAGAAATAAATCAATTTGGCCCTCCCAAAATATATGGCTCTGGATCCTTCCCTGTGCATACCTCAGCCATCCCCTTTATGAGGTGTCCCTAGCAAAAACCCCGAAGCTTCAAGACGTTAATGGCATTTCACTCTGGAACAACGCCAGCACATTCAGTGCGAGCTACCTTCAAAATATGCCCACAGTACGATTGAAATTTACGTCTTTTCATCCCGGAAAGCCAGTTGGCGTCATTCTTGTATTCTCCACAGACAGGGGCTGGTTAAGGTATGTTCACTCAGCACGTGGAGACAAGGCCGACTTGAGGACCCACTCACCGACATGTCTTCATCGTACATGCCCGCCTGTTCCCTCATCTCCTCCTCTCGCTCCAGCTCTTCCAGCTTGGCCTCAATCTCCGGGTCCACGTAGTCGGCGATGTTGTGACCCATCCAGATCTCGGGGATGATGTCATCCCTCTCGTCCTCCGCCACGTCCCACTCCTTCTGGAGGTCCAGAATGTAGTCGTCGCCCGCCTCCAGCTCGTAGTCACGGTAGGTCTTGCGCTTGGGCTTGTCCACGTCCATGGCCTGCTTGCTGGCGCGATTGGCCACGGCCGCTGGTACGCAAGGAGGCCTCGGCTGTGTTCGTCAAATACAATAAAAACATGCTAGGGCAGACTGTGTCTATATTGAGAATTTTCGGGAGACAGTTACGAAAACCTGTGCCGTAGACGGAACAAGTGCAAGTTTCCTTGATCTGATTCCTGTTACTGCTTGACCACAGTGCTCTTGCAAACATTTACCAAATTCTTAATTCGGGAAATGGTACCACTGTTACCTAAAAGCCCAAAATTCCGGTCAACACATAACGGTTACCATTTTCCAACATTTCTGCGGTGCTAAGAAGCTGTGTTAAACATTTAAACCATTTCTACTAAACCTGAATTAAAATCAGTACTTTGCATCCATAAAGCTTTGCCCTGTTAAGATAACTAGTGCTTTGGCATGAGCAGCGCTTGACTGTTTTGAATGCAGGGTGAGTAAGTTGGAACCAACAAGTTTCACTGATGACTTCAGCTGTTTGAGACAGGGGACTGCCGTTACAGTGCTAGAGACAGACTCTTACAGGTGGTCCTTGACAATTCAGAAAGTCCCGATGTAGAGAGTACCCGAACGTAATGTCATCTGAACCCCCAAGTTTTTCACACATTATCTGATTACTGTGCATGTAACATAAGCCGTTTTCCACTACTCAACTTCGTCTCCATCTCAGGCTTCCTTCCCAAAACCAATCCCCGATTGTGGGCCTGAAGCGTTTAAATTACATTGGATTACTGTAATTTTTGGCTTTTTTTGCATCTTATTTGATGTTCTGTGGCACTATTAGACTGATTACTGCGCTTACAGCTTCAAAGTCAGCTAGTTAAAAACAGTTGAAGCCTGAGACGGAGCCAAAGTTGAGTACTGGAAAACGGCCATATTCACTTCAGTTCCTTATTTGGTCATGTCTATAACCCCACATTCCAGCATCTACACCGCTGAACTTCTACGCTTAGCTTTGAGAAGGGAAATCCTTGTACAGAGTGGCTTTGGTGGCAAAAAATGCAGTCACACCCATGCAAGGTATCAACTTGATACCAGTCTCACACCTTTGTGTCTCTCTGCGCTGGCATGGCAACTCGGAGACGATTCAGGACTTCGCTGACCTTCTTGCCCTTCATCTTCATGTCCACTCTCTGAGCCAGGAGGCGGTCGCAAGCCTGCACGAGAAATGAAACAACTATACATCTATCACATCAGAGTGTAAATGCCGACTGAAATCAATCAAATTATGACATGAAAAATACAACATTCACTCTCTTGTTTGTATTCATCACTTTTAAAATTTCCATTCTGCAGACAGCTGTAGGCGTTGTTTTGAAGCTCAACCCAAATTAAAAATAGATTAAAGTGAGTTAAACCTGTGAAGCCACACCCTACTCCACTGGGCAGATTCAACCTTCTCGTGGCACTCCATATCTGTTGAGACACACCCTACTTCAATGGACAGACTCTATCTTTCAGGTCACACCACCCTGCTAGTGACGCATCCTACATTAATGGACACAGTCCACTTTCCCGGGCATAGCCTCCTTAAAGGGCAACTCCCAAACTTGTAAGACCACACGTAGTTCGGGGGTGCCACCTGTCACGGAAGACCATGCCCTTACCTCTGTCTTAACCTCCATGACCCCTTCCTCTGTGACGGCACTCATGCCAATCAGAGGAATCCCTTCCTCCTGGAACTTCTCCAGCATGGCCTGGAAAGTTGAAAAATACAAACAATGGACAATCAAGGAACATTACGTGAGTGAACAAATCAAACGAAAGAGTCCAAATCTTACGAAGTTAATGCAACAACTACAGCGCAATAGGTATTAATAGGAGTTGTTGACTTTGCAAAAATAAAAAAGAATCATTGTTTTCATATTATTGAAGATGTACTAAAATGAAAGCCTTCTCTCAAAATTTTTCCAATCTCTTTTCATAACCAAACCCAAAGAGAGTGACAGCATGAAAACAAAACAACTTCTCTTTACTCTGACAAGAAGAAAATGTCCCTCTTATTTCAGAGAGATTAAGGGGAAACTGTGCTATACTGTAAAAAAGAGACAAAAATCACAGGAAAATAAGAACTCCAAAGTAACTGAAGTTTACTGTCTAGCATATCAACCTTAACTCCCTTGACCTTCTCGCTTGGAACCTTCAGGAATTTTCTAAAATCCTCCATTCTGCAGTGTATTCTTAGCACACTAATTTTGATTTCCAAAGGCCATCAAGTCTTGTGCAGCAGGGCTCTACAGGTATTTTCCTTAGTCGTGTAAAAATCCTCCAAACCTCCAGGTGTATAAGAAGGATCTGGGAGGGTTGGGCTTTACAAATGACCTTTAACTCATGACATTTGAGCTTTGTTCTGCATACCTTCTTCTCTGGAGCCAGTTCGTCAATTGTGACAATGTCAGTCTTGTTAGCACAAACAACCAGTGGCTTATTGGAGAAAAGAGGCCGTATACTCTCAAACAACTCCACCTGTCGATCCAACGTACATGTATGCATTTATATGTGATTTCAGCTTTTAAGTAGCTAACTGAATGCCTTGGGTCCCCTTTCCATCCTTCTTCAAACTGGAACGCAGCTATCATCAACTTCTATACGATCAAACCTAGAATCCCTGTGCTTCTGTCGGTGCCAAAATCCACATGTTTCAGGAGCTATGAATTGCCCAGTGAGGACCTTCCTTATATATGTATGACCACTTCTCATCAGCTGACAGCTATCAACCAATAAACAGCCCAGGCTTTGTTCCTCATCGAAATTGTCTCACGATGCATGCATTTACTCCCCTCAGAGTTGCTGGCCGACAGGAACACATAAATTTACATGTAGGGTCTACTTTTTCTACTGGTATGTCACAGAACTTTGTATTTCGCAAACAAGTAGGTGGTAAAAATAAAAACAATAATTCCCAACAATAATAATGAGTGTTAACAAAATCTCATGTTGCAATCAAAACACAAACTACTTAACACTACTGAATGAAAGTATGCCCCTCTGTAAAAGTAATGATGCAAATGTACATTTTAAGGTAAAATCTGACCCCAGCAAAGGTGATCTTTCTGCAAACACTGACTGTTCATAATAATAGTAGGCAATATAAAGTGGTCTATTCATTTCTGAAGAAGCTAAGAGGGTCAGGATTAATCAGGCTAGTGATTTTTATTCTAAAGACGTTGAGTCACCTGCTCTTCCACGGAGTGGCCACACTGCTCCGACACATCCAGGACATACAATACGGCTGCACGTAGGTGGGCAAGTGCCGTGATGGCCTGCATCTCAATGGTGTTTCTGTCCTCCAACGGGTGGTCAAGAATTCCAGGGGTGTCCACCACCTGCCAACGCAGGTAGCGGTAATCCATGTGGCCCACGTACAGGGACTTGGTGGTGAAGGCATAGGGCTCCACTTCCACATCGGCCCTGGTCACCTGGATGAGTTGAAATGTGTGAAAAACAGAGTCAATATCACTCATGGCAGCCTCGGCTGCTCACTCTCACAAATCTTAGTTACTTGGAAAGAGGAAGACGACGCAATCACAGTTTTTGCACCTTGTTCATGAAGCTGGATTTGCCAACATTCGGGAAGCCACACAGGAGCAAGGTACGAGTGTTAGGGTCGATGGACGGTAGACGGGATAAGTGCTGTCGGACCTGCTCCAGGTACTGCAAGCTCTGGTTCTGGCGTTTCATGATGGTGCACATCCGGCCCATGGCCGCCCGCTTCAACTGTTTACAGCGGTACAGCGTGTCGCCGTACTTCAAGAGCCGGACATAGTCTCTGGCAACGCTGTAAAGATAGTGGCAAGAAGGGGTAGGTACAGTTGAAATGACAAAAGGGAAACTCAAACAGGTCTTGTTCATCATCGAATCCACTGAAATCCAACCCCCGTTGTGCAATACATATTGATGAGGGGTTTGGTGTCGGCATTTTGTGAAAGTACAAAGCATGACCCCGTGGCCGACTAATACCAGTGTAGAACATCTGAATGTGTCCCTCTTGGATACTTGAAGTTTTGGTTTACCGTTCATCAGGGTAATTTATAATTGCACAAAGTAAGCCCACTAAATGGAAAAATTCCTTTTAAACTGGCAGATTACAGACTATTTTCTCAGTGCTTTTGAGGCTAAGACAAACAAACTAGTTTCGTTGTCCATGCCCTCCTGTCTCGTCCCCTTACCCCCCATCCACCATCTTTTTTTGATTTTCCTTTTTTTGGCTTATCTACTGTAATGAGTTTTGACATTTCCAATGAAGAATGCAGCTTCCCTTGACAAAAACGTACAAGAAAATTTGAAGTCAAAACTTGGGAAAGAAAGCTTCACATCTTCAACACCAGGTGAGAACTTTTTTTTTGTAACTTGGCCTGGATTTAAATATTTGGTTTTAAACGTGGGCTACAGGGTGGTCTAAGAGAAATCGTTGCCAACAATCTATTATTGTCAAAGAATTGACAACAACAACAAGCAAGTAAACGAGATAGGTTTTGGGTAGCACCATGGATACATCTCTTTTTGAGTATGTGGGATTCTGAAAAGAACCGGTGGTACTTGATGTTTCGGACAGTATGCTCTCTGTCATCGGGAGACTGGACAGAGCATACTGTCCGAAACGTCGAGTGCCACTGGTTCTTTTCAGAACCCCACATTCTCAAAAAAAAAGTATCCATGGTGCTACTGCAAATCTATCTCGTTTACTTGCTACCTCCACCATGAAAACCTTCAAATCTCAAATAACGAGCAAACAATTACACTTCCATACTTATCAATTAGATGTCTTGCTGTGTTGATCTGACCCAGGGCCAACTTGTAATGATCTTTGTCATAAAGCACATTCATCAAATCTGCATAAAACGGATGGACATCCTACAAGGGAACAAAAAAGCAAATTTAAAGGGGTAAATGGTGCTGTGTATGTTCGCACATAGTGTTTAAACTCTGAGGATTTTTCTGAACTTTCTACAATCCAACAAAATTACTTCCCACAAAATTCTCTAAGTGCAGAATTACTGTCATTGCAAGCACTGCACTGTTGCCATGGTTACTCACTCCAACAAATTCCAACTTGCATGAAAAATGAGCTTGTTGGGTGTTTATGTATGACACAGACACTTTCCAAACCTCAAAATGAACCACTCTGTGACTTTTGATAGCAAAGCAATGATTGCACTACAGCAAAACTAACTTGAATCCTAACCCTAATGTACATCTTAACCGTAAGTACATGCAGCTTTCAAGGTGAACAAAGCCATGGGTACAATCTTTTCTGATCTTCATTTTATGTTAAAAAAAAAGGATTTGTGACAGACCTCCAGTTTGGGGAAATCAGTGATGATTTGGCTGAGTTTGTCGTGGTAATTCTGCTGCGTGTACTTGACCTTGCGCATGTAGAACTGACGGATGCGGCTGATCTTGTAGTGCTTGTGGATGACTGTCGGTGTCTTGCGCTGTGTCTTAGACAGCACAATGTCAATGAAATCCTACGTATTAAGAGCAAAACACGGATCAAAACCTGTTATTTTCTTTGAAGCTCAGCCATAAGAAACTACAGAAAGCTTCCATGTCACGGACGCGTGCTCTTACTGTTCAGAAGTTGCTTCGTTCGGTGCACGTTTTTTTTTCAAAGCCTGGTTACGCTGGTAACAAAAATGTAGAAAAAAATGGTCAGAGAGCTGCATTTTAGCGAAATTACCTGTGCAAAGACATATCCATATATGTGCATACATGTACACAAAGCAGTCAAGACAGTTTATCATGCTTGTCTGATACCGGTACCTACGTTTCTTCAGTTTACACGTAAATCCCCCTTTGATATGACTGGTTGGTCACATTAGTTGGGTAAACCCTCCCAGAAATACATGAATCATTGTTCTAGAACTTGAAGGGGGCCCATTGAGTACCAGAGTGAACACATCATGCACACAATGTGTGCAGGGATCAGAGCGTTGACTAACACGCACTGTGACTCCATTCGTTTGCACTGCATTTTCTGGTTCACACTGATGTCGCACTTTGCTACTCTATACTGCCAAGGTCAAAGTAACATAAGAGCAGTAAAGGTCACTGTCAACAGTCCTGTCAAGCCTGGGGGGGGGGAGAACTGGAAATGCGCTTGTTGTGCAAACGCAAGTACTGAATACATGTGACGTACTCTACATGTACATCTAAATGATACATGTACATCATGCATACAAACACAGACCTACAGTGTCCTTCTTATTAGAACCAAGGTACCCGTATCACCCCTGAGGAAGTCTTCTACAGAATAATGGACTGACTGCAATCCTAATGGTCACTGTGGTAACTGCATGAAGTAGGCCTAACATTAGAAGCTTACACTCTACCATTATTTACAGGTGTTGTACATGTACATGTAGGCAGGCCCTGCAGGTAGACGGTCATATATATGCATTTAGGACATAGTAAGAAAATTCTTTGTACATTTAGTATTTCGTGCGTGCGGCTTACTATGATATGCCGTACCATACGTAAATGTTGAGAAAAATCAGATTTTTGGGATTTAAATTGGATTTTTTTAATTTGTATAAAAATGTGAGACAAGTTGGCTCAACTGTCTATTCAAAAGCAAGCAAATGAGCTGCATGTGTAATAGTTTTCTTTTATTTATTTGTTTTGTGACAAAATTAAACCAATTTGGATTTAAATCAAGAAATTTAGATGAAGTAATTTGATTAAGTTCCCAAACCACCATGTCTTAGCCTTGGTGAAATGCAAACAGAATAACACCTGCCAGTACATGTACCTTTAGAGAAGACACTTCCTTCAGAGACATATACATGTACATACGTACCAAGGATGAAGTGCATACCAGGTTTCAAACCAAACTCCAAGTTTTGACAAAACTAGACTTCACAAGAATAATTAACAGAGTACTTAAACATGCGTCAAATGACTAACGACATGCCATGAACAACAGGTACATCTTTTGCATGTTTTTATGAACTCGTACATCTAGGTAAAACTGCTGGTATTTTACCTTGCTCTATGTTTTGTTTGTGATCCAACTCCACAGAGCAATGACTTGATTAAATATCACTTTATTAAGGACATGAATTTTGTGGTTTTAGTTACACTATAATGATTAACGTTTCTAATCTCAAGAAAATACATGTACATGTATACTTGTAAAGATGTAAAACGTTGTGTACACCGATATTTTACCATGTTAAACCATCGAGGAAGGACACAGAAGGAGTTTGAACTGCCCAGGCTGTAACATCTGGCCAATTACCGCTTTCTGGCAGATATCGTGCACGATATGGGGCTAATGGGTACCCCCCCACATGTCCAATCCCTATACACACTCTATAGACTATTGTTACCTAACACATCCCCCTAGAAGTCTGTATAGAATTCTTGAGATTCCGATCAAACAATGACCAACACAAAGGCGGGGGTTCTCTCCACCCCATATCTTGCATCATATGGCCCCTTTTGTACCCTATGATCATTGCTGCAATTTTTCACTGGTAATCTGCATCCTTAAAATGTTGTGCACTGCAATATAGGAAGTTGAATATTCATGCCATCAATGGTGCTTAGTATGATCAGAAAATATTAAATTTAATGCTTGTGCAGTTCCTTGTATTAGGCTGAGTGCCCTTAGTGTTCATGCACAGTCATTGCCCTTTGCTTTCTTCTGGAGTTATTTTGGGAATGAATAGCCAAGTTGTCTATAAGATATTGTGTTTTATTTGGATCATTTTTGTTACGTCTTTTTTACAAAAAGATCTCTTGAGCACTCCTTGTGATGAAATAGCACATTTTGTTCGTTGTGAACTTAACTGTCCAGTGGTGGTCAACATGTTGTTGGCCAGTCTTAGCCAAATTTGTACAAGGACTTTGAAAACTGATGTTTAGGAAAGACAAAATAAAATTACAAACATTGCATGAATAATGGAAGAGTGTATCAAAGTAAAAAGTTTATTAACGTTTGCAAAAGTGGATCTTCCGCTCTCTATTTCCTTGCCATGGCGATAAGTTTTACATGTAGTTACAGTAATTGCAAACAAAACACACAAAATATTGCTAGAATATTACTGGGCCCTCTAGTCTGGCTAAGGCCAAAGCTGCAGGCAGTAATCAGGTATTTTTGGAATGTTTACTATTGTATGTCTGACCGGCGGCAATGCTCATCGAATGCTTTGAAGTGAAAGAGTTGTAACTCCTTGAGTCTCCTTCCTCTATGGCTAAACTCTTAAGTGGGCAATTTAAACATGTTAAATGACCGTACGACGTATGAAATGAAGAAAACATCCAACCTGGGCTGAGTTACTCCCAAGTGTGAGATGTATAAACTCGGATAAGGTTAAGAAATTTTCTACAGAAATTGATCAATAGTTGGGCCAGCCCAACTGCATGCAGCAAAAGACTTAAAGAGTATGGGGACTGTCCCAATATGTCCAACTAACGTTACACTTGCACTATACAGCTTAGTTGGGAAAGACGCGCTTAGCTTAGGCTACTCGATAGTCATGATAGTTGGAGCGCGCGCTGTACTACTTTGACACTGACCGAGTTCAATGAAAGTGAATATTCACCTTTGCTGTTGGTACGACAGTTATCTTCTTGAAATTATACATCGACATCTTGCCAAGATTCTTGTATGTGTAGCAAGGGGGTACCGATAGTTACAGACACATACAGTATGTACGGGTACATGTACATGTACTAAAGTGCGCAAGTGCTACGTTGGATACACAAGATCCTGGCCGTCCGAGCACACGTGAGTTGCACAATGTACGCGACCGCGAATTGACCTTGAGTCTCATTATCAGACGAAAGAGGGCGCTAGACAGTGATTACTTCACTTTTTTTCTGATGTACTGTACGTACGTACGTACATGTACGTATCATTTTTTCCCGCCTTGCCAATTTCGTGCTCAGAAGGCAGAGTCGTGTGGAACTGTGTAAGTGAATTATCTATTCGGGGAGGATAATTTCACACTTAACTTGGGGCTGCTCGGGACGAATTTTATTCCGGGATGTTTTGGAATATCTGTCGATATCTGCTTGTCAGATTGGGTTTTTGAAGGGAAAGTTTTGACTTTGTTTTGAACATGTGCTCGCACAGTGGTTGATTTGAAATGGCGTGGTGGTGGTCGCCATTTTGTTATTAACTTAGACTCGAGTCGAGGAGCGTAAAGAGCAAACATTGATAAAGCTCTGCGGTCATAGCGCAAATTGATTTCCATATTCACAAAGACTTAAAGGGGAGAAAGGCAGTTACAGTTAAAAGGCAACCTGACTATGCATGCTAGCTGATTGACATTGGTCATTGATGGGGGCCCTAGGCTAATTTCATTGTGGCTTGAAGTTGACGTTGAAATGCCAATGCCATGTGACAACAGTACTGAGTACTACTATGATGTTTATTGTTCAACGTTGCAACCGTTGTTACATAATATAGTTTACTTGTTTGTAGTGAGAGTGACAGTTCTGGTTAACTTCTGGATTAACTTTGTCATGCATGATAACCAGAAAAAAAAATCAGTACATGATGTACACATTGTTGCTTGAAGGCTGAGGCCTGGTTACTGAATTGCAAGTCACACAGAAAACTCAAGTGTGACGTGTAACCATACAACTTTGTATGGGTTCATAATGCTCTGGGCGTTTGAATGCAGCCCAGTTATTAGAGGTGCACATTACATGTACAACTCAGAGACTGTCCCTGATGTGGAGAAGTCCTTTTATTTGAAGACAGAGCCAGGCCCCTGAAAGAAAGAATGTTGCCTTATTGGGTCAAAAATCCACATGCTATTATTAAATTTTTCTCCCATGTTTTCCATTCATACACTACTCAAAAAAAGTTAAGGGCCACTTTTTATTTTTTGTATACTTTTTTCAATGAGATATTTTACTGCTAAAAATGTGCATTTGATGTTTTGAAACATTTTTTTATTTTTTTATTCCAATGAGAACACCATCTAGACAAATAAAAAGTGAAAGAACTAGACCCCACTCATTGCCTGCAAAAAAATTACAAGTTAATAAAAAAGTGGTCCCTTTTTTGTGTAGTATATAAGTTATTCAAGTATTTTCTATGAACTTTACGCAATGTCACTCGATTAACTTTTTGTGAAGAATTGATACTGGGAAAAATTGTTCTGATACAGTCTTATTCACACCCATTCTGTCCCAATGCAGACTCTTACTTGTAATCCTAGAAGTAAACGGTTGAAATTTTTCAAAACACATTGTGCACTTTGTGTTCAGATTTTATGCAACTTGCCTGCTGTGGCGCAAGCAAATAAAAGTCCACCTTGTAGAATCTGTGAAGTCATTCAAGCAGAAAGTCGTTAAAAGCTGTTGATGAGGTGTCATGGTTGTACTTGTAGTTGGCTATACTGTGTCAGCTGACCCATAGGTTTTGGGAGCCTTCGTGGAAAGCATGTCTGAGAATACTTCAGAACTGGGAAATGTGTTTTTCCTGTTGATTTGAATGGCATGTCACTCACATTTATGAACTGACTTTTGCCTAACTACATGTATTCTTACATGCATGAAACAGTGTACGCTGGGTCTGGACAAGTCGACTGTTTGCCGACTCGACCATTGAGACAACTCAACCCTCTGTGCATCAAAAGGAGAGACAAGTCAGCTGTTGAGACGAGTGGTCCGTTGAGACAGGTTGTGTGCTCAGCCAAGTGGTCTGTTGAGACGTGTGAAATATGTCAAATTCAAACAATTTAATAGCAGCGGTACTGTGACTGGCTTCTTACTACATGTAGGCCTACACTCTTTTGAAACTTTGTGCGTTGTCATGAAATGGCGTCCGCAAATGGGCAGATGTAGGACTGAGTGGGGTAGTGCAAGAGAGAGCAGGATGCCGCACATGTCCGTCAGCCCTGTGAAAGCTTTGCCGTCCCATTCTGTGTCCAAGTTAAGTTGCAGCGTCATGCAACGCACACAATACCAAATGCTTTGAATGGGTTCAAATACCTTGCACCTGCGCTGATCTTGCCACGTATTTGAATGTTAAACACGTAGACATCTCATACGGTCGAGTTTTCTCTGTGTGAATGTCCAGTTGTCTGAGCAGCTGATTTGGAAAAAGGTCAAGTTGTCTCACTGGTCCAGTTGTCTCAACAGTCAAGTTATCCAAAGCCGAGTTGGCAAGCAGTCGAGTTGTGCATCCGTGTATGCGCTGGGCACGGCGCGGTGTTCCAGTCAAATGTGAGCGGTCATGAAACGATGTGTATGTCACTTTCCGTGTACCTCGCTGAAGAGGGGCAGTTGATATGCACGTGTAAGGCACCACGGTCAAGAGAAAAAAGGGCACTGCCATCTTGGCGGTGAAACACCACTTTTTGGAGGCATCACGGCCAAATGGGAGGACACCGATGGCCATGGCCTTCATGGCCGTCGGGAAATTCCAGGCCTGCAGTCAGTAGGTCAGTGTACATGTTTATCATTTCTGTTGTCTGCCATGAAAAGAGCCAGGGAACTACACCACATTTGGTACCAAGAGTTGCAGTGTGGCCAGTCTGAAGGTAGCCCGTGATTTAGCCATTATTCAAGGCGTGCGTAGCCATCTGGACACTCAACGCACGCCTCTGCCGTTGGCACGATGAAGAGACCCTATGTGAGTCATGAGCCGAGCATGGTGCACCGGTGCCCTACATGCCTTGACAAAAGGCTACCCATGATTCAACCCGAGGTGCTGTGTGCCTGTTCTGCATGTATGCACTGCGTGTATTGGTTTCGAATACAACGGAGCACTATCGGTATCGTGTGAGCGGCGATGTGTACACAATTCTCTCATCTCAGTGATAGTAAAGTCAAAAATTAATCCAGTTACCAGTAATTTGTAAACTGACATTTTCAATTGTAAGTGCGCTGGTTTTGTGTTGTTATGAGCAGAGTTCAAATACGTCTGAACGTTAATACATACATGTACACATACCTGTACATACATGTCATTTGGACATGGTAGACAATATTGGACCATTAATTTGTACCAACAGGTGAACATGCGCAACAAGTGTTTTTGGTGACAAATCTTTTGATCAAGTTGATCGATCATGTTCCACCTCGCTGCCACGGGAATGTGCACATGTAAACAATGAGTAACGTCCTGTCAAAGGTCTGTTGAGAGCTCAACCTTTGTGACACGCGTGCATGTGCTGAACGTCATGTCTTTCCTTCCTGAGAAATTGGTAGAATTTGTCTGGCTGAAGAGTGAGTAAGGTTGATCTGATTTTAATCTGCACGCCTTTCTGCTCTTGGGGTGCCAGACTGATAAACCGTCCTCAGTCAAATGTAATTTAACAGTTTTGCAATTCGTAACTACACAATATTTTGTCAAGGAAAGTATTCCCAAGAATAAGCCTGTGTGCTGTTTGCTGTTCTGTAGCGTCGCATACACGTTATTAGGAACCTGTACTGGATCACTAGTCTCAAATGGTACAATTATTCCCAAACATGTAATGTAGGCAAAATAATCATTTTATTGTTGATCTACATGTGGTATGCAAGTACGTGTAGGCTAATCATTTACAGAATACTTGAATGGAATTGTTTTAAAAATTCATTGAATTGCACTGTGTTGAATCACACAGTACCAATAGACATAGACTTCTTACCAATATACGTTGTATGTATAGTACATGTACGTACATGTACAGGTGCCTACAAGCATGTACATGCATGTGTACACATATACAATATGTGTAACTGTAAGGATGAGGCCATCCCTGCACTGGAGACCAGGGTCACAATTTTCACCTGTCAAATTTGTCATCGCCGTTTGTGTATAGAGTACCGAAGTGTGACTTCACTGTGAACCAGAAAGTGCAGTGCAAACGAATGGAGTACGCACGTGTGTTGGTTCACGCGCTGGTTCTCGCGCTAATGCCTTTGACACACTAATTGTGCACTCGACGTATTCACTTCGCTACTCTGTTCACGTACATGTACAATATCGGACTTATAATGTGGTTTATGTTTTCTACATTACTGTTTATACCAGTACTTGACATATTTGTATAATTTGTTCATATATTAAGTGTGCAAATACAAAACACTTGTTATACAAGTTGTATGTGATTCAGTGTAGCAAAACGTGCATGTGTGCAAGTACACATGAGTTAATGGCTAGGTGTGCACGTACATATTTATAAACACCACTGTACCCCTCTCTCCCTCAAAAAAAAATTTCAATCAATATCTAAATGGGTAAGTACAAGTGCACAGTTTGTCTTCCAAACACATTATGGGATAAAAGAAGTTTTTCCCACAACTGTTTCAACAAGGGGGGCATGTGGAGAATATTGCAAAATTTCTCTTGTGGCAGCAGTCCAGGCTCATGTACCGTATTTCAAACTATCACACATACAGTCCACGTATGCGTAAAAGCACTTTTTGTGGGCAGGTGGTAGACGTCCAATAAATGCCTCCGCGGCTGACATTGTGATTGGAAGTGCCAACGTGCTTGCACATTACAAGTTTTAAGAACATTTACATGTACAAGTCTGTGTTGCCACAGATGTGACAGCGTCTCCTTAGATTACATGGTGTTTACTGGGCCACCTGTAGCAATCAAGCTCAATTAACTCAAAAGCCAATCATTGTTGTGGTCACAGGTTCTTGTGACAAGTCTGGCTTCAGTGTTGTGTATGCAACATTCCCATGTAAAAGACAAAGAAAATTGAAATAAGGCTTGTCAGGAGGACTTCTGGCAGTTCCATGATTAGGAAAGAATCTTAGCAAAGAGTTCTATTTCAGTTACTAGGACAGTACATTGCGATTGAAAGTTAACTCCAAAATGGGAAAATTCTTTTCTCTTTCCAGGGAATTCCTTTTCATTTCACAAATTGTAAAAGCGTGCCAAAAGTGGGAAACTTTTTTCACACCTTTTCATAACAAGTGGGAAAATATTTTCACAGATTTTCCCACAAATGGGAAAAAATTTTTCACAGATTTTCTCTGGTAGTGGGGAAATAATTTTGCAAGCTTTCTTCAGTTAGTAGTATTTGTGCATGTAAATTGTACATGTAGACTTCAGGAAGTTTTTGTTCTCTTGGGTTTCAAACATGGAAAGCGGAGGAAAATTAGTCTGAAACAAAAGTTCTTTAATTCTCTGGAATATCCAGAAGATTTGATTACTTGAGGAAGACAGCATTAAAATTTCAGGGCATTATGTTTCTGGGTTTAGGGCAAAATACAATGCGATATGCGAAATCAAAGCTGGCTATGGTGGAGGTCGGAGACCAGCACTGAACACCGGACAGCTGAATTGAGTAGATCCTCCATTATAGCGCTCTCGAGGTGACCTAACACTGTATAATTGAGCGTTATAACCGCTCAACCTAGGATTTAACTGACTTGCATGTGCACCACATCTGTGCACATGCACAGATATATGTACATGTATCCACATGTCCTGTGTGTGAATTACGGTTACATGTATTGGCAGATGTGTTCACCTCAATTTCGGAATAAATGCCTTGTATCCAGTTACATGTATCTCGACATTCTTGTGACGCCGATCAAAAAACCACCATGCCACCTCGTGCATGCCGTGCCGCATTGCGAAACACGTTCTGCATCCACACCCGCCGTGACATCCTAACTGCTAACTGCGTGCCCATTCATGAACGGTCCAATCAATGACATTTTCCAATAACCATGTGACCGCAAAAAGTGACATGTCATCAGAAAACCCAAGTGAAAACAGACCCAGCATGTCGCGCCAAACAACTGGCGAAAAGACAAGATTTGCTTCATGAAGATGCATGTACACAAACAATTTAAGCAGTTGATTTTTATTTGTCGGTAGAAAGAAACCTTTCAGTAACAAAATACTAGATGTAGTATCTCAATGTTGATTATTTTGTGTGCCAAACTACACCAAGAGAATAAATAAAAAGTGGGCAAATAACCCATGTCACTACAGCAGAGCAAGTTAAGCTTGTTGTACATTTCATGTGCTCTGTGACTTCATGACTCAGGGACTCCCGTTCAATTAATCAAAATCGAGACAACTTTTCTTAAATTTATTCTCGGACATTGACTAGTGTTTATTTATGGTTATCCAAGAAAACAACTGCACTACGCGGGCACGGCTCGCCGTGTTGAGCATGTGCTCGCACTTGCGCTGCATGGACCGGGCGGCTCGGCCGAGTGCATGTATCGCTACTAGACTACTACAGCACACTCTATGTGGTGAGTTGGCCCTGGCCTGCCCCAAGCGCAGTGCAGCCTGAGTAATGGACTCTTCACTACATAAAAGTCGTGCGCGAGGGGTCAGTGTGGAACATTTCTATGCACCATGCTTCTCGTTTTCGCAAGTCTCTGCATAATTTTGGAACCTTTGGCACCGCTTTCAAAAAATAGTCACACTGTTTTCGCACACTGTTTTTTCTCAGTGTTTTGGGAAATGTTTCACGCCGTGTTCACAAAATTTGCACCGCTTTCGCACTGTTTTTGCACGTCGTTTGCCCCTGATTAATTGCAGATTCATGGGGGGGGAAAGTTGTGGTCAAATTGCGAAGGCGAATCCCTTTCGCATTTTTTCCCATTCCTTTTTGCAGCGTTAACTTTCCAATGCAGTGTAGTGTACAGACATACGTACATATCAAACCCAAGAGCAGCACTTTGTACTCTTCAAAAACTGTCAGGAGGAGATTTTTTTTCTCATAAAATCAGCTCAGTGAAAATTCCCTTATGAGTTTGGCACCCATGGTGGCTCTTGGGGGTCATTTTTGGTGGCAAGATGCCTGCCAGCATAGTAACAGGGGATTGTTTTTGGTTTAATCTGTAGAGTCTCCCAGCTTTGCTACAGACCCCAAATATGGTAAGGAGCAACCAGAAGGGTAAAAGCACCAAGAGGTCTGAGGACTCCCACAAGTCCCTCAAGGAGGTAGAGAGCGACCCGATGCAGGACCAGGAGGAGGAAGAGGAGGAAGACGAGGAGGAGTACCAGGTGGAGAAGGTGCTGGGCAAAAGGATCAAGGGGGGACAGGTGGAATACCTCCTGAAGTGGAAGGGCTACCCAGAGTAAGTTGGCATCGATGCCTAGAACCTTCACAAATCTCTCCACGATCCTCCTGGCAGGAAGTGGAGGGTTTTGAAAGGACCAAGGCTGTACGGTGAAACTGTGCAGTTGTTTTCAAGTGATGCATTGTGCTAGGGTCTTGGCAAGGCCTTTCCAGAGGTTGCTTGAGGTTGCTTAGATGTTAGAGTATGATGGACTTGGTCTAGGAGGCCCAAAGCTCTGCCGGGGCATTCATTACATTTTGCTTTAGCAACAGTGCCAATGACGTTGCTTATGCTGTTTATAATAGGTCTATCAACAAAGCAATAGGGATTGCACAGGTGGTGTTGGATCTTGATGGATTTGGTTCAGTACCAAGTGAGAGACTATAGGGATTTAGGGTTAATTAATCTGAGATTTCTAATGTGTTTGCCAAGTGTGATTAGAGAACGTGTTCATCTTTCAATTTGAGAATGGCTTATTTCCTGCCCAAGATGGTGGCCAAAGGAGTGTGTTTGGTATCATTTGCAGTAAGTGCAAGTACTGAGGTGGCATTGCAATTGCCCGTGTTTTCTTTTGCAGTGACCAGAACACATGGGAGCCAGAGACGAACCTGGACTGTCCCGAGCTGATACAGATATATGAGGATTCGGTGAAGCAGTCACAGAGCAAACGGAAATCCACAGTAAACGGCGGGGATGGCGACTCTGCCAAGAGAAAGTCCAAGAAAGTCGCAGAGGTTTGTGACAGTTCCTCGGTTGGTTAGTGTGTGGTTTGGGCATTTATTCTCTTCATCACACGGGGAATGCTTCTTCTCTCCTTGCGCTCCAAGGTAGGGTTCCCTGAGGTGCCGATGAGGCAGGCAGAAGTGGCTTCCCTCTACCCCCCACATTATGTGTTTTACATGTACATGCCAAACACAAGCACCTCTGGCTATGCCGACAGTCTAAAAGTAAATTCCCTCAGGATGCACAGTTTCTGTACTTTTACTTTCGTGATACATCGACTACTAATCCGTTTCTCCTAGAATGAATTGATATTACGTCTCCTGCCTTCCTCTGTGTTACTCAGATTTTTATCATCTATGTTTCCTTCTTTTCTGTCGTGTGTGTTTATGAGGTGGGCAACATCATGTTTGGAAATGACCGAACCAAGAAGCCCCACCCACTGAGCACGTGGGCACTGAACACAGGCTCTTCTCCAATGGCACGCTTTATGTTCCAGCTGTGCGCATCATATGCGCGTGCATGCATGCTGGACTTTTGTGCACAGATTTCAGACGTGAATCACGACTGATATTTATCAAAACACATAGGAGGGGGAACTTAACCCCTTCACGCCAGGGTTCTTTTGACTGTGACTATGCAAAGTATGCAAAGCTCTGTCAAGCAGCAGGCCCCATTGAACCAGCAGCTGCATGGTGAATAGACTGTATGTTTGGTATGCACTAATCCTACAACAAAGCTGCGGCTGTGGACAGCTCCTGGTATGAAGGGGTTAATGAATCTGTCTATAGACAGGGGAAGCCCTGCTTGTTGTACTTAATAGACCTTTCTCACGATACTGTTTGTCTGGTCCCCTGTAAACCCAGTGTCAATAGTAATACAACTTCACGTTGATCGAAGGAACAGG
>NW_019091379.1:1520465-1556764 GCF_001949145.1 Acanthaster planci | reverse complement strand
CGGATAATTAAAAAATTCATTGGTTAACCTACTTAAAATTGTAAATCAAATGAAACCTGAAGGACCAAACAACACATTGTTTTTTGTTTGAGAGGCCTCAGTGACTTCAGTTGCCTGCCATGGGGCTCCAAACTTGGTTGATTTTACACCATTTTCAATGGAGCTTGAATTGGTTCAGTGCACCCTTATAGACATACTTTGTTTTATAAGGCTTTGCAGCACTTGCAAAAGTGTACAGGATCCGCACCATCACAGCCCACTGAGAGAAGTGTCAGCTTTGTGACATGTCACAGCCGCTACGCAGGATGGTTTTTGTTTGCCTGGTATTACCTAGACTTGAATTCAAGTCGTTTGTCAGCCACGTTTGTCATCCATGAGCCAGCATGCTGCGTCGTTTTACAATTAGTGCTGAGCCTGTTCAGCCTGCCATCCATCCAGTGTGTCACGCTATTCGGCCCATATGGTAAAATGTACAAGGTGCGGTCGGGCTGTTCAGTACCAGCCCACCATCGCGAGGAAGGTGGACTACACCTGGCCAATTACCGACTTGATTTCAAGTCTAAGTATTAACCAATCTTACCCAATAGCACAAGTCGCTGGGAGGGGGGGTGGGGGTGACATGCAAAAGTCAAAGGTCTTAAAGATCAAATGCCAGGCTCTGTTGTGTGTTCATGCACATCATGGTGGCATTTGTGTTTGCTTGTGTACTCCATATGAGTGATCTACCTTTATATATAGGTGTTATAATTCAACCATTACTTTCAGTACTGGTGACATCAACAGAAGAGGAATTCAAAATTTAAAGTAGAAGAACTCCTTACTTGAGACTTTCCTTGGGAACAAAATTACATGTTACTTAAAAGCACTTGAATTACAGGCATTTCAAGATTTGTTGAGATACATGAAATTGCAAGAAAAAAGATATTTAAGACTTTCAATGAGCTTTCATAATGCTTATGTTTTATCATTAGAAATACAAGCATGCTACAATTGTAAAAACTTAGCAGATGGGCCAGACCAGGCTGGCAAAGACACTCATCATCAAAGGTGTAAGACACAGTACATGCAAGTTACATGCCAATAATGATGTCAGTCAGGCTTGAAAATAGACCATAGGCTTTGGGAAAATTTGACCTGTGACCTGAATGGAAAAATTTTCCCATTTGAGTTGACTAAATTATAACTTGGACATATTTAAAACTGCATTAATTGCTGAAACTTTTGACACCCCAGAATGTACACTGGATTCGATAGAAGGAAGTAATTAAATCACTGGTGAACTTAGAAATCTATAATTGGCAAAAAAGAACAATTCTGCCTTGATTCAAGGTGAAGGGTAGGCTGTACGTATCTTGTAAAATCTATTTTCATATGTGTAACTTGCAGAACTTGTGTGTTTAAACTGATGTGCAGCCACTGAGCAAAAATTTTATCAAATTTATTTGCTCAGCAAAATATCAAACCAAACCAGATCAAGTCAGAAGCATTACACATCTCTGGGTTTTGAAGTGAACACATTTTGACAGAGCAAATATTATCATCCTTTTTCTGTCCTTTTGTGATCAGAAACTGGGAGTGGGTCTCCTTGAGGATGTAGTTTTTAGGTTAGAACAAAGTTTGTAAATTTGCCCACACCCTGATCATAGATTTCATCATCTTTTTCTGGCAACAAGATTCCACTGTGAATAGTCACTTTAATGTGACCGAGTCTGAAGAAAATCCCACGCAGATGTTGGAACTAGTTGCTTGCACACGCCAAAAAACAACATGCCCACCCCTTACATTACATATCTAAAAGTGGCATATCCAGCTTTTGGCTTGGGGGGGGATTAAAAAGCGAATGTGGCTTTGGGCTCATTAAACAAGATGTTGGGGCAGTGGTGTATCCATGGGGGATGCCTGGGACATGTGGCCCCTCCCCCACTGGAAAAATAAAATGGATCAATGGATATTGAATAAGGCTAACAAAAAGTTGCTTCAAAAAACCACACCACTGAAAGCTGATGCCCCCCCCCGTTAAATCCTAGCTACTCCATTGTTGGGGGAGAAAAAAATACCAAAAGCCATATTTGCGGTTCCAACTCCCAACATCCTTGCTTTTATTTCATGGTGTTGTTTTCTCAGGATATGTTGGTAGTAATATACCAATTACCTTCTTACCTATGGATTATTCTTTGTAAAAAAAAAAAACTCTCAGGGGGGGAAAACCACCCCACCCCTCGCTGGACACACCACTGATATACCTTGTGGGGACAAATTACTAAAATGAAAGATGATTTTTTTGCTCTTTCATTTTTCTTTCTTCCCAAAGTGCATAAAAAGTCCCAAAAATGTAGCCTCACCTCCAAAAAGGCTGTGAGAAGTTACATAAAAATTTTAAATCTTAGGCCCCCCCCCAAAAAATACAAGTCTGGCCTCCACAAGAAAAACTTGGTTCTGGATCTGCCTTTGCACACACTCACAGTCACTCAAACAAAACATTGCAACATTACAAATATAGCTGCATCCAACAATTTGAAATTTATTACTTATTATCACAGAATGTTTTATCAAGTTTCATATGATTTTAGAAATGCCTGTGTAGCACAGTATCAAATCAACAAAGTTATATTCATGGATGTCTAGTAAAGTCATTCAAATTCTCAGTCAAAATTTGGATAGTTTCATAAACTGGCACTCTTCGTTTTAAGCCTTGAGGAACTTTTACAAAGTTCTGTTTTAGATTTCCTTACATTGTCCATGTATACATGCGAGTCAATTCAATATGATCATATTATCCTCTTTAGGGGGAATCACAAAATGGGACTTTTTTCTATGTATATACCTGCTAAGAAAATAACTTCTGTTTATCTGATCAGAGAGATGCATGCTTCTAGAACAAGAAGATGTGGTGTCAGCAGTAAAAAAAATTATATTCATGTACATTTGAGTACTTTGTGTTTCACCTAAAATCACAAAGGCCGGGAAGGGACGAGAACACAAAACTGTCAGACTTGTGCCAGTTGATAAATAAGTTTGAAATAAAATTCTGCTTGAATTGTCTCCCCTTCTTGGCACTTACATATGGCGGTGAGTGACTTCAAAGATGCAGTGATCACAAAGAGAATTTACAGAATGGGGACAGTAGGTTTTACACATGTACATGTATGAGCTTTTGCATTCAGATAACAATTGAGTTCAATTTTACCAGTACATGTACTTCCTCAACTACATACTTTTCAGATTTAAGACATGTGCATGTACAATAGACGAAATCAAATTTACAGAACCAATTTTGAATTTTTACAGGTTAAAGCCAGTCGTTTGGAATTTTAATTGCAGATTTCATTGGTACAGACTACATGTACATGTACATGTACGCACGTAACATCAGAGTGTACTTTGTACATGTATAACTAACAAATAGTAAGATGTGCACACAAGCATGTCCATGTACATCTTAGTCCATATGCTGGTATTATGCCAGATTCATTACAGTCTTATGAGTACATGTACATGTAATGTCAAACACAGATAAGAAGAGCACAGTCAAAACAAGGTCACACAAGGTCAATTTTAGACCTGTCCCAAGTCTTTCTTTTCCTTCGTCTTCCATTTCTGATAATATAAGATAACTAACTATAACTAACTATAACTAACAAGGTGATTCATGAAGTCCCAAGGACTTTGGTATTACATTGCTTCAATGTACATGTATGTACTATAAAGAGTACCCAAGTGTGATGTCATTTCGAACCAGAAAGTGTAGTGCAAACCAATGGAATACTTGTGCTTGTTGGTCCACATGCTGGCTGTCGCACTAATGCCTTTTACACTCATAATTGTGCTCACTATGACGTATTCACTTAGGTACTCTATAAATGTTACTGTACCACAAAGGCTACAGCACTAAAAAACATCAGGGTCATATTCAGGACACGAAAGGAACAAAAAAGAATACAAACCAAGGAAACACATGCATCGTCAATCTCCATTGTACACGTACATGATGTAGCATGCCTGCAGGGTACGTACATGTACACCCAATCCCGCACCACACACTCACATTTCACCTATTTCGCGGCGACCAAAAATGTGAGGACCCAGAGATGTCCCCACAACTCGGTTCAAATTTCCCTAACAAAAGAACTTGTCCCCTGAATGGGGTGAATGCCTACCCACAGTAGCAGATGTTGTCTTTTTGTGTTTCACAGTGTCATTTTTGTTTTTCATTTTTATATACGACAATATCCAAATATTTCCCAAACAATGTGCAAATCAAGTACATGCAAATGTAGACCTCTTTTATTAACGGAAGGCACAAGTACGCGTAGTTCTTTATGAGGAGAAAAGTTTTAAATATTGAGAGACATAAAGTACTCACCAATTAAGACAAACATGTACATGTGTGCATGTATGTATGGCAATATTACTAATCTACAGATAAAATAAAATGTGTACAGAAATGATCTTTACAACCTTGGGTAAAGTACATGTAAAAAAAATATATTAAATTTAATACGCAATACACATGAATAGTACATGTACATTGTACCTGCAGATGTTGACAGACACTCATACAATTTATGTTTTTTCCTCAATCACTCCCGTTTCCCTGACTTGCCTGAATTGATGATCCCGTTGCTTACAAATTTACTCCAACTTTCACATTTTTGTTAAGAAATAATCTTTTTCAATTTGTCATGATGCCTGAAAAGCCTTAGCCTTTAGATAGAAAACTAGAATTTCTTTAGAATTTCATAAAAGCATTATCTTGTGCAGTAATTAAGAAGTTAAACAGATTGAAACTACACATGGCTGGAAAAGCCAGCAGCCTTGGTTTCATAAGGACGCCCTTTAATACGGTATATACATTTTAAATACATATTTAAGAAAAAATAAATGTATGACAGTTTTTAATTAAGCAGAACACCAGAGACAGAACGATGGAAGATCTTCTAAGACAATGACAAATTCAGGATTTGAGGTGTACAATTTACTCCTGGCATTTTGGCCACATGGAAGCACTGTGTACATCTTCTGCCTCTTGCTCCATCCAACACTGTACGTAACGCAAACCCAACATCTGTACCAGTACTCCGAGTTAACTGGGGCATCAAGCCCGCCATCTGAAGTAATAAACTTTTGTGTTTCAGGGCTGCATGCAGTCCTGCATCTACCAATACAGGGCAGCTCAGGTAATGCACTGAAATTGGGCAGTAGGCCACTTGTACATACCGGTACGTCTGTCAATAATTTCATGAAGAAAAGCACAGTTTATAGATGCTTTTTCTAAGAACCATGTTGTTAACGGATTTTAGACCAAAAAAAGGACCTTAGTCATGTTAGTACAGTGAACTGTTTGTTGGTAGTTACTTTCATTTATTTCTACAGTATTTTCTGCCATACTTGACAAATTAGCAGAAAATGTACCTCAGTTGATTCCGCAATGACAGTCTTGGTTTCAGAGTGTAAACTAGCCATATTAATGTTAACATGGTTTACGGACTAAATCATATAAGCTTTCATTAGGTAGTCCTTGGGAACCAGACCAACCTTGTTGTTCCTTTCACCAATCCACCAACTGAAGGTGTCGTACTCCTTGCTGATGATGTGTACCATCTCGCCTCGTCGGAACTCCAGCTCATCCTGGTCATCTGCCATGCAATCCCACAATCCAATGTAAATGTTGGCGTAGTCTTCCTCCCACGGTTCCTTCCTGATGGGCAGGTCTGCAATCTCATTGGCAGCTCGGGAGGGCACAGGTGGGGCTGGGGTGGAGGCAATGGCTGGCTTGGACATGCCCAGTGCCGGTTTGGCCACGTTCTTGATGTTCTTGCCTGGGTAGGTCTTAATATGCATGTGCGGTGAGTAGGGCCTGGCTGGCTGTGTGTCAATGGGAACTGATGGTGGGGGAACTGGTCTGTGGGATGTGGGAATGGGGGGTGGGGATTCAGACTGGGGGGGTTCTGGTGGGAGGGGCTTATTAGCGGCTGAGGGCTTGGGAATGCGTTCAGGCATTGGTGCCGGTGGGGGAAGCTCAGCTTGCGGCACGTCTTCATAAATCTCTTCGTCGATGGGTTCCACATCTTCCTCATTCTCCCCTGCACCAGCAGGTGGCTCAGCCACAGGTGCCACTGGGCCACCCATCTTGGTTGCTTGGTAAGCATCCAAGTCTTCGTAGGTGTCTCCGTAATCATCATCATTGACTTCACAGGATGGGCCTGGGGCTGAGGTGTCATCGTATTCTTCAGACAGATCCTCACTGCCTCCAGAATTGTTAGGGGTTGATTTGGCAAGAGGATCTGTGAGAAACAGATAACGTTGGTGATATCACAATGATCGGCTGTCTATAAGTACATCGCCTTTTGCTGTCATTTTGCATTGGAACCAAGCATATATTATCAGGGCCGAGATGGCCGGACTTGGGTTTGAGTTCCACCCATAGAAAGCCCATGAATTGTTGTTTTTTTTCGAGAAAAAAGGTCTCATAGAAAACTAAGTATATTTTGCTGACTGAAGCAATTATCTTGATTAAAGTGGCACACTTAATGTAATATATTCAACATTACGTGTGCCACTTTAATCAAGATAATTGCTTCAGTCAGCAAAATATACTTAGTTTTCTATGAGACCTTTTTTATCTAAGAAAAACAATTCATGGGCTTGCTGTGAGTGGAACTCAAACCCAAGTCCGGCCATCTATGACCTCTGGCCATCAAACCTATTAGGGCAGGTCAGTAAGCCTAAGTTCAGCAACACAGGAAGCACTGGAATCACCGTCCGAATCTCTAATTTAGGGAAATGTCTTTATTTACACTGAGAAAAGTTGGCAGGAACTAGGTCATAAAATCTGAAAGGTTTATAAAACAGGTTAGTTAGTTAAAAATTAGACTCATTCATCTTTCTCGTGACCTTTGAGAGTTTGTTAGTATTAAAGTATTGATGTTAACACCTGTAGTCGATTTGTAATTGATGAGTCAAAGCTAATAATTCTCCATCATCGAATATAGGACTGTTTGCAGCTGCTTTCCTAATACCTGGCGGCACTGGGAAACAAGAACTGAGCAGGTGTCACGAGCCATGATGTATACCACTGTTTATTTTTGGCAATGGGCATTCTTGCCACTTAGCCTTTAATACCCACCTACAGAGCTTGGTCCAAGCTTGCTAGCGACACTGATGGCCTTGATCCATTCCTGTAAGTCTTTCTTGTTCTGTGCAATGAACTGCAAACCAAGCATAGAAAAAAATTATAAAAAGATCAAAACACACCTTCTGGCAATGTATAGACCACTTGACGGCAGGATTATTGTACAACAAACTGATCCCAGGTGCAGGGTTACTTTCGGCCAAAAATACAGACTTCTGAAACTAAGAAGGTGCCACATTAAGAGTCCTTTATTAAATTGGACTTAAATGCTGACAACATTGTGAGTAATCTACACGATTTGTATGACACTCCTACCTGTAACTGTAACCCTCCTGTGCAACGTTCGGAGGCCCTGCCATGGAGCAATATTGGCTACAATGAAGGTCATGTAGATAGAGCAGGCAAGTTGAAGCTCAACACAAAAGAAACGGGCAATTTGACAGTCCAACCTACACGTCTCACCTTACTCTGTAATCATACCTGGTACGAGCGTTTGGCTGGGCACACCACCTCAAACAGCAAGTCCTTCCTCTTATTCTTCCTCTCAAACTCGGGGGCCTCTCGTCCCTGGTACCCCGTCAGCACAATCTGGTTGCACTGCTCCTTGTCCGTCTTCTTCTTGTAGTAGTACAGGATGTTGCCCTTGATAATGCAGTAGCGTTTCTGCCAGCTCTGTAAACCGAATTGTCCTTCTGGTAAAGGCAAGTGGAGGTGAGAATCATGATTTCTGGAAGTGGTTGCTCCTTGAGTTAGTTTAAAAGGCCTATCTGTTATAAACTTTTGCATGTAACTGTTAAAGTCAAGTCCACTGCAAGTCCAGTCATGTATCCCATCACAACACCACTTATAGGTAAAAGGGGGTCAAATTTGACTAAGGAATACCTTTGTCGTAGTGCAGTTCAACACCTTATGAGTTGACTTGCATAGTACATGTACATGTACAAGGTCTGAATGACTTGTAATGGACTTGTGGGGATGTGTCATGGACCCAGCTACAACACAAATGGCAAATGCATAAAGAAAGTAAAGCGCTGTAATGAAACTTTGTAGCTGATTCTGCCAATGGCGGCAGAAAGATTTTCAAAGTGAGGGCGCCAGTTGTGAGACCATCAGGCACCAGCTTTTCAACAGACTGATCCATTTTGCCCCATTATAAGACCCCGCCAAAGTGTGATGGGCGATGTCCCAAATTGAGAACGCAAAACAAACAGGTCCAATGTATGTACTACAAATGTACTATTGCTTGTTTAAGCCACAAGCCAAAACGCAAAAACCGGCAGCTGAAGGAAAAGGGTCCAAGAATTGATATCCTGAAGGAACAAAGTGGTGACGGAGAGTGACAGGATAGAAAGGATTGACAATAAATGTATCTGATTTGAGGATCCTTACAACACTGTGGAAATGGCGCCCCTTCAAATTAACAAATACCTTACGCTCAACAGCACCTGACGGTCAAATTTATCAGGAACTGAAAGGGCTCCTGGACCATCAAGTTTACCGTAATAAAGTCCAAATTACTGTAGTTAGCATAAAGTCATAAATATTGTTTTTAACCACTGACGGTCAATATTGGATCGAAATAATTTCAATCAATCCCTGATGACTAAAATGACCTTAAAGGATATCTAGTCTCATCATTCACAGCAGATATGCATGTACAGACCATCACAAAACTACAAGTAAACCAGCTGTTGGCCAGATAATTAATGCTGGCCACATTCCTTGCATACAAATCATGAAGGAGCTGCTCTGTTTGTGTAGTCAACGGAAACTTTTGGCCTACATGTATTACAGAATCCAGGGCCAGTGAAATTCAGAAAAACTGAAGAAAGAAGTCGGTGACTCATGCTCGTTGTTGACGTCAGATTTCAGGAAAAAGTGCTTAGAGGTTTGGCCCTTGTGTTTGCAGGAGTTAGGGACTGACAGGGATATCATGGAAATGGAAATTTTCATACACTAATCTCATATTAGTTTTTTAAACTGGAAGTCTGAAGGTTTTTGAGGTTTAATGGTCTATAAAGGATTTGAGATATTCTGCAGTGATTTTCATGAATGCAAATATTTGAGAGGGCTCACTTCCATATCAATTCGATTCCCAGCTCCTTACAACTACCAGTACCTGCTTGCTATGGCAAAGACCTTCTTGTCCAAGCAAGATAAAAAAAGGACTATTTACCCTTCCGTTTCTTATCCAGGTAGCCTTCCTTGCTTGGTGAGGTTAAGTCAGATGCTGCAATTGGGTCTACTTTGACATCGCCTAAAATTAAAAAAAACCACTCAGCCAATCATTAACTTTATTATTAACTTAACTTCATCCTGACTGTTTTCCTTTGCATTGAAAAAGACTCCAGGATAAATGGAAATATTTATTAATACACATTGACGGATGGAAGTGGAGGAAGGAAATTTCAATTTCACGTGGATTTTTTTCCTGGGGAGTTGATGATTTAAGGACAGCTGATATCATCAGTTATATACTAAAAGCCTAATTAACATTGGCTGTGCATTTGTACTTGTATCTGGATACTGGAACCAAGGACATTACTGCAGCGTACACTGGCAGATTGCAATGCCTGGCGAAGGGATTCGAACCCAGAACACCACACTGAGGGGTGCAACGTCTGGGCCAATAGTCTACTTAGTATTTTTATGAGTAAGATTCAAACCATGAGCACTTAATAAAAAGAAAGCAGGAAATCTGTTACATCTAAGCACTGAAAAAAGTGTATAAATTCTCTGCAACAAACAAAAACCACTGTGAATGCAATTCTGAAAAGGTAAATTTCTAATTGTTGGAGGACATCATTTGGCATGGATGCCTCCGAGTTCCTTATTTCTTCTTCAATGAAACAATTTTCAACTTCACTGTCTGAAAAATATACACTGTAGTATGGTGCAGTACTGGTATGTGTGAAGATCTCTATGGATGCACACATGTACAGTACGAGATGTTGGAAACCAGACTCCAGAGTCCAGACACACTACATGTATATTTCTTTTCTTCTCAGAACATTGGATTGACAGGCTTTCGGGTCACAGTGTTTAAGTATACTTATGTCAATCAATTGGAGTGGGTTGTTCTTGTTATTTGTAATGTCCCTTTGTTTAGTCCATTGATTTTTATGTTTGTTGAATATTGTCCTACCAGTATCTGTTCTGAATGGCCGAATAAATAATAATAATAAAAATAATAATATCCACTTTGAATTTTAATAACAAAACTCCTAGGAATTAACCAGTTACTGTCTTACCATAGGGATCACCATCCAGGTCAAACATCCCACTCCTTTCTTCTGGCTCCTCCCCCTCATCCTCCGAGATCTGGGAGGAGTCATTGCTGTGGGTGGATTCCGGCACGGTGTCCTCGTAGATGTCATCGCACTCGTCTTCGTCTTCTTCCTGGGTCTTGTCGGCTGAGGCGCTCGTCGGCAGGTCAACATCGGCATATTCCTCTGCAAATTACAATTCAATGTGATACATCATTAGTACATAGGGCTATATTAACCCTAACCCTCCTCAATCCTTCACCTGTTGGAGGACTGAGGAGTGTTAGGGTTAACATGGTTAATTAATACATGTAGAGCTGGAAACCTATGGTGCATGTACTGTACGTGTACCGAACATTTCAACTTGAACTGATTTCATGTACGTTTGGGGCATGATGGGCAAGACATTATATCAAGACAAGAAAATGGCACTAAGCCCTGCATAATTGGCCCAGCAGAGGCCTTGTACTGCACAACATGTGGCCATGTGATGGTTTGTGATAATTAAGTACATGTACTGTACATGCAGAATTGACTTTTGAACACACTGGGTAACCCTTTTAGAGGTACATTATGTACATGTACATAACATAATCTTGAAACAGTTTCCGTACCAATTACTATCACGATCAAAAATAACTGGATGCCTCACCATGATGTACATGTACACGTACGTATTAAGTTTAAGATTTCTAAACTTGTACCGATTTGGAGAATGCATACATGCATGTAGTGTATGCATGTACATGTATAAAGTATGTAAATGGTTCAAGGTCAACGTAGCATAGTAATTTGTGACTTCCAATGAGCATGAGCTGCGGAAGTCCGAATGGCACACACATTAAGTGCAATGCTCTATTTACTGTCAATCACGTACTACACGTACCATTTTAATCCTTTTTGAATTTAAAATCATATAAATTTAAAAAGGGGAAAATGATAGTGATGACTGATGTACATATGTACGTGTAAATACGTAAAAGTACCAAACGAATCCACTTTCTCCACCAAATTTTGATATTTATAACAAAAGTGCACTGTGCATATCCCATGTACTGTAAATGGTGCAAATGGAACTGATCGTGATATGTACATGTACAGTGTACATTTACGGCAATTACCAGCATGTACATGTAACTGTGTACTCCAAAATAATGAAACCTACTGCATGTCCAAACGTTAACACTCTTTTCACCATTCAATCACAATTCAACTTTTTAAATTTGATACTCATCCGACATGTTAACATTACTCTTTATAACAAATAAAGAAAAGTGTTGAATTTGGAAGTAATGTCATGTGTCATTACTTTGAGTCATTTGTGCTGTCTGGAAAAAAAATAACATTTGCATGAACTCTAAAACAAAAACTGTTACAGTTTCTTTTATCAAATTCCGTCCGACATGATTTGGGGACTTTTGAAACATGTCCACGATTGACTGTAATTATTGCTTTGAAACATGTCCGAGAAATTCTCAACATAGTATACAATTTTGCTATTAAAGAACAGTGAATTAAAACAACTGACATACAGTGATATGATATGAAACTGGCATTCCTACACATACATGTATATTACCGGTAGTGCATGTCCATGGATAAAAATACAGTATAACAGGCTTCAACCTAGTTTCAGAGGATCAAGGTCACTTGGTCTTGAAGGCTCCCCAAAACTACAGGGCACCAAGGCCATTTTGGAACTGATATTTTACTTATTGGTGACTTTAACAGACTTTCTTTCAATTTCAACATTGATCTTTCAACCTGCAATTTTCACTGTTTCCGTTCACACGCTGAGCAGTAGCACTGCTTGAAATGTAAAAAGTAAAAACTTGTAAACAATACTGTACATTTCATTTAACATTTAAATTACCATTTGGTGTTGAGTCTTATTACTTGTCATGATGCCATAAAGCCAACACTGTCTATACTTTGAAAAACACTGTAATTACTCACACACATTGCAATTCAAGCAAGCCGGTCACTGGGTCACAAACATAGAAGTCTGCTGTCATGCTGATGTGAATACACCAGTAGAATAGCGGGGAAAAAAATATAGACTGGGTTGTATTCCCATCAGCAATACCAAAATATTGGTGACTCGGTCTCAATACATGTACAGAATCCAATCGGTGTAGAATGTATAACTCTGTGCTGCGACCCGCAACCAATTAATTAATCTACATGTATGTACATGTATGGTGCCGCGTTTTTAGAATCACACAACTCAACTATATTGATATGGTTACTACATGTATACCACATTGTCTACAGCTACAGGGCAACTTGAATGTAAAACATCTGTGAAGAAAATATTGCTCGGTGCGGCCGGCCGTTGACAGAAACACTATCCATGTAGCGCTAAACGTTAACTTGTAACTTGAAAGTTGAACACATCTTTAAAATAGGCTTAGTGATCATTGAAGAGGGGCACGTTGGCCAAGTGGCCGAAAGGTGTGTGCTATTTTTAAAGGGCATCACAGCAATTCACTGGGGCATCACAGTATTGGCCGCTGTAAAGATCAAAGCCTGACGTTACTCTGGATGAACTTTCAAGCAAAGGTTAAAATGTTTGCTCTTCCTGTACATGTATGCTTTGTGGAAAACAGGCACAAGGATGTACATGTACACAGCTACAATGTACATGTACACTGACAAAAGTCCAACTGAATGCCGAGTTAGGGACTTCCCCTAAACTTTCTGCAATGGAAGGATATCGGTACTGTACATTATGTGGTTCACTACTACTTCCGTCCAGAGAAGAATTGTGCTGCATACAGCCATAAGCACACACTGTCAACCTTTGAAGTCTTTTTTCAAAGGCCAATTTTCTGTGAACAATGGTACATCAGTTTTGCTTTTATGGAACAGTTTTGCTTTTATGAATTCCAACAGATTACATACATGTACAAGTACATTTTAAGTCTATTCATTCAGTGTGCATCACACAAATCATTATTCATGTTATTGTGCATTGAATATTTAAAAAAAATGAATTTTGACAGCTTCCAGTGGTGTCACAATAGCCTCCTCAGCAACTGATGAAGCACTCTCTTTTTTCAAAGGTGAAGCCTTGAAGCATCGCTAAGAGAGGCTCATTTTTCAAGAAAGCAGTCAATGTTTGCATTATGATGCCTCTCCCACAGACTGCTTGATTTATGTTGTAACTAATTAATTTGGTCTACATGCATACAAAAGTAATGTTAAACAAGAAATTTGTTCCAAAATACCTGCACTTTTCCAAACTACCGGTACCTGCAGTTTCCATGTGTATATTCACAAAATGTTTGAACCCAGCTTTATGCACACACATGTAGCACTGCATAATTTGCTCAACAATGCTTCTTGTTGTCATTACTTTCTTTGGTTGCTACAGGTATGGTACATACACTGTAGTTCTTTAGGCCCTGAAAAGCAAGATAGTAAAAAATAGCAAATTTGTCATGTGACTAGCTCTAAACCAATCAAGACACAGAATCTGCAGGCGATCATGAACATTCCATCTGATGTACCGGCACCTGTTTCAACAGGTTGCAGCAATGGGAATGGGTACCTTTTAAAAAGAAAGAAAAGAGAAAGCAAATAACAGAACCTCCCCTCCTTAAAAAATCCGGATTTCTTGGTACTGAATCACTAGAAGCATTCCCCTTAATCTCTTCAAAAAGAAAAAGAATTCCTCACATTTCCCTCATTACTGCAGATCCTGCTAAAAATCCATTAAACATGGTCTTAAAGCCACAAACTGATTCACTTCCTCATTGCAAGTCAGACCCACATTGTGTGACAAAAGGAGATCAGAAGGAGCAATTCCAGGCGGTAAAATTCCCAATGTCTGTTAAGCAATACAATCCTTCAAAATCCACCACAAGATTTGGAGGATTTTTCCTTAGAATTCAGAGCTTGAATAAGTACGTGTACGTACATGTAATATGATGTAAACTCCTGTACAAAAAATACAGTAGGCCTATTTATTCAGCAACAAGCCAGGCAAGAATACTCTCATCATGCCCATGTACTGGCAGCTATACAAAGTTCAGACATGCAGGTTCAAACTTCAGATGAAAGTGAAACCGATTTGGCCTTGCCAAGCTTTTTCTGCACCAAAATCACTTGACTTGAAATGTGTTCAACGTTTGCAAAATCACAGCACAAAGTTTTGATCTAATGTCACAATCATACATGCAAATGTACATGTAGTTCATGTTCAGTCTTCCTCGATCACCAAGTACCGGTATGGTACTTGTGTGAAAAGCCTTTAAGTACATGTACAGTACATGAACATTATGTACATGTACATGTATACACCTGTGTACTGTACAAAATTATGAGGCACTTGTAGCTCATTGATTGGGTACACATGGCATCTTCGTGAAGATGTCACGTTTACTCAATCAATAAACTGTGGAAGAATTCAAGCCAAATATTATAGTCATTAAACCTACAGTACAAGTAATATTGCCTAATCCAAAAAGGCCCATTCCATGATTTCAAACATGCTACCCACGTACATGTGCGTCCCACATACAGTGTACATGTATAACAGGCGTTTTACTCTCAAAGATGTTGACTTTTTGTTTTCATTCTACTGTTGGGCATCTTGATGGAAACATGGAAAATACCCATAAGAATTTGGGCATGGCCATGCAGTCTTTGTGATGATCATGTCATTGACAAAAACCTGGCATTCTGTACAGTGTGGGACAAAAGGGGGGAGCTTTTTAGAGACTCGCCCAACCTAGACGACAAAAAAAAAATTGGACTAGAAGGGGCACTTTCAAAGTAGAACCCCACATCAGCACCCCCCTCCCGTATTCCAACCATGCCACTACATAAACAGGCTGAGGTATGGTAAAGGGGGCAAGGGAGGGGCTGAATAAATGGCAAGACTATATGGTTTACAACATGCCTAGGGCAGGCTAGAAAACTTGAAACCGCACACAGAGTATATCAATTTGAATAGCTTGATCCATAAATCCTAACCCCCCCCCTTCGAGTAAAGTTATAATGTATACAGCCATACAGCAGCTGGCTGTATGGAGGAAGCTTGGCTGGGGGTAGGGGAAATGACGCTTCCAACGGTGGGTCCTGTGGGAGCATTTATCAGGGACCTGACTGGTGCAGCTCTCTCTCTACCCCCTTCTACCCTCGGCATCCAGCTGAGGAAATGCTGAATTTTCGATGCAGAGGGGGATCGACTGATCGGCGGGTGATTATTACGCAGGTGACTACACACAACATGGAGTGGAGGTCCCCGGAGAAGGATGTAAGAGAATGGCCCAGTAAATGGAATCAAATTACAGGAACCGAGGTCAGCCCCTATCTTTGGCAAGGAGCTTAAAGACGTGTTATATTTAGCCAGCTTGAGACTGATAAGCTCGCCATTTTTTTTTACTTTCATGATTACTAACTTGTTTCAAACAGGCTCGCAACTTTTCTGTGGGACAGTCAAGGCCATGAAATTTGTCAGTGATGACAGAGCGAATGAAACTCATTTACAGCATATAGCGGTGACAAATCCGCAACACAGAAAGCATACTCAGAACAACTTTTCACTACAATCCCCCCCCATTTTTTTCTTTTTCCTCTTTCATTCCCTTTCAAACTACAAAATATTAAGTAGTCTATGGCATGTACATGTACACGGGGCACAAAATCTCTTTCTATGTAAACAAAATTATTTTAATGAGCCTGTTATGAACATCAGCACATACCCATCGTGAAGTGTGTCAAAAATCATGTGGGGACAAGATTGGGGGTTCAACTCCTACTAAGCACGTTTTTAAAGTATGCATGTACATTTCCAAAACTTTTACCAACAGGATAAATTGAAATACATCAATCGGTGAAGAGTAACACTAAAAAGTATTCAAATTCACATTTCCGCCAAGTACAAAAGGGAAAAAATCATAAATATTACCTTACTGAATTTTTGGTGAGACTGTCAGTCAACCTTAGGGAAACCTCAAGCAGAAAAAAACAAACAGAAGCCACCTGCTACTGCTTTGAGTTTCTCAGTATAGATGGGTTACTGGTACGTATGTGTACGTGGACCTCCGTAGGGAAATTTCTAGGATGGAGTTAGTATGAACTGGTACATGAAAAAGTCTACAGAGAACCTGAGCTTTGCAAAGACCCAAGTGTACTGCAGGGTCTGACTGCATCATAGCCTACGTGTACGTCTTGGAGAACCAGTGCAAGTGTTTACAGTAGTTTGGAAGGAATCCAACTGGTCCATTGGGGGTCACATACGTGTAAGAATCCTTGTCCGCAACAGGGCATTTCCATTGCTTTTTCTTTTGAACACCATGCATACATGTACTGGTATACCGGTACATGTGTACAAATCGGACCACACTAGTTTGCCTTTTGCTCAGTGTTTGATTCAAGTAAACAATTTGCTACTTAAATTTCATACCATTCTTACAACTAACCTAATGAAAGTTTAGCTCTGCATACATGCATGAATGGTTCTTAAAAGTACATGTATACTAGTACAGTACATGTACTCTGAAAAAAATGCTCTGTTGACCATTTACGCTCCAGGCTTATGCCGGAGGCTTAAAATCAAGAACGCCGTTCCTGCAACTTATCCCAATCAACTGTACCTTGCTCTTCTTCCTCTATCTCATGAGGTGAAAGTTTGCCAATGAGGCTGGCCGCATCCTTAAGAAGCTCCTCTCTCTTTGCGTTTGTCTCTCTCTTCAGTTTCTCCTTCTTGAGGGTGACGGATAGATATGTCTCCACATCTGTCAAAACAAAGAAGGAAACAGAGGAAAACTTTCTGACAGAGAACGGAACTGTACAGGTCTATGGCACTGACGGTGGAAGTGGGGGGAGGCGGGCCTGGTGGCCCCCCCTTTTGCAGGTCCTATAATGGAGTAGGGTTTGTGGATCGGCTTATAAATGGCTGATGTCTGACGGTCTCACAATTACCCATTTCGAAAATCGTTCCACCACCAGCAACCTATGGCAAGTGTTACAGAACAGATATCGGCTCTAAATAAACACATTTACCCCAAGAACAATCAGTTACAAAATACGGGTTCAACTACCGTAGTCTTAAAGAAGCCCAATGGCTGCATACCATATCTCAACTCTTTGCAGGCTGATGCTTGCTTTTCACCATGAAACAATCACACTGGGAAGACACATTTCGCTGTGTACCGGTACACGTTTACATATACTTCTGCAATGTGTCCTTGTCAACTACTGTAAGCACATACTGGTGCCATGCATGTGTTATGCGTACCCGCTTCTCTATTTGTTGCTGCTGTGGCGGCATCATACGCACTACATACATGTACATGTACCTGTACAGGTGGGAGTTTTTTCAGGACCCCCAACCAGAAATGTCAAAGCAATGACCAGGAAAGAGTTTGAGGAAAGATGCAGAACCAGAAACAGTAACATCTTCCGCTGGAGAGACAAGGCAGTGGACGAAATGGTTGACAAAATGTCATTTTCTCTCAAATCCCACACACTCTGGACATGAGGCACTTGTGCTTCAAACTTAACATGCTTAAGGGGAACATGTTTTTGTACATAACATGCATACAAACAACCAAAACAAAAATGACGACCTTTTGCTTGTAAAAATGGCAACAGTATACTTGGCTTCCCCAAACACAAACTATCCAGCCATGTACAGCATTCACGTAGATGGTCAAGATAAGTGCAAGCTTACTAATTTATGTACATTGTACATGTACATGTACCACACATAAATGTATATGATAAACTATTCTAAGAAAAGCTAGATAGTCACCGGTAACAAGTGCAAAAATTTGAAATTCAATTAGGATATGCACCAAAGCTCAAATCCAGCTCACAGGATTAATATGCGTGCACAAAGAAAAGATCAGTCATGTGATTCTACATACATGTGCACATAGCATACACGTACTATATTATGTACATGTGCATGTCCTAACAACTTAAAGTACATTTGTACATTAATGTCCTGTACTGACCAATTTGCTGACACCATTACTGCAGAGTCCCCACCACTCAGGCGCGCATTCCTAAGCTTGACAAGCGCATATCTTTGGTTAGCAATGAGCCGCTATTGGCTGATGAGGAAGCATTCAATGTGCATCTCTTTTGTTCACGCGCGTGGGGAAACTGCAGTAAATGGCTCCTGATTTTTGTCACCAGATCAGTCAAATGTATGCAACTTAATGCACACATCCTGAAAAAAAGATTTTGCCACCTCAGGCAGCTCATAATCACAGTTTGGGTGATGGCAGTGAAACTTTGTTTATCCGCTCACAGATCAAGAGTGCCAGCTCTGATTCTGCAAAAACTTCCCCTCATCAGTTTATTGCCTGGGGGGAGCCTGGGCCAGTTGAGCCAGGGAAAAGGAAATAAGCTGCTATTTATAGGAAGATAAAATTTTGCACAGAAAAAGTCCAAGTGGCCAGCCACTTCCTGCTACAGCAATTGGATATAAGACAAGAAAATTGGTCACTTTTGGAAAATTGTTATAAAAACTTTTGCATCCATTTTTATAGTCATGGCATATGAGGAAACCAAACAAATCAAATTGAATCTGCTAAAAGCTTTCCAAACAAAATTTGCATTTTTAAGCACTTTTTTGGTTCAAAAAATATATGTGCATGTAAACTGTACTTCTAAATGTATTTACCCTACAAAAGGGACTTTTAAAGCAAAACTGAGCACTTTTGTTTCAGCCTTTTTCAGCTTTTTTTGGTCAATGACTCATCATATATAGACATGACCGATGATACAAAAAGCACCATTTTTTGTTTTGGTTCTAACTTAAAGATTTTGTACATGAAGATGCACAGTGCTGGTGAAGTAAGGAACTTCCATTGGTTTACATATATTTACAGCATAAGAACAATTAATGATTAAGTTGTTGGTCATACTTGAATGCGGCCAGACAAGGTTTATTACTCAGATCTGTTAGTATTGGAATTTACCATTTAAAAGACTATTTTAAGCTCCAAACAAGGCTACTGCCGGACTTAACAGGATACTGAGTAAGGGTATATATGTATAAGGAACCTCATGAGTATCACATGGCAGTGACTAATATGGCCAAGCCTCAACCGGCCTTGCTTCTTAAATCCACTGACTGGATATGAAATTCAATGTACTAGTAGTTTTGTCATTTGTGCGTAAACTGGTTAACATGATAATCGACAGTACTTAATAGCTTACAATACTGGAACTTGACTGGTACTATCCACCATGACAAAATTATGTTCTTGTATGGTTGGTCTTCTATGTACAGTCATGGAATGCAGAGCTACATGTACATGTACAGATTTTACGCAGTGTACCGTACCGGTATTTTTGATTGTGTATCATACGACAGGCCTGCAGCACTACGGTATTTACATGTACCTGTTTCCGTAAAGGTCAGGTCCCAGAGATTAATGTACCCTTTAAACAACCACACCTTTGTCGGTAACATCGTCGTGTCATGGTATTTTTCCCAAACCCAACAGCAACAATAGAAACTGATAAAATCTTACAACAGTTGCATGCCACCACTTACAGTGGAATTCAATTTTAAGTGAGTACATGTACATGTATGTAGGCGTCTTTCGGGTAATTCGTAAACAGTGCCATGTGCTACGTTTTTAGGGTAGCAGCTCCAAATGATACAGTATACTATATACTGACAGTTTGTTAAAGAATGGAATTTTTCACCCAACTGTTGAGATGATCGTTAAGGAAAAGAACTGTTTACACCTGACACTACAAGGATATAAAATGTACATTTTTCTGGAATAGAAACACAAAAGTAATGTTTTTCTTTTCCATTTTGCACTGTCACCAAAAGAAAACGCTGTTTAAATACAGTAGCTTGTGCAACTATCACAGTACACCGCACAGTGCTGAGCAAAGCGCCTTCTGGCTGCAATGAAAATTGGGGGGACGGGGTGGAGGACTCAGCTGTGCCTTGCTCGATTTTTTTTTAAAACTTGGCATGCATATAAGGACACTTGACACGGTGAACTTTGAGCTCAGTGTATGATTTTGTTGTTGCGGTCGTTCGAAATTCAAGGCTACATGCATGCCAGTATGTGTATACTGAGCACTGCAGTGGAAAAAGAATACAGTTTGGGCTAACCCATCTTGGAAAAAAATGTACAAGATCGGCAAAACTGGTGTCAAAATGACTGCAGTTACTCTAAAAACTCCTAAAGGCTCAACTCTTAAAAAGTGCATTGTGGCGATCTCAAGGGGAAAAAAGATTAAGGGGCTGCAGATTCTGCCCCCCAGCTCTTTTAGGGTCAATGAGCTTAAACGTATAAAACAAAACAAACAGTCTTTTTCAGGTAATGAAATACATGTAGGCGGATGGGTACCTGACACATCACAAACAACATGTAAGCAAATCTTATTCTTAGACTTAATAATGAATACATACACAAACTTGCATGATGACGTTACGTCCCAACTATAGCATAAGCCCCAACTATAGTTGGGACAGTCCTAACTGTAGTCCTACGGTTGGGCTGGCCCAACTATTGTAGACCAATGTGTGTGGCAAATGACTCAACATTATCCAAGTCAATGTGTCTCACACTTGACACAATTCATCTAAAATGTGGCACTTCATCCGTTCCTCTAGCCCTATGACCGATGACATGACATTTGTAAACAATATATATGACTTTGGCACATGCTGGGCACATCATGCACACAGGACCTCTCTGCTGTAGTTGGGCCAGCCCAACTGTCATGACTGTAGCACTCTAGTTGGGACTTACATGTATGCTATAGTTGGGGCGTAACAACGACAACAGAACACATGTATGCACACTGTTTACATGCATGTGTATGCCTACTGGTACGGTAGGATCGTTCCATTTGTGTGCTCCCTTGATCTTGATGTACAGTACAACCTGTCAATAAATTTTACCGGTACTTCTAGGAAGATTGCATTTCTTTCTATTTCACGGTTTCAGAAAATTGACTCAAAAAGGGAAGTGAAGTCCAGGAGATTTCATACAGGATTCGCCGACAGCAGAATGTGATTGTGTGATTGCATGATCACTGATCAACCAATCGTGCCTACACATACACTACTGCTTTCCCCACCGGTGCCTGTATCACAAAAGTGTATGCCAAAATGTGAAACTTTGAAAATGTTACAACTGATCAGAATCATTCAAAGTTGGTCAGATACATACCGGTACAGGCCCAAATTATGAATCAACCACGGCTGAAAAATTCTCAACCTCAGTCTATCATCCAGTAAAGTAAAGACAGAAAGTTAAACAGCATACATGTACATTGTACATATGCATATGTACATACCCAGAGACTTGTTCGGCGACCATACGCGTGATCATTGACAGCTCCATGGCCTGATCATGAGCTGGCTGTGACCATCAAAACGGAACATTTTTCACTTAAAACCTACCTTTGAGGAATCGTTTCACCTCCTCGATGACGTGTTCCAGTTCTGGCATGTTGACACACCGGCAATCATCTGATTATTCAACAATAAAATCGATGTTTTCGGAGTTTCATTGCAGCTCGCCAACCTTCGATCAACTTTTTCTGCAGGTTACTTCCTCATTGAGCTTTTGTTCACGACGTCGTCTGCCGAATTAGTGGAAATGACGCGCACGGTTTCTACTTCCGCGTGGGAAACGTGAATTGCGCCCTCAACGTTAGTTAGATCTTTACATCCAGGTACGTACGCGTACACGTACGTATGTACGGCCGGCCCGGCGTCAGTCGTGCCAGTGTAGCGCTAGTTAGCAGACGACACGTCTTCGATTTGGTAATGGAATATTTATTTTTACGATTTTAACAGAGATGGGTGTTAAAAAATACCACATCACAATGTACACATAATAATTTGATCTGATACAAAATGGCTGTAGATAACCTCAGTCACGTCTACCGGCTCGAGGTCGGAGGTTGTTCCATTGGCCTAGTCATGCTTAGTACTAGTACATTATGTACATGTAGGTCTGCATGATCTGGGCAACTCTCCATTCACTTTCTACAGGGATTTGCATGTTTTCCTCTTTTTTGCAGCAATATGATAAAAATAACTGAAACCTTTTCAGTACAGCGTGGGAGATGTTTATAGCATGTAAATAGTGAAATTTCAGGCACATTTGATGTAAAGGTCAAGAGTTTTGTCAATAATTTAGATTTTTCCCCATGAGCGCAAACTTTTTTTGCCCCTTTGAGTTTTGAGTGTGAAATATGGAGTAGCCATCAGTTGACCAATCAGAGAGAAGAACCAAGATTCAGTGACGCCCTCCCGACTGCCCCTGAATGTGGAGAAGTCCCTTTATGTGGGGACAAAATCATTCCCCCATACAGAGAATGTCCCCCTAAGCGGGGACAATTTTTTTTTTCAAGTGGGTTTGGAGATCCTACCATTGCCCTGGGGATTCTTTAATTGTCATGATTAGATTCAGCAAAAAAAAACACGGAAAGCACTTCAAACACACATACATTTCAAATACCGGTAGTTTTGTGAGGTGTTTTCCTTTTTCATTTCCAAGACAAGTTGGTTACAATGCCCAGGAAAAGGACTGCAGCCCGTGATCAGAATGAAGTATCGGCAAAAATGGTGAAAAGCAACCAAGAGGATGAAATAGATGGAGCAACCGGTGCGCATCTCTGGCAAGATGGGGTGAATGCGATGGGTGATGCAGCATCAGCGATTGCCCCGGCCACCACAAGTAATGTCACAACGCCGTCATCTGGCGGCATCGCCGATCGCTTCTTGTCTGAACTGGTGGCACCCTTCAACAGGGACGTGGCCGGGATGGAGTTTGGGAAGCCAGTGGAGTACGTGTATAATCCACTCGAGTACGCCAGCGAGCCACATGAGGACTACATCAGAAAGTACTGCAACTCAACGAAAGACATCCTCTTCCTGGGAATGAACCCTGGCCCGTTTGGAATGGCACAGAACGGGGTAAGTTTCAGTGAAAATGATCCTAATCCTACGCCATGTCCTGTGAAATTCTCACATACTGTAAACTGCAGCTACAAAGGTCGCATTGCTGGAAGCACCCCAAGACGGCTTTTGGCCCCACTTTCAAGCTACAGACCAAGTATAACTGTGGCGCAGTGGAGATCAGTAATAACCGTCAGAGGTTTTATCAGGCAGCTCTTGGGGCCCTGATTGCATTTCCATCGCTTCTTGGCTCGTTATTGCACCTTGCCCCTTTTTTTGGTTCAAAATGACAACTGATAGAGGGTTTTCACAAGCTAGCTCTGTGCAATTCCATATTTACTCTAATTTTCCAAATAAGGTTTCTCTCAGTAATTTTGTCAGATCGTTCTTGAGTGTTTGCAAATCTTACAGACCTTTAGCATACTCTGGCAACTTTGAGCCTTGACATATGCCTAGTCTGGATGTAGAAACTACTAATCTTGGTCCTTAAATAGTCTTGTTGTTTCTTTCCCAAGGTTCCCTTTGGAGAGCACGATTCTGTCGTCAACTTTCTGGGCATCACAGGAAATGTTGGCAAGCCACCCAAAGAGCACCCTAAGAGACAGATTGTGGGGCTGAGCTGTGACCGGAAAGAAGTGAGTGGCAGTCGCTTCTGGGGGCTGTGGAAGACACTCTGCGGAACCCCCGAGGCGTTCTTCCGTCACGCCTTTGTCTATAACCACTGCTCCCTGGTCTTCATGTCCGAAACGGGGAAGAACATCACGCCGGCGGACATGCTGGTGGGCGCGCGCAAGGAGCTGGTAGAGCTCTGTGACACCTTCATCTGCAAGATGGTTCAGCTTCTTGAGGCCAAGGTAGTGGTGGGTATCGGGAAGTTTGCTGAGGAGAGGGCCAAGAGGGCCTTACAGGCCGGGGGTGTTGAAGGGGTACGCGTGGTGACCATTATGCACCCTTCCCCTATCAACCCAGCAGCCAATAAGGGATGGGATCAAGCTGTCACTAAGCAACTTGTCGAGTTGGATCTGCTTCAATACTTCAAGAAATAGTGCAGAGATGCCGGATTATGTTGCAAAAGAGAACAATCCCCTGTTAGCACCATTCCAAATTGGAAATCGATAATGTGGGGTGTCATTACATATCTGGAAATTTGGATGGACTTTGATCTTGCGTGATAATGTAGTTTTAAATTTACAGTGATGAACAGCAGCATCTGCAAAGAGAAGACATTATCTTTCCCTTTGTTCCTGGAAACTCTCTCGTGAAGTACGTACAAACACGTTTTTTAGGGCCTATGGAGAGCAAAAATTTGACTATCAATAGCAAGAAAATCCTTCCGTTTGTCTTAAAGCCATAAAAGTCAAAGGAAATTTCCTACATAAAATGTTGTTTTGTTTCTATTCAAGGAAATGTGTAGCCAACCTTTTCAAGCATTTGTAAAGATTTTAATATAGAATCTTTATAATAAATGAAGAACATAAGTTGGAAGTCACTTTCAGAACTGAAGATTTAATTTACAATAACCAGCAAATTGATGGCTCAGCTGTACACAAGGCTTCACATATCAGTTGGACGGAAATGAAATGCTTCTTACCATAGTACTCTCAGTCTAGAATACAAGAAAATTTGGTCAAAATATAATCATTCACATCAATCAGTAGCATTCAAAAAATCTTATGTACATATACATGTATTGCACTCTAACTGCTTCATGACAACATCTTGCATACTACAAGCAGAATGAGGTTCATTCAAGTTCCCTTCACAAAAAAACACATCTGTCCTGAAAGCCAGCCTGCTAGAGCATATCTTGCACGGGGTGTTTCTTACAGGATGTTCATTAACCCTAGTAATCCTCAATTCTCTGACAGTTTAAGGATTGTGGACTACAGGGTTAATGTCTACTAAAGTTATATGCACAGGTGTAGGCAGTGCTTTGGTGTATTCCTGCACCCGTATTCGAAAAGTTGGAATGTAATGCCACAGCACCCTTACACCCCAGTTATTAGTGAAAAATGTTGAATATGGTGTAACTCTATTAAATAAGGTGTAACTTGAGGTTTTACCCCACGATATCCCACAAAACCCTGTTCAACCTCGAGGTAAACCTCTTGGTTGACTCTGCATTCTTTCCGCCAGCTTGTCTTAAAGCTCACACTCTTCAAAGTTCTTTTGAGTTCACGACGTTCAGCAATAGTGCTCATTTGCATTTCAGTAATCCTCCGATGATACCTACGAGACTTGAGGCTTTACCAAGGTGCTTCTTTAAGGGCAGCATATTGGACAAAATTTAATATCATTAAGAAATTCTGGGGAATCAATTGACAAAAATACCGTAAAAGTTTGAATAATCTTACCACTTCATCTGAAATGAACTATTTACTCTTCAAGTTAATTTACAATTTGTTGAAACTAACCTCATCAGGTCATTGACCCAAATACAATTCCTGATGTGGAAGCTACCAGTCCACCATTCCCACACTTAGCATTGTTTGATAAATGACTTTTAGTCGCCTAACAGAAAGCCGGTATCTTCAGATTTTTTAACTGCTTGTAGACCATGTTATTGTGGCTGAAATATTTTGACTGAAAATATTGCAGCCCACTGCTGATATGCAACCACACAGCACAAATACTGACTTTCTGAAGTCATTGGTACAGTTATTTGTACAATATTTCTGAAAGCACGCTCCTATTTTTCAACACTCCAGAGGATGGCCAGAATATCCTGGCCGAAATGTCGAGTTGACACTCACCAGTTCTTCTAAGAACCACACCTCTTCAAAAAGGAGATTAATTCCATGGTGTACCCGCAGGCCAATATCCCAACACTCCAGGGCACACCCACAGAGCGATTTTGGCCATTAGCAACCAAGTTCAACACATGCTTTGCCCCCACAGGCTTCTTGGACTCTGCGTATGTGTACAAAAGAAATGGGGGATTAGACCACGTCAGCCAGATACTTTGCCCCATCATCTGTGCCCAAGTATACAGATAGCTAGATCGTGTTTACACACCCTGGCACAAAGCGGTTTAAAAAAATTACCGAGATCACAGGCTAACTAATGAAAATAATGACAAGACAAGGCTGTTCAAGAATCCCGATATTGTGCAACGTACAGTCTTGAGCAAAGGTTTGCAAGGCGTAAGGTATCTGCATGAACAACGGTACAGTTAGCCAACATTTAATAATGTGTCGAGAATTTCACTACAGCTTTGCACTCAGTTTCTTTCCTGCTGCGTATCTCCTTTTTTTTTGTTTTTTCTTCTCATAAAATGTTGGAGTCGTAGTCTTGCTCAGCTTCCTCGTCCGTTCTCTCATCAGCGTTGAGTTTCTTCCACCACGGCTGACGCAGCATCACCATCTGCTCCTTGTGATTGGCCAGAGCTTTGGTGGCAATGGGGGCCGAGTGACTGGTGAACTTGTGGATGTCACGATCTGTCAGGTCACACAGCTTTGGCGCATCTAGAGTGATCCAACATTGGAAAAAAAAAAAGGATTAAAAAGTTTTCATTTTCTTCTGGTCGACATGTGTCTGGCTTATTCATAAACAGAAGTATGAGCTTTGACAAAAGGAGGATTTGGGGGCCTTCCATCTCTGGCTACTTTACGTGTACATGTAATTGTTTCAAAATCAACAACTACAGATCAGTTTTGTCACAATGAATACAAGACCAGACGACTGGGTGAACGGTGACAAGGCATGCTTTTGCTGCAATTCACCATTTTAAATACATATAGTTTCCGATGTGAATTCTGACTGGATATCTCGTGTTGGTCATGTGATGGTCTTAAGGTCTGACCTACAACACTATGTGTACTTTTTGCGATATTTTTAAAGGTTTAAAGTTTTCCGTCCAGCTGTTTTTACCCTCCACTGGGCTTGATGGCCCATTTGCTGGAAAGAACTGAGCCCCAGCCTTCACTCTCCAAGGCCAAACGGCCTCAGACGCTGACCTTGCCAGCCACTGCTGGATTGCAAGAATGAATTTGTTCAAGTGGACAATGTTCTGCCATCGTCTGAAAATTATCGGTAAAACAGCTGTCATTGACTGGCCACGGCAAACGGCATTCCGGTTCCCTTACCACTGAGCAGGTCAGCGTCTGTCTCCAGCGAGGCCAGGAGTGCTTCCCTCCTTTGGTAGCTCTTCCGATGAGCCATGCGGACGCTCAGGTATCGACCCAGCATCTCTTGGGCTTCGTTATGAAGCTCCTGCTGCAGCTGGTAGCTCAGCTGCTTGGGCTGAAGGAGATCAAGGAAATGAAAGTTGGTTTGCTTGTGGAAGCAAGTAATGATTGGACCACTTTATACTGTAAAGGATCAGAGCTTTAGCATTAGTCTTACACTACACCGTGCAGGATTCAATCTTGGTGCTCTGGGTTTGAGAGAACAGAAAGCAGCAACATGCCGATTAAAACGACCTTGATGAACAGATCATAAAACAGTTTATGTCCCACACGGTGGTGAAAATAGTCATATTGCGAGACACTTTCACACACTAAGTTTGAGTGAAATGGAATAATAATAATTACAACATTTGTAATGCGCATTCCACGACGTTTCAAAGTGCCATTATTATCCCTGCACATTGGGCTCACACATCTATGAACATTCCTGAAACCATCTCAGCTCCCCTGGGAGTATACTAGCCCAGTGCTGCCATTTTGGCGCAAACAGCTAAACATAACCGTGTCGACCCTCACAGGTACCCATTTACTTCTGAGTACAGAGAGGCACACAGGGTTAAAGTGACTTGCCCAGGATCATAACATGCTGCCATTAGCTGGATTCGAACCCCTGACCCTATCATCAGAAACTACAAACCCTAACCACTAGGCCAAATGCCTCCATGTGCGAGTTGTGGAACTTTCAAGTGTTCTTACAACAATCTAATTCAGGCAATATCTTTTGTTACACGTGCATGGTCCCCAAAACAACGGAACTAGTATGCCAGATATTTGGTCAGTCTCTGATCTTTCTCAAAAACGTGTGGCTATGTGACATTGGCAACTTCCAAACCTAAAGATTCTCTTGATCTTAGAGTGACCATGACCTGATCACTTCTAAGCACGATTCCTTGTTTTCTGTTTACCGGATGTGCCTCTCGATGCTGGTCAATAGTTCTCTGCAGATCGACTCTTCGTTCCTCCGTCAGGCCAGGTGGGGGTCGAAACAATAACGGCTCCCTTTTCTTTTCCTCCAATTTCTTCAAGAATCGGCGGACCTAACCCCCCAAAAATAAGAACAGAACAATGTCATACACTCTGTACAATATTCCATTTCAGGAAACACAAAGTTGAAACACCTCAGAAGTATTTCAAATACGCAATAAAAGTGGACCTTCGGTGTTTTTTGTTAGTGTGATGAAGATTTTAATTGTGCAAAGTCCCATACTTTACAGGCAGCAAAACAGTTCAAACTTGCCCACGGGCATTCGTCCTACCTCCGTTACGCATGGTGACTTACCACTCTCTGGATGGTGATGGCCGCTCTGACCTGCTGGGCTGTGGCCTTGCGCAGACCCAGCTTACGTCGCTCCAGGATCCCTCGCCACCGAGCCTGTAGCTTCACGGCGGCTGCAATCTGAGACATCTGCAAATACCGGTCCACTTTGCCTGATGGGCAAGCACAAGAAAAGGAAAGAACTACAAAGTCGAGTGCCTGCTTGGAGAGTGTGGCCTCTTTGACAAGTGCATCATTGGACTTGACCTTAGCTTGCTGTTCCATGGTGTCCATCAGTGCACTGCTTCTACCTAATTGCCCTGTTCAGTTGTCTACTGTGCCTTTTACAATTAAAGGTGTCCAGCTATCAAGTGTGTCCCCGAGTCTAAATTACCACTTCAGCAACTTACTCAGTTCACCTGTCTGCTACAACTCACATCTTCATCACCCTGTCTGCTTTGTCCACTTAAACACGTTGACTGCGGACTAGTAGTAACCGGTGTACCGGATTTTCACTTGTGTGAAAGCCGTCAGTATCCAGCTTACCTGGAGCCATGGCAGCGATCATGTCCAGTTGTTTCTGTCTGGTCTGTCGGATGGCTTGCCTCCTGGACACCAACAGCTGATGCTGGAGCTCCCTCCTCTCCCGTTCCTTCTCCACCTGTTGGTCGCGCTGTGCTTGCTTCTCTCTGGAGGTTGAGGTGCACAAAACAATCATATCAATTGATTCCCCTGAGAACAATCTTGACACAAGAAAAACCATCCAGGGAACTGTAATCACAAATGGCATAGGGTGGCTGGCGCTCAAAGCACTCACCTCTTGCCACTATCAGGGGTGTGAGTGGCCACTTAAATTGAAGCTGAAGACAGCTATCAACAAGCTGAAATGTAAGAAGTCCCCATTTCTTTGTACACAGCAGGTGCACAAAAAAGCTGAAATTCAGGGTCAACATCTAAACAAAACAAGCTGAAATCAGCTAAAAAGCTGAACTCTCACACCCCTGCACTATGATTCTGAGTTCAGTTCCCACTGCCATATGTAAAGGCAGAGTTCTTTGCTGGTTTTCTCCTGAGCTGTGAGGGTTCTCCAGTCCCCCCCTTCTACACCCCCCCTGGAAAACTATTAACACTTATGTCTCTGGCTGTGCTGCGTAGGCAGTTGTGGGTCATTTGTCGGCTGCCTGAGGCACCCTTGTGTGCCTTCTGCTTGACCATACCATACTTTCACACCTTCACTGCACAGCACATTTGAACACACTTGTAAATATCAATATAAATATATATAATGCTTTAGATATGCGCTGATTATAACCTGTAATCAATTGCATAATCATACAATGAATGTTCAATGCTCTTGTATGAAGTGACAGATTGGATGTTACCTTCCAAGAGCCAAAGCCGAGTAGATGGAATGTGCAATCTGTTAGCGAATGAAATTATGACACCCTACTGTTGGAGAGGAATGTTTCATATATAACACCTGAGTGTGTGAAGGATGGCCCTCAGTAATGGAGCCTAAGTCTGATCGCTGCCTTTTGTTGATCATTTCTTCTTACCTGAAGCTCTTCTGCAGTCTGGTAAATGCCTTGTTTGCTTTCTTTAGTTGCTTGCGCGTCTGGAATCCTCTCCATACTGCCTGGACAGTCCGGGCTGCTCGATGTAATCTCTGTATTGTGCAGGGTGACAGTAGGAACTCAGTGCTAAACCACGCTGGTCAACGCCCAAGGCAGGCATTGCTCTGGTCTTGTTAGTTCTTATCTCACTGCAAGTCCACCAGGCTCAAAACGCATGGTAACTTGTATTGCAAGTATTAAACACGATGTGACCTTCCTGCTGAAGTTTAGTTTATTGCAACACGATGGTGACTTTTTGCCCTCGAGAAATACTGGGATACAATACACACTGAAAATCGACATTACTGATGCGTTTTTGGTAATATGATAAATAGGAGACATTTGAGGCACTTGCTGGGGGCAAACATACCAGTCCTACTATTGTTAATGTCACGTTGAAGCAAGCGCATATCACGTCAAATGTGACACAAAAAATGGTTGTCCGGTTACAGGGGAACCAGTATATTGCCACCACCAAGCATCTCAAGATCTCCTACTGAAATTGGGTTTGATGTCAAACTTAGCACAATAAGGAGGTAACTATAACAAACAGAAAACAATTTCCAAAATTGTCTATACCTGACAGTAACGCACAAAATACTCTTCCGGGAAACATCAGCTTGTTACCCTGAATTCGCACTCTTTCCTGGTTCATAGTTTTCTACTGCAGAGGACAACTTACTTTTGACCTATGATCTCACCTGCAGCTCTGCCTGCTGGGTCGACCCAGCATCTAACAGAGCCAGAAGCTTCTTCAAGTCGCGACCAAATCCTTTGCCGGTCCATCTGCTCAAAAGTGGCCTCAGACCCCTGCAAGATGCAAGTCATACACAAACACTCAACCTGACTATGGAGGTATATTCCTAAGAGCAATTCCTGAATCCTCCAAAATCTCTTAATGTTAAGGTTAAAGAAGAACACGTTTCTTGAGGTACTGTCTTTGGCCTTGTGACTCCATGTAAACATATTGTGCCTAGGCTCTATTGTCAACCCTGAAAAATCCTGCCTTCAGGCAGATCTCGTTGGAAGGTGGTGAAACCACTACACAGCACAGGAATGTTGTTAGAGTACAAAAATATGAGTGAAAAGTGACAACCTAAGGCCTATAATGCCCTCATTCTACACCCACCGCTCCAAATATTTCAGTGCCTCTCTTCATGGTCTCTGAATTTATATCAAGCCATTCTTTGATCTACATGTAGAATTCCATAGGTATTCATCATCGGTTTTTGAGGCCAAACTGGGTCGGACTCGGCTCCTATGATGGCCCTCCATCTAGTCATGTCCCTCACGTCTTCTGCACTCACACCCAGCAGTCGCATGTCAGCAGACACGGTCTCCTACCAGGTCTTGCGCAGTCGGCCGACTGGTCTGGACCCCTCCACCTCCTATCTCGTAGATTTCTTGACCCAGTTGGTGTCCTCCTTCCGCTCCACGCAACCATGCCTCCTCAGTTTACTTCTTCTCATGACTTCCCCGATCCCTTCCACCCCGACTTTCCACCTCAACTCCTCACTTTGGTACATGGTCCGACAGAGGCACTCTGCACACCCACCAGTTATCTTAATCTACATGCACATTTGTGGCTCTGACACTTCAGTACTCCACATCGGAACACAATTGAAGAGGTTTTGGAGACACATAATTGACCTCGTCTGCTGTTGTACACGGGTCACAACTACAGATTAATCAACTCTATTTCCTGTATTTCTTCTACACAACATTAACCGAAATTCTGAAGTACATTTTGAGAAAAAGGTACTGCCTTTTGTTCAAGGTTGGAATGTGCTGATTTTCCTTACTTGTATCTGGTGTAGAGCAGTCTGATGAGTGGCTGGTGCACATCGGCAATGTTGACCAGAGTCCTTGTTGCAGCTGCGCCAACCTCTGCTTCGGTGAACGCAGACAGCTTATAGATGACCTCATCCAACAGACTATGAACCACCTTCTCATCCAGCGTCTGCAATACCACTCTAGGAAACGGGGATGGAATGAGCATCGATTACAGTTAGACACCGTGACAACATGGGTGTAACAAAACAGAAATATATTAGTAACGCTGATGCGCCACCATGCGGCATCTGGATATGAAATCTGAATCACTAAGTATTTGTTTACGACGTTCTCAATCATGAATATAGATGAAACATGGTGATACATTGTATGAAAAGGTTACCCTTAACAGTCACTTTAAACACTGGCTCGTACGCTTGATTGAACACATACAAGAAGCGCTTGATCACCAAAGTCTCAAACCTCTTCACTATTACCACTGCTCACTGAGCCGTTAGATTAGTCCAATTTGATCTCCAGGGAACCACTTATACTCCTGCAGGAGTGAGGCAATTGTGGTTGCCTTGCCCAAGAAACACTGGCACCCTGAAACCTGTGTGGTTCGAACCCACCTATTGTCACAAGTGAGTTAAATACCAGAACCACTGGGCCACACCACTGACCAGTGGTCTGAACCTTACACAACGAGATTAGGACTTTAAAAATCTTCTGTGCTGAAAAGACCGACAGGGCATATAGTGTGGGAGCAAACTTACGGGTTGACTCGAACTGCATTCTGGAACAATCCCAGAATGACAATGGCAGTCTCTTTGTCGTCGGTTATCAGCATCTGAAGCAGGTAATTTGATCTGAGAACTGAAATAAAAAGAGAGACTGTTTGGCTGCGCATTTTCCATTAATTTTGGCTATGAGAGACATACATGTATGACTTTACCAATATGCATCACCAGATTAGTACATCTGTAGGGAAATAATACTGTTTTCTTCAAAATGAAAAAAAAACATATTATCAAACGAGATGCGAGGAATATGAGTGGATTGCTACCGTGCATTGTGAGGAAGACGTGACCGCTGATAAGCCACTGTAAGGCTTCAATGACTTCCTGAAAGTCCTTGATCAGGTCGTCCTTCAAGGTCAACGTCTTCTCCGGGATCTTCATGTAGCGGAATTGGACGTTGCGGGCCAAGATGAGCAGCCGCTCTGAGGCTTCAGGGAGGAAGATGGCATTGTACTCATAGGTGTCGGTGGGTTCAAGGCCAACAGCACAATGCCTGGGAAAACAAAAAAATTCACATTTGATACTTTCCTTCTGGTTGGTTACTTTCATGGTATGCATGGGTACAGTGTAATACCAACAAAAACACAGACTGTTTGCATACAAGAAACCCTTAACCACTTGCCGCCTGGGACTCCGGTTTCGGGCACCGTGTGTTTATATGCGTGGCCGGGGTCTCTGAACTCGGACAAAGGGAACCGGGCCTTGTAACAGAAGACCGTACTCGGAACAAAAGACCAGGCTGCTGGGAATTACCGACATTTTTTCACTCTCAAAAGTGGTGATAATCCAGCCTTGTTTTGAAACGGTATACCATGGTTTGGGGCATTGAGAGCAAGTGGATTACCACCGGGGACAAAAGGGCTCCACCATCGCAGCCATGAGCCACACAGCACCGCTGCATGCTAATCTGGCCCCTATTGAAAAGAGGTCAGCAGCGCACTGTGCCAGGTTTGTGAACAAAAGAAAGTTACATAACACCTCACAATCTGGGCTCTTTTTACAAGGCTGCAGGCTTGGCTGAAATACTCAGGCGTCAATAGATTTTGTCTGTCAGACTAGAGTGGCCACCAGACAGTAATTTGTGTGGGTGTAAACATCCATTAATTGAAGTGATGAATTTTTGAAGAATTTTGAAAACTGAAAATCTTGAAAAGTCCCGATTATGTGCACTGCATTTTTCAAACCATCCGGCAGCAAGTGGTTAACGCTACAGCCCCACTTGAAAAGGGCATATGGTTAAAGGATAACAGCCCTGTTGCACCATCAATGGAGCTCACGCTAGGATCTTGGCCAAGGAAGCCGCAGTGTTCCATTTGCCCTGGATGAGTGAGAAATCTTGTCTCAAGGCCAGGAGGACGCTCTGCAGAAGGTCAAACTGCCAGATGTCTTTCTTGACTTTGGCCGCTCGCTGAGACCCAGGAATGACGCTGTCCAAAATGTCTGAGAATGAGAATAAAAAGTTGAATGATTCCACAGACCCACGGTCACGGACCTTACATTACATGTACGTGTTGCTATGCCCAAACTATGTACATGTAAATTAACATCAATTATTTGGGATGGCGACTCTGTCTCTGGGGTGAGTTCCAGCTTTCGAGTTCACGATGGTCAACAACCGGTTGGTGTCATCTGGAGTAATGTCATTGGAATTTAATCTCCAGTTGACTTAGGTGCTTCCATGGGCTTGGACTAAAGGGATGCTGACAAGGAAGAATCCAGATCATGGATTCAATCCCTGGCAGCGACTGCTTTTTCATTTATCATCCTTTTTTTTCCCAGGGAAAATGTCAGTCTTATACGCACACACATGTACTTCTCAAAACAGCATAATTTCGCTTATCGGGAGTTCATGGTTTAAAAAGATTTCTTGAGATAGATAAGGGCAGAGAACCAATTCCAAACAATTAATGCATGCTTGACAGTGTTGTTGCTGCTGATTCTCATGAAATCAAGGACTGCTACCAGATGCAGAGCTGCTGCCGGAACAAAAACAAGAAAACAACTAAAACCAAAAGAAAAACATAACACATAAAGGTTAAAACAAAATTTGAATCACATGAAAAGGAAAACACAAACTGTAAACATCCCATCCCATAAAAACTGAGCAAAACCAAAACCTCACGCCACTGCCTTGCTTAGCATGCTTATAAAAGTTATGACCAGGATGACAAAATCTTCGCCAAATTACCATGACTTGATGCAGTGTATTACAGCTTCAATGTTTGAGGCCATAATCCAACTTATACCAGTTTTCTTATATTTGGGGAAGAGTTCCATATACAGACGCCAGTAATTCCTCCCTACAGCAACATTAATAGCCATAACATGCATAAGAAAGCCAAACCATGTCCTGAAGTTAAATTTAGGCCTACGTAATTTAGGAGGGAAAATACCAAGTCGTTTACTGAGAAAACACTTTGATTTTTTCAGCCCAGTCTCATAGGGTTTGTATACAGAGTGTCAAGTGGCGTCCGTATATGGAAATGTTTCCTATATTAGTTTTAACATGACGTGACTGACAGACTGGAAATTGGGCCTACGGATACGTACATCAAAGTATGATCACACGTGCGATGCCTAAGTGACGTGTGTACATGTACATCACGCGCTATAGGGCCTAACCTTGGATTGCAAGCAGCAGAATTGGAACGTTTTTATCTGAAGTTTCTGTAACCTGATGAGCAAGATCCTCTACTCGCCTGTCCTCAAGTGTGTCAGCTCCACTCATTTTTGTAAGGGAATGAAATACTGACCAAAAGAAACGGGAAATCTACTTGGTACGATGATCAATTCGTGATCTCGAGCTCTCTGGAATTCGCGGTCAACAGCGCCCTCCATAGGTCAAATCGTGAAAAAGGTGATTACATCATCACCACATGCGCACTGAGGTGTGAAAGCGTGAACTTTATCATCAAGTTGATTGCTACGGTCACCGATACGAAGCGAAGCTTGAGATTTAACGAAAAGCATAACGTTAGATCATAGAGCAAGGAAGAGTTGTGTGCGTAGGTATCAGTGCCTTTGACAGGTTCCATGAAAGATATCCTAAGTATGCATGTACAAATATGTGCGTCTCGAAGATTCATGCAGAATAGGCACGATGGGCGCCGCAATTAATTGAATTATGTCACGTCATTCACATTTTATTTACGTTAGGCATGACATATCATGCATGTTTGTTAGGCAGACCTAATGTGCATGACAGTATATGTCGTATAGTTACCAGGTCCCTAATTTGGCGAAATAAGGGACCTGGCGACTATACCATGTAGGTTTGCCTGATACTGACAAACTAAAAGTAATTAAAGACACCCATGAATCTAATGCCTTCACAATGGTGTAAAAGTCCAGGGATCTGCCGCTGCC
>NW_019091379.1:1509275-1520172 GCF_001949145.1 Acanthaster planci | reverse complement strand
ACTAAAACCATCCTGGGCAGAACCCTGAAAGTCATAATGAGGAGGGGGCAGGGGTACATGTAAGTGCCTCTGAGCTGAGGTCGGAAAGAGTTCTATATAAGCCTACGGACAACACTAATTTTCCCTTAAAACAGCCACAAGAAAGTGATAACATGCCCTAAAAAGCAAAATTTAGCTAAGAAAATTCTGAAGCATTTACTAGGCCTAGCCTACCTCCAGAACGGTGGGGTCTGACGTCCGCTCCTCTCCCACAAACCCCAGAAGTGTGGGGTCTCTTCCACGAGGAGCAGACGTCAGGCCCCACAGTTCTGGGGGTAGGCCTAGCCTACTTGGAAAACACTGGGGACTGATTTTGTCTTTGAATAAAGGGACGTCTCCGAGTACAAGGACTGTAGAGCTAAAAAGTGAAATTTAGCTGGGAAAATTCCCATACAATTACTTAGATAACACATGTAGGTTTTTTCAGACAAATAGGTTTGTGCATAGAGCATCAAGAGTTGTCGTATATGGAACTCTTTCCCTGAGGTCCGTCATGTCTGTGCCCCAGCCTGTCCCCTCCCCAATTTTGAAATGTTTGATTGCAGAATCCATTTACATTTGTCATTTGTACAACTTTATCCAAGACCATAAAGACAAGCTGGAGATCAATGCCTTAAATTCAGTACCACACCAAAAATGTGTGCATTCAATGTCCCTCTGTAACTATCACCCACCTACATGTAGTTATACCAGTGTCTAATAAGTTTACATCTTGGCCCCCCTTTTAATTTGGTTCCTTCATTGTACATGCTGTCCATAATAGCATTTAATTTATTTTCCAAACGAAGTGCACCATACTGTCGCTGATTATGGAAAGTTTAAGGTAAATGTACATGTACGAGTAGGCGCTGACCACTGTCAGTTTGAAGACTTTTTTGAATGTTTCTGGCCTGTTTCAGAACTAGGCCTAAGTTCAGTTTTATATCCAAGTGGACTTCTTTTGACAATCTATGATCAAATGGCCTTTTGATGGAATTTATGTTTTTCACCGTCACTAGAGTGGAAGGATTAATCCGTGTTGTATACTGTATGCTATTTTTATTATTTACGGTATATTTCAGGTGGAGATAACATATTGGATCGGTATCGCATAACAGTAGACAGCCAGTCTAAAGCCAATCATGTCACTTGGGAAGAAAGTCGCAGACATCGGATACAAGAGCTTCACGGTCAGCATGCTGATGCTGACGGGCTACGGGGGCTTCCTCGTCTGCCGACGAATCAGCAATTTTGTGAGAAACAGGAACCAGGCTGCGAACACTGGACCGGCGGCCATCGAAATGCCGGCAGAACTCGCAACAGAGACCAAGCAGTGATTGGGAACTTAGCTTCAACTGACAGGCCGACTGACGTCCAGCTTTTGCAAAGCAAAGCCCGATGGAACAGGAGTGATAATGTACTTCCCAGTGTTAGATCAAGAGCGTCCCACCCCGGAGCATGTGCATTATGGAAGTATTATTGATTCAACTGATCAGAAAAGAAGGCATGTGCTCCAGTGGTGTATTTACACAGTGCACTGCCAGTGGAATGTAAACTTGTTCCATTGTCCTTGGTCTTTGACCTATGCTCTCCGACAGGCCATTTAATAAAATGCCAAATGTTGAAGTGCCTTGGAGGATGTACATTCTGTATAGCAGCCCTAGGATGTTAAGCTGTTTGTTTACAATTTAAATACACTGAATGAAAATGTTAAGTGCTTTGAAGGATGCTCTCAGAGCCTGCAGACACCGTGTACTGTATCTGTCATTAATCTTTATTCTCCTGGTACTTAGTAATAAATGCCATCTGCCATCTCCGAGGGACTGACTTCCTTTTGGGGGAGGGGCAGGCTTCTTTATGTTTTGTATTAGGTTCCTATTCTACAATGTTCATCATCATAAACGTGGAACATGGAAATAGGTGTGAAACTTTACGTTTCGTTTAAACACTGTTTTAATAAAGACCTTTCTTCGTCATGCTCAGTGGAAGAAGTAAAATATTGATTTATATCCATCAGTTGTCACGAAAAAGGTCTTGGGAGCCCACCTTGTTGAGTGCAGACTTTTTTGGTAGCTGGAAACTTCAACATCAAGAAATGTACATGGAGGAATGTCCTGGTACTACAGAATTCATGTTTTTGACTTTGCTTGAACTTGTTTGAGAGGCAAACACTCAATTTTTTCATTTCTATACTGTGTCTCTGCAAAAAGTCATTGCAGGCTTCCAAATATGACAGACTTGTGGTTCACAAATCACTGACTTATGAAATCAAAAGAAATTTTTAAAAAGACAGCAATTACAGTGGAAGAAATATATGGTGTACTGAAGCTTGAAAAATTGTCATTAAAATATAGTCTAAACAAATACCAGAGTTAAAGTGTCTTTTTGTCAGTCTACTGTTTTGGAAGTATGTGTTTCATTTGTGACCAAGAAATGATTTGTCCAGAGGGAGATCTAGAAGAGCTTGAAATATGATCTTCTAGAGTCGGTTACCTAGCCGTGGGCAAAAAGTAGACGGCATACACCTTGTAAATTTTGTATGCCGTCTACTTTTGACATGTTCATGACATGTTCATGAACATGTCATGAACATGTCAAAAGTGAACATGTCATGACATGAACATGTCATGTAGGCATGAACATGTTCATGCCTACATGACATGTTCATGTCATGTAGGCAACATCTGAGAAGTTTTACTCGTATCTTCTTAGTTGCTTTTTTCCTCTCGCACACATCCGCCTACTTGATCGTGAAAAGAACTTCTGATAAAAGTAATGTCTTGCTTCTCTCACAATGAGCGACCGCATTTTCCTGAAGTTGGCCGTAGTCGCCCAAGGAGCACCCCTCCGCCTATGTCCACCAGGGCCCGCCTTCTTGATTGTCTTACCCGCTTTAATCTGCCGGTAGGGGGCGCTGTGGTCTTCGCTCGTCGCCGAGCGCCCGCTGGGTGCATGCATGTGACGGATGCGTACATGTACGTACGTGCATGTACATGTACATGTACATGTACTGTACGTAATCCGGCAAATCAACATGGCAGCGCCCATCTACACGTAGATCTGACTCGTTTGTCTGGGAAGTGCTACAAAACAAATGCCCCAAAATGAACGTTTGCTGTCGCCTTTTTGGTCGCAGTCTGCGAAGGAGTGTGGCAGGAACATTTCGGTCATATTATGGGGAGAGAATTGCAACGATCGGATCACCGCCGGACAAAAATTCCGATCAATACAAGGTAGGCCTACAGATACTACTACTAGTACTACATGTACTTCTAAAGTACTACTAGCACTAGTACTAAGTTGTAGCAGTACATGATGTACATGTACATCATGTTGGTCGTCGGTCGTGCTCTGGCTGTGAATGGCTCTCTTTTGAAATCTGTCTCTTTTCTGTCACCATCACAGGCATACTTCAAGGCATGAATTTCAGGAATTAGGATTCAAAGTTTGTGACAATTCTGTAGTTTGGATTGTAGAAATTAAAGTCATGCCTTGAAGTAGGGCTGTGATAAGCCTTATTGCAAATACTGCATGGGTGATTTTGCACGATGGTAGAAAGGCATTGTGGGAAGGAAAAAGGGCAATGTTTGCTCCTTTTTCCTTTCCACAATGCCCACAGTGCTTACCCTACAGTGACCTAGCTTCCAGAAAGCAAAAACATGTCCAGAAAAGTTCAATTTAGGAGGGAAAAAACCAAGTCGGTTACTTAGATGCTAAAGTTGGGGCATATGAAAGACAGTTTCAGGACTATTTGAACATGTTTAATTTGAGGGTGAAATCTGAGGATTTTGATTTGGGGTATAGACATGTACAGAAGATACATGTAAATGATTGATAAAGTTGCTTGAGCTCTAAGTACATGTACTATCGCTAACCATGCTGAACTGTTAAAACTAAAGGAGGCAATTTGTAGGGTCCTACTCTGACTTATGTTGAACCTGATGGGAGTGATGGCACTTTTCAAGCCAGGGAAAGAATTTTGTACATGAAGGTATAGTCGCCAGGTCCCTTAATTTGCCACTTAGCCTACTGTGAAAACCAATGTGACTTGACAATCAGTACAGGTGCACATCACAACTCAACACAACTTCGGAAAAATCCCTTTAACCAATCCCCAGAAAGAGAATATCTCGTTATAAGTGGGCTGGGGTCAAAAATATCTATGTGAATCAATTTTTTTCTCCATTTTTTCTCATCATACATGTATGATTTATTGAAGTCTTTATGAACTTGTACCATGTCACTCAGTTAACTATATCATAAAGAATTGATTTGCAAAAAGTTGTTTTAATGTGGTTTTTTCTGCACCCTTTAATTCCATCGCAGACTCCTGTTTGTAATGCTAGAAGTAAACAGTAGAAGCTTTCTTCAACCCTAACCCTCCTCAATCCTCCAACAGGTGAAGGATTGAGGACGGTTAGGGTTAAACAGCAGCCCTGGATGTTTTTTCCTGCTGAATCCAATTTTTGCATTACATGTCTAAGGATCCCCAGGTCAATGGTAGGATCACAAAGTCCACGTGAAGAGGGACTTTCTCTCTTTCCGGGAACTGATTTTGTCTCCGAATAAAGGTACTTCTCTGAGGTTAGGGAGTAGGGACAGTCTCCTCGAACTGACAGTACATGTAGGTGGCCAAATTAGGGTCCTGGCAACTATATGGTCACGGACATTAGGCCTGCTGACATGACTGACACCACTGGCAGACTGGACACCCTGTGCACAAACCCCATGAGACTGGTCTAAAAATTTGTGTTTTCTGAGTGAATACTGTAATATTTTCACTACTAAATTTGACTTTATAGGACACGTAACGATCTGTGACCGTGTAGTCACCAGGTCCCTAATTTCACCACCTACAGGTACATGTATTGTCAAGTCTGATTGGTTTCACAGTAAATGGCAAAATAAGGAGCCTGGTGACCATACGGTCACTGACGTTAGAACATGTTATTGCTTTCAGGTGGTTAATAAGTCACCTCGGGGATAACTTGGTAAGTTAGTGGCATCCATGTGTGTGCAATTCTTTCCCAAGCTCGTTCCACTTCAACTAAAAAAATGTTCATGTAGTCATGGTTTAGTGTGTCTTCATGTTTGTCGTTGACATCGGGAATTTGTATTCACGAAGTGAATACAAATTCTCGAAAATTCACGAAGTGAATACAAATTGGGCAGTGAGGAAAAATGCGCGGTAATAGTTTCACGGTGACTGAGTAAGCCCCATACATGTAAATTGGGCAATATACTCACAATGCATGCACATGTACGAAGGTGAGTAGAAGTTGACAACTTACGGTTGTAGGTGTGGTTCCTTGTTGATAAAGCTGTTGATTCCTAATGTGTTGAACAGGAAAATTATGCCCGCATGAAGGAACTGGTTGGTGATCTGAAATCACGCGTCTCCTCGGCCACTAAAGGAGGCGGTGAGAAGAACATCCAGCGTCACGTGTCCCAGGGGAAGATGCTGGTCCGAGATCGCATCAATAACCTGCTGGATCCAGGGTAAGTGATGGCTAGTGATCCAACCGCATGGATTCAGTCTGGTGGCCTAGTTGTTTTATAGGGATTGTGAATGCAGATCATGCGTATAGTTCAGGAGTTTTTGAACCTAGCAACTGGTTTGCATGCTGTGACTGTGGCCTGGTCAAGTCATTTTTGCCCCCTCTCCACCGAGGAATACAAATGGATGCCTTCCGGGGTAGAAGCCAGGTGTGAACTTATTCCAGTCACTAAAATTAGTCTCTTGGCCCGGTGAATTGGCATAATAATAATGGAATCGTTGCAGTGCCTTGTTCATCTGGTCTATCTTTAACCACTTGCTGCCTGGGAACCCCGTTCCGGGCACCATGGGTTTATACGCAGAGCCGGGCTGCCCGAAATTGGACGAAAGAGCTGGTCCGTGTAACAAAAGACCGTACTCGGAACAGAAGACCTGCTGCTGGGAATTGCCATCATTTTTTGGCTTGTATTTTTTGAAAGTAATCTGTCACTGTTTTTAAACAGTATACCACTGTTTTGGGCATAGCTCACAGTGGATTAGCACCGTGGACAAAAGTGCTCCTGATGAGCACCGCTGCACGCTAATCCAGCTGCATTTGAAAAGAGGCCTCTTGCATTCACTGGGAAAAAAGGAAATTATGCAACACCTCACAATTCTGGACTCTCTTTGCAGGGCGGCAGACCTGGCTGAAATACTCAGCAGTCAATGAAGGTTGCCTGTCAGCTTAGACATGTTAGAGTAGCCACCAAGGAGTCATTCGTGTGGGTGAAAACGCCCATTAAATGAAATGACAAATTTTTGAAGAATTTTGAAAACTGAAAATCTTGAAAATGGCCTGTATGTGTGCACTGCATTTTTAAAAGCACCCAGCAGCAAGTGGTAAAGCATTGCTCGTATTGATGGACACAGCAGGGTGTATACATGTATGAAGTGGGTTAGTGCTAAATTAAAGAAACCTTTAAAGCATGAGGATGTGCATGTACCTTATTTTAAGCAATTTAATTCATGAATCCAGGCACATGGTATGATGATTGTTTTCCTTTGATTTATCGTGTTTATGAATATCTTACACACTCTGACTTTAGGTCTCCATTCCTGGAGCTGTCTCAGTTGGCCGGATATGATCTCTACGGGGAAGAAGAAGTCCCTGCCGGGGGAATTATCACTGGTATTGGTAGAGTGTCTGGGTAGGTGTCTGTCATTCTATGTGTTGGTTTTACATGTAACTGTGAATGAAGCTGTATGGAAATTTGACTACTTACAGGTAACGGGTAGTTGTAACATTGAAATCATTTTAAAGAAACCAGATGGTTAAAATGAATCTTAGGGTTTCGATACTTTTTGTTTCTGGATAGGAGCAAACTGAGCTTTGTTCTAATGTATACATGTGCATCACTCAGTTGGGCATCCTGTTTAAGATAAGGGAGAGTGTCGAGGAATTAAATTGTGCCAGATACTGATATTTTTAAGACACTTGTTACTCAAAAGTAGCTAAAGTGCCTTGCATTCTGTGGAATTGGATCATACTTTTAAACGTTAAGAACCAGTTTCTGTTGATTTCAGAAATGTCTAGCTACATTTCAACATTTTTTCCATCTGTTGATTGTTACATTTGCTTTGCTCTTTATTTCCCAAATATTCAGTCTCCTCCCGTGGTTCATATTTATAGGAATTTATCAACACTGTTTACAGAAAGTCTTTTGCACGTCAGTCATATGATATCTTACAGTTACTCGTAAGAATACCAAACATGGATTTGCCAAAACTGAATTTGCTTTGGTTTCAGGGTTGACTGTATGATTGTAGCCAATGACGCAACAGTCAAAGCCGGCACTTACTATCCCATCACCGTCAAGAAACACCTCCGAGCACAAGACGTTGCGAGAGAAAACAACTTGACCTGTATTTATCTTGGTGGGTGATTGCGGATAAGCTGTGAAGTTGCTTTAGACAGGCCAACATTTTAGCAGATCTCTCATTAATACCACATTTGTTTTTCCACAAAATGAGTCCAGTTTTACTACAAATTGATCAGATCTCTTGTGTTTCTTTCCTCGCCTTCCACCTTTGGGGGGCCTGGGTTCGAATCCGGCTTGGTCCACATGTGAATTGGGTTTTCAGTCCCTACCTGAGTCCGTGGGTTTTACCTGAAACGTTTATCTGGGGTTTTCCTGCCACCTCTAAAACTGAACATGTCTTCATTGTCTGCTTCTCATTATCATCTTGTAATTGGCGCTAAAAGCTCTGCTGCATGAACCGATATAAATAAATAAAATAAAGTAGTACAAACCAACTCAGTACGTACGTGTGTTGGTTGAGGCGCTCGCCGCTGGTTCTAGCGCAAATGCCTTTTACACACAGCATTATGCGCTGACTTTCTCTCCTTGGTACTCTATAATAGCTGGGTTTTTCATCAGGCTTTCTGAAACATGTCAAATGCGATGGGGTGTTAGCACGTACACGCACATGAAGGTGTAACATCAAAATGATGAAACCCACTTGTACCATTAGCTATTGGTGAAAACATAGGCATTGTTGTAACCTGAAGCAGTTGTGTTCACAGAGCCCCAAAACATTGGTGAAGTCATCCTTTTTTTGCGTCAGATTGTCCTTGGATGACAAGCTGATACATGTATCCAAAATCAAACTTTAAAATTGAGAGAGTGTAGTTTGAGCCCGTGGACCTTTGTTTATGAGAAGGAATCAAAGTGTTTGTACATATGTTTAAAAAGTTGTACTGGAAATGCATCTTCAATTTAGTTCAAAGTCCAAATCTGAGTCCCAGGAAGATCTGTACATTTTTTGCATACACCCATCAGTTGCATTTCCAAACATTTATGTCTTTTCATTCAAGTTAAACGGTCGACTGAGCCTCCGTGCTCTGACCTCACTCCTACCAAAACATGTCAAATATCTTTTCAGTTTACCTGAAGACTCGACAACGATACTAATCCATGATTTAATTGTCTTATGCTAAAATCACTCTTATTCGTCTGTTTTCCAATACTACAGTGGATTCCGGAGGGGCCAACTTACCCAGGCAGGATGAAGTCTTTCCGGACAGAGATAACTTTGGTCGCATCTTCTACAATCAAGCCACAATGTCCGGCATGGGGATACCTCAGGTCAGCAACCTTTGACCCCGGCCTAAACTTTTGTCATGTTTGTGTATGTTGTCCGTTCATGGAATGCTCGCACGTATCTGTGGAGAGTGTAAGACATCAAAATTATTGCCCAATACAGGTGTTTCAAGGAGAATTGTACGCATAGTTTGTGAATGCAACCAAAAAAAAATAACAAATGAAACATCAGACTTTATGAAGTGTGTGCCCTTTTTTAAATTGAGGCCTTGAATCCATATGGATGTCCACTATTTGTGCTTGATTTGCATCATGTTCAATTCGCCGCATCTCAAGTGGATACCTTGTATCACATTAGTTGAGCTAAGATGACTTACAAGTACCAATTTTGCTAAATAGGCTTTTCTCTATTGTGAACTATAAGTATCTTTTTCAACTGGTTTTTCCAGATTGCCGTTGTCATGGGTAGCTGTACAGCCGGAGGAGCATATGTACCAGCCATGGCTGACCAGAGCATCATCGTCAAGAAGCAAGGAACCATTTTTCTTGCAGGACCGCCCTTGGTAAGGCCAGGTGGAGTTGCCTTGATGTAAAAGCCGTGTGGTATTGTGGAGTGCAAATACCCAAAGTGAGGTTGTGTTGAACGCCTTGTGAAGAGCTGCAGTCTCCCGGTAGGGTTTGTTGTCCCATGTAGCTGATTGTCATCCTTGTTTGTGGTGTTCAGTGATTTAGCCATAGATGGCATGTTCCTTGTTCCATCTGTGTTCCCTTGGACAGCATCACTGGACGGATGTACATCTAGGAATTCTAGGTCCAATGTCATTGCTGATAAACAGTTAGTGATAAAGCTATGCTAGCTGTACAGCAGAATATGATGCTGCTTCATAAGCACTTTTACATCTCATGGATGCACTGACAGTTGTGCCTGCGCTGAGATTTATAATTGTTACATTATTGATTTAGCCCTAACCCCCCAGGCTCCTGCACTAGAAAGCATACTGAACCTCACAAAATCCAACACGTGCATGCACTTGTCCATGTACATGTACTTGTATATGCAGGTCACGGGACCAAACGTGATAAACTCTGACTCAGTGAGCCCGTTGGATGGATGGGTCTATGCAGTATAGGATGACTTGCTCTGCAGCAGTAACAAACCTGACAAAATCAAGCATAGTCCAACACTTGGTACAGCAAGCCAGACACTGCACACAATGAACCCTGTGTCCCAACTCGCACAAAATCCAACACCATCCCCCTGGACCTTTGACAACAAAGTTTAATAAGTTCATCAGGTGTGGTACCAAACCTTCCAAAACCTGCTGTTGGAGTTTGGGGTAGTTAGGGGCTAAGCAACTTTTCTCTCTGGGTTTAAGCATGCTTTTGCTGCCTAACAGTCCTCTGTAAAATCAGATGGGGCTCTGGTAGCTCAAAATCGGCTGTTAGACAGTGCTGTGAAATTGGGGCCCAGACCTTGAATAAACCAGCCATCCTACAAACAAATTCTGACCCACAGGTTCCTATTATTCCACTGTGAGGTTAAGTAAGTTTGTCAAAGGGCTTCACTACGGAAGGACTATGTCCAAGTCAAAACTTGTCAGTAGGCTGGACACAGCCTCGGTGCCTCTCCCTTAACATACATGTAGAGCCTGAGAATTGTACCTCTTGTACAAGAAGGAAGTCATTGAAATGCCAAATACATGTACATATGTAGGTGCTACATTTCACATGTATGAGTATTTGGAAGCTTGATCAAATGCACGAGAGATAACATATGGTATAAATCAACTTGGATGATTTCAGAAACTTATGGGACATTACCTGTCCTCATACATGTGTGAGGTCCCGTCCCCAGTCACAACTGGCATCTGAATTCTTGTTTGTGTGTTGCATGGGACGTTTGTAATTGATTGGGATGAGAATTTCTCTGTTCAAACAGGTGCGAGCAGCCACCGGTGAGGTGGTCTCTCCCGAGGATTTGGGCGGGGCTGACCTCCATTGCAGGTAAGACCCATTTTGAATGCCCTTGTGATGTGGACAAATTTGATCAGTCAATTTTTGGACGATTCCCAGAGCTGTTTCCACAAAGTAAGGGCAGTAGTTGTGAATGTGGAACTTTGAAACTGAAAAGTGAAGACCTATGAAAAATTTACCCTTACCTGCTCACAAAAAAATGAACTCATGGGAGGTTTAGTTTTTCAGAGAAAATGCACGTTTAATGTGCTCTTTTAACCCTAACCTTCCCCAACCACACAGAATTCAACAGCAGTAAAGTGTTTAATTCTGTGGGGATAGGTCTGGT
>NW_019091379.1:1486973-1509105 GCF_001949145.1 Acanthaster planci | reverse complement strand
ATGGAGAAGGTTAGATCCGGCAACTCTTAGGCAGTTAGGGTTAATATTCCCTTAATGTGAGATACAACCTTGTGTGACAATAAGGCCATTCAGAGGTGAGACCATGTTAGTTCAACAAACAGCATCCATATAAAATCTGTTACGGTTGCTGTGTGGCATGCTGAGAAGGGAAAAAATTAGGGTACCCTGCTGATATCAACAGAGCAGATCTGCTAGCTCCTTTACATGTATATCAAAGGCAGTTCTTCCAAGTTAAGGGTGTTAATGCTGACGCAGTGTTGGTTGAGGTATCCACAGAACTGTAGTGTGCTGTTTGCAGCCATTGATTGGTCTAAAATATGTTTTCTATGATTTAAATAGGACATCAGGTGTTACGGACCACTTTGCAGAAGATGACGGCCATGCCTTGTACCTGGCCAGAAGAACAGTCGCCAACCTCAACAGGAAGAAATCAATAAATGTAAGCAAGACCAACAGACTTGAACCCGAGTCGGACACTCGGACTCCAGTCGCATGACGCTATGATTTTTAAGTTGGACTCAGGGTTAAGTGATTTTGAATTTACAGACTTGATAAGTAACATGAGATGGGGGCGCAAGAGTAAATGACCACGACTTAGCACTTAGAGATGGGGCTTAGGCCTTAGGTGCATGTACAGTCAAACAGCATGACAGACAGGCTGAGACTTTTATTCGATCTAACCCATTCAAGTCCTTCAAAATCCAAGCAGACGTTTTGAAGGATTTTGAAAAAATTGGGAAAAGTACACCGTAGGATTTTATGCCCAAGAATGTGTCACTGGGTCCCTGTGCAGTTAAGACTTTGGAAGGCTCCAAGGTGAAAATGTCTAGGAAGTTCACATGGAAGAAACATATTGTGCCTTGAAACATCCGGAGTATTCCAATAGGAATACGGTCTGTTTTCCCTCACTGGGAATGTTGCACTGGAAATTCCAGCTCACCATTGTGCGTTTAGTTTAAAAAGAATTGGAACATTAATGTAATTGAGACACTCTTCATCGATGCCCAACTTCTGAAATGGTATATTTATAAGTGTGCTTATTCATACATGTAGTTACTGATAATTCCTTTTTGTCGGCATGTTTTAACTCACAATTGAAATATTTGTTCTTTTTTCTCCAGATTCCAATTCAGGAGCCGCAGGACCCAATTTATCCCATAGATGAACTGTATGGCATCGTCCAGAGTGACTTCAGTAAAGTGTACGACATCCGAGAAGTCATAGCCAGGGTTGTGGATGGCAGCGTGTTTGACGAGTTCAAGACACTTTATGGAGACACGTTGATAACAGGTGGGCCAGGCATTTATGGCAAACAGCGAAAGAGTGAAGCAGCTGTTAGAACTTTACAAATGACCTTCAGTGAATTGTCTTCACCGTGTTGAAATAAAAATTAATGGCAGAAGAGGTTCATGAAGTGTTTGGACAGTTTATGGAGATATGACATGGATTACAGGACGTCACAGGGTTAAAAATGCATATATTGAGGGTGTAAATGATTTAATTTTAGTAGTTGCATTGTTTACCAATATGGTAAGTATATAAAGATATGGATGACAAAAAAAATTGAGGAAAGATGATTGTTCGTGGGATCAAGCTTACTGATAAACTTTTTCATCACATTTGTGCAGGATTTGCTCACATCCATGGCTACCCAGTCGGTATCCTTGGTAACAATGGGGTGCTATACTCGTCGTGTGCTCTGAAGGTGAGAACAATCTGAATATCTCATGAGTCATGAAACAATGATGACCATCAAAGTGATTTCAAGATATTGAGTGTAGTAGTCAGCATCAGCCGTATCACATTGAGTTGACTGGGACTCCCGCAGCACGTGCATGCAAGCTCTGTTCTGTTTTGAAACTTTTGTAAATATCGGTTGTTGAAAACGTGCTCCCCATGTATGAAACAGTGCAAATTATATTGCATTCCGTATCGTTTTTATCAAAAGTGACTAAGAGGCGTCCATCAAAGTACAGACGGTTGGTGCATGCTGGGCCTGGCTTGTTAATCCCTTCCACCCCAATCGGTATGAGGCCAGATGCAGCCTGGTTTCTGATGTGTGACACCCCTGTTCTTGTGAAGTGTTACATGTAACTGAGGGTTTGAACAATAGGCAGCATGTAGACTGAAGACTGGCCATTGCTAGAGGCTTATTTGGCCCAGTGGGCTGACTGTGGAGTGGAAAGACGAGGAATTGAATATCCCAAATTGCTCTTCATGGTGGTCACCCAGGTTGTGACATAGAGGCCCAGTGGAGTTCATCCAGGCCCGCTTGGTTCAATCTGAAGTCCCAATCCCTTTGGAGATACCGGCTGGTCTCACAGCAGGCGGTCATGGAAGGGACTCTAAACTATTTGATGACACTCCTCAATTGTACTGGAAATCTCGGACGGACTTAAGGTTAGCTTAAACCCCTTTGCTACGGAGGACTGCTACTACCACCGCAACATTGTGTGAGGATTAGTGCATACCTCACATACAGTCTATTCACCATGCAGCTGTTGGTTCAATGGGGCCTGCTGCTGGACAAAGCCCTCCATTCAGGGCATACCACTGCCCAGCAGTCACGGTCAAAATAATCCTGCCGTGAAGAGGATAAGACACTTTCAATTACAGTATTTCATTAATTGTATTTTTTGGCAACATGTGTTTTTTTTTTGGCAGGCTGCTCATTTCATACAGTTGTGCTGCAAGCGAAAAATTCCGCTCCTCTTCCTACAGAATATCACAGGTGAGATTGTTTTGCTCATAATTACTCATTATTTCAACCACCAAACCCACTGTGAAGCTCGGGGTAAATTGGCTCCATGAAAAAACCATGTTGTAATTTTCCCCAGTTTAGAATCCATTATCACAGTTTTTTTGTGTGAACAAGCCTTGAGGCTGACCCTGTGGCAGGTTATGCCCTCTGGAAAGTTCATGAATCGCAAAATGAATAATCATGGGGATCAGGGGTAACAATATCTTGAAGCACATGGGCCCTCGGGCAAAAATCACCATTTGAATCTCGAGATCATCATTGGTTTAGATGCAGAAATACATTGCTCTGTTTTCTTCTAACCCGCCGACCCTGTCTTCCCACAATGCATAGGTTTCATGGTCGGTCGTGATGCGGAGGCAGGAGGCATAGCTAAGAACGGAGCCAAGATGGTGACTGCCGTAGCCTGCGCCAACGTTCCCAAGATCACAATCATCGTAGGCGGGTCATTTGGTGCTGGCAACTATGGAATGTGTGGACGGGCTTATGGGTAAAGAACAGAACTTCTCTGGATATTTGTTCAAAAATTGTAGATCCTAATATTGAAATGAGCGGATTCCCATTTCATAGATGCTTGGACAGCAAGTGTGATAAGATAGTTATTGGAGGAACCTAGAATGCATTGTTTTAGGGCAGTATGAACTCCGCATGTGTCAGTTTAAATTCACCTGGCGCCTGTCGATCCAGGGTACAGAAGAATGCGTGAAATGAAAAGAAAAATGAAAGAGAAACTCAAGAGTGCAGCAAATTTATTAAGGTTTTGAAATTACATCCTTTCAGACTTCTGGAAAACCATGCATGCACTAATGATATTGAGGAAATACATTGTGACGACGTTAGTGGAATACCTGTCTGAGAAGTCATTGAAACATGAATGAAATCTTTCCTGAAGCATGTTAAATCACTTTCATAGCGGTGTATTTAGTCGTTTATGTGTCGTACTTCTTCTTGTATATGTAGTCCACGATTCCTGTACATGTGGCCTAACGCTCGTATCTCTGTCATGGGTGGCAAGCAAGCAGCATTGGTTTTGGCTCAGGTACAGAAAGCACAAAGACAACGAATGGGCCAAGAGGTAAGATGTAAACACATTAGATTTGCCAACTGTAACGTTATCTCTCAACGTGCACCTCGTTGAATAAGCTTAGAAACTCTGCATCGGTTTCCTAGTGCTTATAACTCATTTTAAGGTTGGGATTGGGGATGTCAGGTATGGTGTCCACATAGCTTTGTATAGAGAAAGTTTTGACGTGTGGTCAAGTGGTTGGCATGTCACATTTAGATAGTTGATTGTTTGCAGGGTATATGAACACCCAGCATGCCTGCGAGGTACATGTAGCACTGTCATGACAGACTTTGGGACCAAAATGGCTCCCAGTGTGAAGTTGTCGCAACTCTCGTGTCATGCATGTAGACCTTGTGCAGAGGCCAAGGCCGTTTCCAAAAACTGGCTTAAAGAGCTATGGGTATGTCTATTGTCTGCACATTTCCATATGTTTTCTATATTTTTCCAGCAACATATTCGGATGCAGCTCAAATCTAAGCTAAACATGCATTCAACTCTGTGGACTTTTGTACATGTACAGAATGAATAGGAATGGAAATTTGATAGTCTGATCTGTCACCGTGGTAACACACTCTCTGTACAACTGTCACAGAATGTCACTGTAGATAACACATCTTCCAGCGTGAATAGCGAAACATTGAAGTCCATACTGAGCTGACAGACCTTCCATGAATATGCACAATGTGTTCAGCAACCTGTGCTTAGTTGAAAGACATTTCGTTTCCAACAGCACATGTTGCCAGGTTTTCTTGTGAAAAATTAATGTGACCAAACAACCGTGACTTTTGGAAACTAGGGCCACTTTGGTTGGGGTTCAGTGCCTGCAAATTTCACATTGTGATACTATAAAACCATAAATACTATGAAGCAATAGCCGTGATGACACGTTAAATAAATAAATAATTCATCGGGAAAGAACAATTATTGGGAGGTATTTTATGTCAGTTGTGTTCATGCATCATGTGCTGCGCCATCTGGGATGTTGCAAAATTTCATCTTTACACGTCTTTGTGTTATATTCTGTGATGTTTACCATTTTGAATAACGACTAAACCATATAATGAAATTTTTGAAAGGAATGCCTGCCCTGAAATGGCTGCAAATTTCACATTTTGAGATTGCTTTTTTATTTCAAAAGTCTGATCGGCAGGACGCCAATCCAATGTCTTTATAACACATATATAGAGAGAGCTGATGAAAAAAGTACATGTACATGGTTTGATTAACGTCTGATGCAACGGCCATTTTTGAGGCTTGCATTTCCATATTTTCCAGCCATGTTAAGCCATCCCAATACAAACTCCCCAATTACATTAGGTTCCAAACCTTTACCCAGGTTTTTTTCTCAAAACCCAGCCAAAATGCAAGATACTGGAGGATGGTTTCATTTTTTTCGCCCACAGTTTACGGCAGAGGAGCAAGAAGCATTAATGAAACCCATCTTGGAGAAGTATGAACAAGAAGGAAGTCCTTACTACTCCAGTGCCAGGTAAGAGGTTTTCCAATCACATCGCCTACTGCCACTGTCTGAGATACACGTACACCAATGTATTTTGATTTGCCCTGGACAAGTTTCTTTACATCCAGGGTAAAGCCCTATAAGTCACAAACTGTTCTCTCTGGGAGAAGAAACAAAAAGAAATGTAGAATTTCAGAGGGAGGAGGAAATCCTGGACAGATAAATGTCTTCCTTGGATAGCCCACGGAATCAGGTTGAGACTGAAATCCAACAGAGGTTATGCATTGATGTCAAAGAGGCTGTTTTTGTTATTTTAATTTTAGTTCCACCTACAATGAATGCACAAAAGGTTTACCCAAGCATATCCAAGTGATACCAAACCCTTGCCCTCTGAGGATGCGTTGATGCATAATCTCTATCCACACGGGTGGGATTCGAACTCCAGGTCGCAGAGGAGAGTATTACTTGACCAACCTGACTCCAGTCCATAAAAATGCATGTTACCCTTACTCCTCGCATATCATGTCAGCTTTGAGCTGTCCAAACTCAGACTTTGACCAAAATATCACTGGTATTCACACTTTTTTATGTAGACTGTTGATAACATTTATTATAGCAGGGATCAGTGAATTTGCGCAAAGGACTTTCATTTGTGTTAGTGGTTAATGTTTGTCATTTTTATTCTATCAAATCCATTTATTAGAAATTTGTCGATCCATATATCAGTCCCCTTGAAGACAGACTGTCCGCAGAAATTGTTTTTAAACCGCAAAGGTCTTGTTTTCATGCAAGACCCTGTGACTGGCACAATTAAAAAGATACACCAAGTCTGTCTGCATCGTAGAACTGTCCACGCAGCAGTGAGCCGAGACATTCACTCTGACTTACTTTGAAACATTTGGTACTAAAGAAAAATGTGTCGGAAAGCACTCGTTAGAGGCAATGCAACTGTGGCTTGACCCGTGACAGTTGTGCATGCCTTACGTGTAAAAGAAACGTATCTCACCTCACTGCAGACAACTCTTAAATATAACTTTATTCCTCCCGATGTGCACTGGAAAGTCATTACTTCCAATAGATGACTCTCATATCGCTTGTAAGTTATATCAGTGGCCAAAACTTGTAGAAGTAGCACCTTTTGGTTTACTTTTGATTTTACCTCAAATTCATTCAAAATGGACATTTGTCCCATTACATGTATTTTCAAAGAGGGTTGTATTTTCATTAAGTATTTAGTAGTACATTTATTAGCAGTTTTTCTGGTAGCTGTGTGGGTGTTTAAGCACTTCGTGAATTATTCATTTCATTTTTGTACCGACGGCCAGCCATAGTTTTTAGCAGCCACTTGTAGGAAAAACAGGACTGTGACGTCAAAGAAGCAGGCTTTATATGATCTTAGAATATAACAAGTACAACAGAGCAACACTTCTGTACAATTTTTCCCCTCCGTGTAGGTTATGGGATGACGGAGTGATAGACCCTGCAGATACACGCACTGTCCTAGCTCTGAGTTTAAGCGCTGCCCTCAACGCACCTGTACAGAACACAGACTTCGGTGTCTTCCGTATGTGATGATATTCAGTATTCAGAGATGTGAAATGGTATCATGATTCAGGAAAACCTCTGAGTAAATTAACTGTTTGTTTTGTCAACCCAAACATGAGCTGAAAGCGTCGTCGACAGTGGAGTGGACTTTCTGAAGGCAAGAAAATAACGCCAAAAAGAATATTAAAGCCAGAGTAACCTCTGTTACATCACAAGTCTGCTGCCTTCTTGCACACCAAGGTGCATGGCCTTCTGGAAGGGTTATTAAAATCAATGGATCGTAGAGTTCCTTTCCCCACACACACACACTACTGGTTGTGCTTTGTATAAGATCCCTGCTTTGGTTAGTACAGTCACCTTGGAAAGTTTGAAAATCCTGGAATGAGTACAATTGTATAAGTTTTGTTGAAAGTTGAATCAAACCTCCTACGTATTAAGACTTCCTGTCTGTAGCAAGTAGCAAAGTAAATCTATTCAATGTGCTATTTATTCAACACACATGGTTCATTTTCAAAGCAATTTGTTTGTCCCTGGGTTGAAAGTGCTTCATGGATGAAGAGATCTGCTCTTCATAGGAGCAACGTTTGCATTGTCCAGTGTATACTAGTGTGTATTTGTTCTTTTACAATTTATTTTATCGGGGAATGCAAACCGTGGACTTCTGTTCTTATGACATATCACACTTTTGTGTTACATTCGTGCATTCCTATGGTGCTCAGTGGACCATGTGCCCACACTGGCTCCGTGGAAAAGTGGAGATATAAACAAAGTGTGATGTCATCAGTACATAGGCCTATTGCTTTTGCAGCACGACGCCCAAGAAGTTACCATTTGGGGTCATTTCCCCCTCCCAGTGCATTATGGGAAGAGTCAACACCTGCTCAGTATAATGGAATCCCTTGCCCAAGGACTCGGGTTTAACATTTTCTTGAAGTGCACACTTTGGAATGCTCTTAAATGATCCCGTTTCTGTAGTATCATAAAGACCAAGGAACAGATGACTATAGATCGTCATTTAAACCATGCCAAAGTGCTGGATGGTATGCTGTACTTGTGGGTCATTCCTGTCTGCTCTGTGAAGCTCACTCTTACCCAATTTCCCCTACAGGGTTCAGGGAAGGGCAAATGCAAGATGCCAATTTTTGTCTAACAGTCATTGGATAGCCTAGAGGTCATCTGAACAATAACGCATGTCAACACGACAGGTGCACACGGAATGTACATGGACGTGTGTGGATTAGGGCAGACAGTAGCTTGCAATATTCCGAGTGTCTGCAGATTTCCTTCGCAGGCATTTGTTCTCGGCGCCCTGACTTAAACGGGTTGAAAGGAAGAGGGAACTCCATGCAGGCACACGAGATAGCAAGTGTTTATCTAGCAAGGATGGTCCTTTGACGGAAACTCATATATGTACACAGGATTATGCACTTTCCCAACCACCTGTCCCATCTTGACTAATTAGGGAATGACTACCGGTAATAAAAACACTGTCAAAGAAACGACCAAGGCTTCCACTCTTTGTTGCATGATCACACATGGTAGTTAATACTGGTTTAATACCTAAAACATTGGTTTCAGTTGGATTGAAATAATTAAAAATATTAAAAGCACACAGGAAAAAACTTGTTTGAATACAGCAAAGTAAATGACGGTAGAAATGGTACATAAAGTACAGAAGTTAGAGAACCAGTTCTAGAACCAGTGGGGAATATTCACACTTCAAAATGCACAGTGACAAAATTTTCATCTAAACTCTAGGTCTCAGACAATTGTTCTCAGATCTTTTTATAAAGACCCTTTTTGAAAAGCAATCCTCTTGTTTTATTTCGATTGGTGTGCAAAGAAATCGTTCCAGCCTGCAACCCAGGCTTGTGGTGCATCCAGCCATTGCATTGTAGTTTGAACAGTTTCAACTGTGATCGTCTTGAATGGCAGTGCGGAATGGAAAATTACTGTTTTGAGTCCATGTCTTATTAAAGTAATTTTCTCCATTTCAATCAACCACAAGTCATTACTTGAGATTCAGCCCAAGTTGAATGCATCTTGGCCTGAAGTTTGTTGAAAACCAAGATGCGTTCCCAACTTTGGATGAAGCCATCTTCGAATGGCATTTGTCTGGACTGGATTCAAGTCTTAGCAGGTGTCTAGTCTGGTGCCATTTAAAAATAACCTGGGCCATTTTTGTCTATGCAAATGTTCTTCTATTCATAGTAGTATAGCAGGCCATTGGTGATTGATGCCCGGGTACATTTGTTCCTCAAATTCCACTTTGAATGCGAGGTGACTGGAAGGGATTTGTGCGTGAGGAGAGCACCACAGAACAGCAGTCAGGGGCGGGGGGGGGGACACCTGCCGGATCATATAGGGACTAAAAGCCAAACCTATGTTCCTTTGCAGATAAAAAATCGTACAACTTGCCCTCCAAGTTACAACCGTATGGCTTGATGTCACACAAACTCAGGCTTGAATTGAGTCTAACTGAGCAGAAAACTTTACAACACGTTCTGTTAATTGCCTGTAAAAACATTAGAGCAATCCTGAGACTTGAAGTGTACTGACAATCTACATGGAAGCTGTACATTTATCTCTATTGCTTTAAGACCAACTACACTTATTCACCTTATAATTTTGTACCTCAAACGTATTCAGCTTCCTGGTTTTAAAACCAGGTTTAAAATCTCACAAAGACGTCCTGTTTTAATAACCTCCAGACTCAAAAGTGAATGGCATTTACATAAAGTCTTGAACAAAGTATTCTGTAGCACTTGGTTAGAGACTGAAGATGCGAGAGTTCATGTACATGTAAATGATTCTGTGGCCTGGGTTCTTAATCAAGACATGCAGCCATATATGTTATCTGCATTTTACCCAAGCTGAAGTCTCCTTTCAACTTCAAAATAGCAGCTACTTTGAATTTTTTGACATTTCTTAAATAATCAGTTCCGACTACTGAATTCAAAATGGACAACTGCTTTTCTTTTACAAGGACAACTACTTCTCACAACAAACAAACATGGGCACAGTGTTCATGGGACACCCATCGATTATGATGCATCCATTTCAACCTGGCTATTTAAAGGGGAATGTTTGGAAACAATCGCACCTTCTGCTAACCCATACCATTTCTTAACACAAAATTATGTGTACAATCCACGCCAGTGGGGTTCCCCTTTCATACATGGAAGAAAAGACTGGCAATAACGAAAGGCATCCACAGTCCATGAGAGCAAACATATCTGCAGTTTTGAGAAACAGATGTAGTGATCGACCATAATGTACCATATCTTCCTGAAATAGTAACTGCAAAAATTATGCACAAAAACAAAACACTCGAAAGTATTTCCAACACCTTCAGGAACTTCTCAAGGTCTGAATTTACACGCACTTTCTCACCCTCTTATTAAAAATTTCCATTTTGGTTTCGACAAATGACTACAAATTGATTCTTGTTATACACAGCATAGAAAAAAATCTGGCAAAGTGCCAGAAAATGTACAATTCCTTTTGTCTTCTTTATCTTCATTGAAAACCTGAGAAAACTGGGGAACAGCTAGAATTCTGAAGTGCTCAGTGGATAGTAGACACCCGCAGTCTATCCAGGAAAAAAAAAAGCTGAACTTTGGTTGTACTTGCTCAAAACTATTCCAAAAAATAATACTCTGTAAAAATGGATATTGTCTGGCTAGGGCTATTTTCAGTAGCCTGCAAATGGTTAGAAAGCAAAGCTGTAGCCACAAATTACTAGACATAGCTGAATTGTCGTTCCACGTGATCCTCATAAAATGTCAACCACAGGTGGTTTTTTTTTTCAGATTATGGAAAACAGGAATGGACAGTGATCAGTTAACAACTGATCCGACCTAAACAAAACAGGGTGGAATGACTGCCTAATGCAGTGTTGCGTTGACTGCAAAAAAGCCATCAGTTCTCCGGTCTACTGTAGGTTTTGAGGAGGTTGCACACCCTGTATGCCCGTGTATGGCCACAGCACCGTGCCACTATCCACTGAGCATCGGAACCTTCTGCTTCGCCCGAATAAAAGGCCACCACCCTTGAGACCAAATTCACAAGTAAAATGCACCGCAACAAAACACCATCCCTATGCAGGGACGCACTGCACTGCAACAGTAAGAACCACCTCCGGCTTACAGTGCATGCATGACACTGTCCATCATAAACAGCACCGTCGGCAAGTGTGCACAACCAATGCTACATGGAAACAGGTTACATGTCTGGTCTTGGACCATCCATCTAACATCAATACTCATCAAGCAGGCCATTCACGATAAAAGGTTTCTAGTATTTGTACTCCATTGTAATTGACGGTGTTTCCAAATTGGTACCATTACTGTTGGTGCAATACAAAATCAACTGTGACAAGATCTATGATGATACGAGAGCTAATTACATCAGTGCTATCCAAGCATGGACAGTATGCGTAATGAAATAAATACATCAACTAAAGCACTGAACTCTCTGATTGCCTTGGATCTGACTAGCACAGGCACAGGCAAACGAACCTTGCCATTAGTCACACAGACACTGCTCTTTTCCATGTACTGGAGATAGTCTCACTACAATGCCAATGATAGTACACGAACCACATATTCATCCATCCACCTGCAGTTGGTCTTGCTAGATGACAGCACTCTTACAAATCACCAAGCCCGTTGTTGTACACACTTGCCATTTCCTCTGCATTTTGGTCCAAAATAATCCAAGTCTTGTTACCCAATATTGGGCTTTCCTCCGGCAAGACACCTTTAAACAGAATCGGTCCAACTTGTACCAACAAAAAAAGCCACCTTTCTTTTTTACAGTGACTTACGAAAAGAAAATGCACTTCCTAAAACCTCTCAAATTTTATTTTACACGTGTTGGGAAAACTATCCACGTCACCACCAGATGAGAATAGATTAAAAAAAAGCACACGCCAAATAATTACACAGCTTTCTCTGTAAATTGAAAGGCTTATGCCATGACATTCCACTATCAGCTGCCCTTCAGTAAACTCAACTTCTTAGAATCAAGGCATGCCCGCATTCTCCTATGACACAGTCGAGTGCAACATCACAAGCAATGAGACAACCCAAATATATATGAAAGCTGGCTAATGGGCACAGTTCTACAGGAAGAAGTTGTGGAATTTAATGGAAGCCATAGAGGCTTTGCATGGTAGCCATCGTGCAGGGCAGTTTTCTTTTGTTCCATAGGGAACCTCTTTTGTGCATACCCTGTGAACAAAAGCACTCGTCTTCAAGATGGCAGCCAAGCAAACCCTCCATTCCTGCTTCCCCATCCCACAAAACATCTGATTTTCCACAAATGTTTTGTGAAACTTTCTGAATCTTCAATCATTTTTGTCCAAGTCTAAAAATTTATTAAAGCATGCATAAGATTTTTTTTTAATGTTTAAAAATACTAACAGCCCCTTCCCCTAGACTTCAGAGTAAAACTGTGCCCAAATGTAAGAGTTAAAATCCAGGAGCAAAAATAAGATATGGAATAAAATGACATACTCTCTTGCGTATCTACACAAGTCTCCTGTCAGAGGCATGCTCTAATGAACAGGTTAAAGGTGGAAAACACCTCCAACACGAACGAATCACCAATCACACTTTTATGAAAATATATAATGATTTTTTTTTATGTTAAATATACATGTACAATTGTACCTAATGATTGTTCAAACGTTCCTTTATTTCATTAGTCGCATTTCATCGTCAGTTGACTTTTTCCTAAGACAACATTACACCAATATGGCAAACCTAGCCAGAAACAATTAACTTGACGGTATTTCTTTGAATAATCACAGATGCACTAACGGTAAATCCCAAGACACAGAAAAAAGTTGTCTCTTATTCTACGTCATTACTTAAACCTTGCTATAACAGGTACATGTAATTTAAAACCAAAATGAAAACACTTTCAAATACCATAAATCACACATGAAACTAGCGTCCAATTCCACTTCATATCTAAAATACAGAGAATTCGTTAAAAAAACTGTAACAAACTGTGCCAGAAAAAAACATTTCAAAAATGCATTTCATTTATTCACACAAAACTAAAGCTACGTCAGCTTTTCTTTCATGCCAAAAAGTAGCTTGTTTCTGGTATGTACACTTTAGTATTTACTCAAAAAGTCTTCACAAAATATTTCCAAATCTATTCACATTCATGTCAATACAAATCCAACAAGGTCAGTTAAATACAACTGACACAGAAAAATGGCATAGAAAGGTTGCACATATTCTACAGTGTGCATACCGGTACATACATGTACATTTAAATGTAGGATTTTAAAACAAAGGAGAAAAGTAAATCTACAGGACAATATCTGAATACTCAATGTACACGTTGTCCAGTCCCAGTTTGTGACCATTTGTTTTATTTCTGAATTATGGTCAAAGACTTGAAATGTTGGCAAAACTAACGTATGTACACAACACAAGCCAAACTCAAACACTGCTCAGAACACAAAAAAGCAATGTTCAATTGTAACAGACTTGGATTCAACCTGTTACACTATTAATTTGAGGACTTTAAAACGTGGATAACAATAAACAGGTAGCCAAAAGTTAACAGTGGCCAATACCATTTTTTCACAGGGGTGTAATAATTTAGGTAGTATCTGCGTGCTCCGACATTGAAACAAATGCATAATTCAGGCTTCTGAAGATGCTATGTATCTTCTTCAAACAGTCACGTTGACAATCTTGTAAACTAGGAAACTATTCAGGACATTAAGTTTAGTTCCCTGACTGTGTCACGGATCACATGCTGCATTCAAGTGAGGCCAGACTGCCACTGCTACCCATCTGGGGCCAGCTCGGAAGGGTGAAATCACGAAAGACTGGATTGGGGCCCATCTCATCCATTGCGGCTATATCTTCGTTCAGGGTGGACGTCGTACTGTTGGAATTATCCCCCAATCCCTGGGCAAGGCTGAGATCATTCTCGGCATCCCGCTCGGAGCTGCAAGAGGTGATCGGGAAACCTACTGCTAATTCGGTGGGACACTCTTGTGGCATGTCACTGACCCAAGACCCTTGACTCTGGGAGGGCTGCTGCAAGTCAGCATTCAGGAGATCATTAAAAGTTGGGTCACTACCTTCAAGGAAATTCTGCTCTGGATTGAAGTCCTCATCTGTGACTTGAATCTCTTGCAACTCTTGGGTAAGGTTGCGCTTAGCTCCAAAGCTCCTGTTGTTGATAGTTACCCCTCTCTGTTCAGCAGATACAGGAAAATTGGATATGAACCTATCTTGGCTCAGTACAACTGGCTGGTAAGCAGGCAGAGGAACACTATGACTGCGCTGGTACTGCTGTGTATTCAGCTCCAAACTGGGATCAAAGCCACGGATGTTCAGATCTGTTAACTCCTCCGGTAAGAAGTTGGCTGTATCTAAAGAGAGCTGTTTGGTCGACTGCATGAAGGTAGCAGGTCCGGATGGATTCCTTTTCCTGTTACCGATGGCACTCGTCACCCAAGGTGTTTGGCTTTGGCTGGGCAGGTCAGGCTTGCCAGCTCCTCGGTTGGTCATAGACTGGCTTGGGTCGGAGAAGACCGTCACAGGTGACGGGGGTGGCATACTTGCAGTATCTGCTTGGTTGTTCCCCGAGACCAAGGCTGGTGATAAGGGGGTTGAGGAACGACTCCCACTGGGAGATGGGGTGGGTGTGATCTGACGGCTGATAGCAGGAGGAAGACAACTTGTACCGTTGGGGTTAGGCCGCCTTGTAGTCCCTGAGCTTCGACGCTTACGAACAGGAGTGACAAAGTTGGCCTGCGGAGTGCCCAGTGTTGGCTTGGGCTTCTGCATGGGCTTAACTGGGTTGGGACTAGTCATGCTGACATCAACTGGCTCTAAGCTCTGCTGGATGGGTGTGAATGTGAAATACACCTGATTGGGGTCGTTGGGGCTCTGGGGAACACTCTCTGTGCCAAGCGGGATAGGCGTGGCTGTATTTGAGTGATGGCTGAAACTGGGCGTGGTACTTTGCCTCCCTTGGCCTTCCACGCCAGCCAGCTGCTGGATACCAGCCACTGGTGTGCCCTGCGCAACACCATTGACAAAGCGGACAGGCTGCAAGGCCGAAATGCCTTGTTGTACCAGTTGATTCCCAAGCTTTTCCATTTCCTGCTTGATCAAGGTATTGGTATTGACAGCTTCTACTGCATCAGGGCCTACCTCGCTGATCTGTGGGAGTGTCATTCGATGCTGGATGGAGGCTACTGACGCCGACTGCACAACCTGAACTGGTGATAAAGCTAGTTTCTTGTTGCCTATCTCCATGGCAAATGGCATCTGAATCACATGCGGTGCTACGCCAGAAGGCTGACTTCCAGTGTGTATTGGGACGCTACAGGTAGGAAAGCTCTGACTGGAGGTTGAAGTCTGTTGAGGGCCTTCTCGAATTGGCTGCTGGTGTGCCATTTGCGGATGACTCACACGGGCTGTCTCAAGACCTGGCGCTGCTAATATGGATATCAAGCCACTGCTAAGTGGTGGCAGATCTTTCTGGACCCTGCTTAATTTAGTTGGCACAGCTGGCATGACATTTGTAAGACTTGAAGAGGAGACCATCGCAGACTTTGACCTCATATCTTCAGAAGACCTACTTTCCAATGAGGCAGCAGAAACTACAGGACTCACACTGTCTTGATTCAGCTGTGATACTGGAGGAGTGGTGACTGTACTGGTCATATTAAAACTTCCCAAATGGGCATTTGCTTTTGCTACCTTACCAGCACCTCTGCTGTCATCCAGACCTTGATCCTTGTTGGCAGTGTTGGACAAGATTGCCAGAAGTGCAGATGCTGAATTGATGGGTATCTGTTTGTGGTCATTTCCGGTGAGGCCTGATTTCAGCCTTCTGTCCGAGGACAGAACACTCAGATCATGATTCCCGGGGATGGGAATACCTACCTGAGCCGACACCGGCTGCCTCTGCATTGGCAAGGTCGAGAAGGTGACAGATGTCGACGTGTTGTGAGAAGCGCACGTTGTTGGAATGGGCACTGCAACTGGATTTGCAGCAGATGATGTCTGATTGATGACGTGCTGGGAAGTCTTCGGTGACTCAGCATACGCAGACCTAAGGAGTACTGTTGGCACGGCCGATGTAGAAGGACAAGTTAGGGTTGCGCTCGGTTGGACAGGGGGTGTAGTGAGGAGATCCTGTTTGCTGGAGAGATTGGATGTAGGGGTCAAAGAGGGAAAAATACCTGAATGAGCGGCACTAGAGCCTCCCTGAGGTGACGCACCTCCTGCGTCTGACTGTAACTGCAGCATGTGAGTGTTGCTGGAGGATGGAAACGTTGTTGTGGGGTCTTTCTGTACCACTGATGCAGTGCTACCAGGCAGCGAACCATTTACAAAGCTTGGACCAAGGCCAGCTGAAGGAGACTGGTTGAAAACCAGCACACCAGTTGCTCCGGGAGGACTCTTCATGAGCTGTCCTGGAGACAAGGGGACTGCGATGATATTCTGAGCTCTTGACGTTCCTGGTGAACTGCTTGACTTGGGTGTCCCGGAGGCAACAAGTTTGGCATTAGGAATGTTCTGGACGAGCTGAATTAACTGAACTCCCTGGGGAAGCTGTTGGACCTTTTGCCCTTTGGAATTCAGAATGGCTCCATTTGGCTGGAAAACCACCACAGACCCATTGGGTACAGGCATTTTCACTGCACCATCTCGCACTGGAGTCTTGGGCTGTATGGGAGTGAAGCGCCGCTTGTTGTTTGGACTTTCCTTGACTGTTGTTATCGTGCTGGCTGCCGAGCCGGAAACCTGCAGCTGGTTACTGTTGTTATTGCTGTTGTTGTTCGTCTGCAACCCTGACTGGGGAGCAAGGCGGCCATTCTGCTCAGCCTGCTGGCTGCCAAAATGGCAGCCGTTGGGGGTCTTGTCCTGCTCCTTAGCGTCGCCTGCGTTAGCATCTGTTCTTGCATTCATTTGCACCTCGTTTGGCATACTGTGGCTCCTGTTCAGCAACTTCCGCTCATCTCGTGCTTTGCTGGCCTTGAGGTGGTCCTCGGCTCTCAGCGCTTGCTGATGACGCTCGGTCTGTCGCAGGTGCTCCTCCTTCATCTTGCTCAGCTGCCGCTGCTGAATCTTCTTCTGCAGCTGGTGTTGCGTCTCTTTCCGGCGCTCCTCCGGGGTGATGGGGAGTTTCCCCATCGCCACGTCCGGCCGCAGCACCTTGGACGAGGCCGAGGAATCCTTGCCTCCGGAGAGTACTGTCAGGGAGGCCACAGAGCTGGAGACTAACTTATTGCTGGCAAGGTGGTGGGCAAGCTCCTCTGTGGTCTGGAAGTGGGTGGCAAAGATTTTCTCCGCCCATTCGCAGATGACGATCGTGCTGGCCAGGTCTGCCTGCTGTTGTTCTTGGCTACACTTGCAGGAGGAAGAACTGTAAGGTACATCATTCTGCAAGACAAGGTGCAAGGCCAAAGAAAGTTCTTAATTTAACCAGAAGTTTGAACTTCATATTAAAGATGTGTTCAACACAGAATCGAAGGAAAACAAACTTAAGATCAGCACAACACAAGTATGTATGACAGGATGAAAACAATATCATTTCCTCGTCGGATGTTCATGTACAAAGGACAGAAATTACTGCCTCAACTGAAAAGAATCTCCACTGTCATTTCACAATTTATTGCACAATCAATAAAATATCACAGTCCTCACTTTTAAACAGCAAATGCATCTTCCCACCTTTTGCAAAAAACAAATAAGCCATCAAGAGCACAACTCAAGATGTTTAATAACGGACAAATGCACAAAGTGAAACAAACAATTTTTCCTATCCAACAAAGTAGGTGCTTTGTTCGATTCTATCCACTGTGGTATGTTTCCATATTTAGTCACCAGGGAAGTGTTAGTATACACGAACAAACAGGAAGCCTGTGTTTAGGCCAATTGAAATATACGGAACCTTTTCATTCATGTATTTGCACAAATCATCCAGAGCTGTAACGCTTTTTCAAACATCAGACATACATTATGTCAATCTCCAATACTCACTGGTCCCGTTTTGCGTGGTGATTCCATGCTTGGCAGTAAAGGTGGCTGGATTTCGCACTTCTTGCGAAGGCCGCTATAGCAATACGTTGGAGAAGTTAAGGGCAAATAGATATTAGACTTTTGTTCATGGGTCAGCAATACTGAAAATTGAAAGCGAGGTTTACTTTTCATTTTTGAACTTGAGTAGAAATGAAATTAACAAAATGATTTTTCATGGTAAAGAAGTACCTGTCCGATTGGACAAATAACTTCAAATTTATGACCAAACATACCTTAATTTATGAGCCAGACTAGAAAAATACTGAAAGGAAGGCAATCACATAAAATAGTCTGGTACCACCCAAGCAAAAGTTTCCAATTCATACATGTAAGACAGACTTAGGGAGCTATTGGGAACACTGCTTCCTTGTGAGTAAGGTCCACCGTGTTCATGTGGAACCAAAACAAAAAACTGAGATGCAAACCAACACAACCAATTCCAACCTCTAAAATAATCCTGCAAAGCCTCCTTGTATTCTGGGGGAAAAGAAATACGTTTTGAGAAATAATATTGTGCAGAGTTGAAGAGGAAGAAAGATAGTAATTGCATGGAAGAGATTTTTATATATGATTAGACTGAATTTATTGGGAGGGAAAAGTAAAAATAAGCAACACGTGTCCTGAAACTGTTAATAAAGATTGACCGTTTTTGGTTCGTTTTGAATGAACGTTGCTTTTGACAATAGATGGTGCAATGGACACAGGCAGGAAATAAAATTGAACAAGGCACAAACGCTGGCAGACAAAGGATATTTGGCATTGCCACGGGTGCCAAGGCGTCGCTGTTTCACTTGGGGAAAGACACTCTTCATGATCTTGCCAAAGTCAGCGGGGCTCAACACTCGACGAGTAGCAGATTCACAATGCATCCTGTCAGAAGACAACAAAAGGACGAAGAAAAAAGGTACGTCAAGAAAAAGGAAGCAGTCAAGAGTCATAAGTACGGTAACAATCTGACAGAAAATAAATGAATAAGAGTATACTCTGACCACTGACTCTTTTCTGTGCAAGAACCTCTTACAGTGCTTGTATAAGTTTCCGTAGTAATTTCTAGAAGGAGGGGCATCATCATATTAAACAGTGAATGGAAATAAATGACAGAGTAATGGGGTGGCTTTCAGCTTAAAGAGTGGTTAGAAGCACCAAGGCAACTGTAGTACAAGACCACAAGTTCAGAAGTTCAAATAAGGAGTAAATGAAGTTTTCACAATACTACTGTTGGAGACTTGAGCAACAGTGACAGTGTTGAAAACTGGATCGGTATGCCACTTTTAAAAGCAATTTTTGTACATTTAAAAGTAACCCTGCTAAATGCAATGTATCTGTCATCAATAGTTACAGCTTACTGCAGGATTCTGTAAACAACGCAAATGGCAAGAACGGACTGCAGAAGTGCACAAGGCCAAGGCCGCTGCGCATCCTGAACGCTGCAAGATGCCACAAAGTCCACTGATATGCATTTAGCTTGGCTGTCACTTGAGAGGTACTGGATTTCCACAGCGCCTACATGTATATCTAGGGACTCTAGAGAAAACCTGGAGGTGAGGGTACAGATCCATCTAGGAGACAGAATTACCGCAGAAGCATCACACTCACGCATTCTGGGATTTGGGGGAAATCACAGCACCATTTGGGTCAAAGAAGGATGTTACGTGTGTGTGTGTGTGTACCACCTGTCCACGAACATAATGTCACCACAGTGACGCTTCCTATTTCGGTCGCTGAAGTAGTCTACAAGTACCTCCATATAGACAAATCTGATAAGACGCCCTAACTGCGGGGGCACCGCACTCACACGCACATTCTACAGCTTGACGCGTGCATGCATTTGGCAAATCACGACATCCTATTGGTCGAAGAGGCATGCAACACGCATGTACCACCTGTCCACGAGCGTTGTGCCACCGCAGTAATGGCTTCTAATTCTGGTGGTCAAATTACACTAAGCCAGGAAATGTACGTACATGTACCGGTAGGTGCAAGTATGAATACCGAAAAATACACTGAAGTTCTAGCCCAAGTATCAAATAAGAAACATCTATCCCCAGTGCTACATATAGCCGTTAGACTGGAGTGACAATACATGCACCTGTGGTAGAGATAAACATGCCTAAAATGTCCACATCAATTTGTGGCATACCGATATTCTTCGTACACTTCATGTTTAGGGAGCGATGTGTCGCTGCACTCTTCGAGGTGACTGCGGATCCAATTGGATGCCTGGGTTTGTTCGATGCGCGTGACCGCTAGCGAGGGAGAGGGGCTGGAAACAGAAGCATTGAGTCAAGACAATTGAGAATTTGGTTCACGAATATTATTAAGAAGGCCCTGTAGCACATCAAATAAAATCAAGGTCAAGGAGGAGGAGGAATTCCACTCCCTCTAAGTGTTTCTGGACTTCCGGTAATTATTTCTGAGTTCATCTGCAAAGTTTCATTTCAATCTGACAGAGGGGTGTGATGTACAGTAGTAGTAAGCAACAGCCCAAGCACTGAGTGCGTCAATGGAAAAAGTTCCTATTTAGGACCGACCTGTCTTGGAAAAATAAGCATTTTGCAGGACTGACACCTGTACAATGTATGTCAAATTCTCATAAAAGTGGTATTGAATTGAACACTACGGCATTACTCAAAAAAAAACCACATTAAGGTCCCCGAATGATAAAATGAAATGCTTTACTTTGATATCAGAGAAAATGTACATATGGAAGATGCTTATAGCCCCCTCCCCCTTGTCGTTTGCTCTTTTAGGGTTAAAGTTGAAGAGCAATTGAATTCTCTCCAGGTACATGTAGTTTGGTGTGTTTCCATCCCAATCTGCAAGACAATGTACCCGGTAGTAGTACAATGTGCATCCGATTCCTTGACTATAAACACACCAGGAGTCTAAAGGCATACACCTGGCACTGACATGATACAATGTACAGGTGTACATGTCTACAGATCAACCATCTCACCTTTTCAGCCGGTTGGAATCGAACCCGTTAATGCCCGTTGGCAACTTCAGGTACAGAAGCAGCTTCTCAAGGTCGTTGAACTTGTTCACTTCAGCCTGGAAGGAGAGGTGAACAGAGGTGGAATGTAAGAAAAGCACATATCCGGACACACACACGATTGGACACACGTGTACCATGTACATGCTATGAAAAGTACTCAGTAGTTACACAGAACATGCAGAGAAAATGTCATCGATCTACATGTACCGGTAGATGCGTACAGTATGCAGAAATGTCTTCAACAAAAATGATTCCTTTTTGTCCGAAATTTATCAAATTACTTGTACTTTTAATGTGTGGTAGAGAACTCTTTTGCTGATGTACCAACATAACCGGTAAGTTGCCATCACAAGAAACACACACTCAAGCTGAAATGGCTTTGGCCCATTCAACAATTGGGAAAAACTGATTTGTAAAATGTTGAAAATGGTAATACACAAAACCTGCAGAACTCAGATTGGACAAATTTGAATTTTTATTTCTACTTCCTTTCGATTGGTATCACAACACTTTTGCTAACTAAGTACCGGTACATATCTCTCATTTGTCCTGATAGTTTACTTTAAAATAAAGACAAGGAAATACAGTACTTTAGTTGAGCAACGAGTATCGGAAAAACAACTCTGATGGTTTAAACTTCCGACAAGGAAGAGCTTTACCAATATTTTATTAGCAAAGAATGGCTAGTACAATTTGTTTTAAAGGAAAACTGTACAGGGTTGATCACTTTTTCTGAAAAAATACCCTATGTATTATGACATCTTTAAAATAAATCACAATGAGTTGGACGTTGCCAGAGCTGTTTGGATTCAAGGCCTTTTTAATGTCAAGAAAATCACAAATAAACTGGCATTTTACTGACACCTGGTACAAACTGTACCCTTAGGGGTATCAGATACCTGATTTTGAGCCCAATTTCTGAACATTATTCTTGTAACTTTCAAACTGTACAATACTTAAACATCAAACATCTTGGTTTGCAGTATCATAGAAGAAACAAAATTTAAAAACACGTATATGAAATTGTGACACAAAACACAACTGCCAAAAAAACTACAAACATGAAATCATACACACAGAAAAAAAAATCACAAGTTAATCACAAAAGGAGTTAAAAAATCGCAAAAAAAATTAAGACAAAGCAAATCCTCTCCCCCAATCACAAATTTTTTCATCATAATCAAACATAAAAGAGCGAAATCAGAAAACTAGG
>NW_019091379.1:1460799-1486742 GCF_001949145.1 Acanthaster planci | reverse complement strand
GTGAGGTTCAGTATGCTTTCTATTGCAGCAGCCTAGGGGGTTCGGATTAATCCAAGGCTTCCTTTTTCCACATTTACTAAGCCATGTTTGACTTCATTGTACCGGGTACCATTGCCAGGGCAGCAGGGCATGGGTAGGATTCTACAAGGAGCCAAAATGGCACTTAAATCACAATTTGAAAGTAAAGTCTTGTGAGTAGTGATACCATGTATTAATGTCTTTGTCAGGCTCCCATATGGGCATTAACCCTAACAGTCCTCAGTCCTCCAACAGGTGAAGGATTGAGGAGTGTTAGGGTTAATTAAGAACGGTAAGGCAGAGATCACTGAAGTAAATGGACTTAATACTTACAACCATTGCTTCAATCCTCCTCTTCACGTTTAAGCTGAAAATTAGAGAGAAAAATCAAGGGTTCAATAAAAGAGCTGCTAAACTTGCATTGTGCGAATTTTTCTACATGTACCGTACACAAGTCTTATCAAGTATCATACATTACATGTACATGTATACAATGTCCTCTTTGTGCCATTCTCATAGAGGTAAATGTACCTATAGTACATGTACAACCAAGTGGCGGCGCTTGTATGATGTACATGTACTGCTACACCTTCTTTTTGTTTTGAAAAAATACATGCCGTACCATGGAGGTACATGTAGGAAAAGACGTTCCTGGCAGCACATGTACCAGTACATGTACCTGTGTGATACACATGTACAGGTGCAGTACACATGTACAGGTGCAGTACACAAGTACAGGTGCAGTACACATGTACAGGTGCAGTACACATGTACAGGTGCAGTACACATGTACATGTACAGGTGCAGTACACATGTACATGTACAGGTGCAGTACACATGTACATGTACAGGTGCAGTACACATGTACATGTACAGGTGCAGTACACATGTACAGGTGCAGTACACATGTACATGTACAGGTGCAGTACACATGTACAGGTGCAGTACACATGTACAGGTGCAGTACACATGTACATGTACAGGTGCAGTACACATGTACATGTACAGGTGCAGTACACATGTACATGTACAGGTGCAGTACACATGTACAGGTGCAGTACACATGGGTAGGCATTCACCCCATTCAGGGGACAAGTTCTTTTGTTAGGGAAATTTGAACCGACATTTCTGAGTCCCCAGTCCATAACATTTTCGATCCCCACAACATACCGGTACTTGTAGGTGAAATGTCATATATCCCCACAATTACGGTGTGGGAGAGGCTATACATGTGCAAATTCCACTACACATATATTGTACCATTACATGGTGCATACGGGTACATGTATGTCCATGTACATGTACATCTACTGTACAAGAAATGTGCAAGCCACGGTACATAAACAATACAACTTACAAGTACATGTGCACACATACATGTACATGTATGCATTCATAAACTAACGTGTACAGCTACAGTACATGTACATTAACCCCACCAGCACATTGTAATTTGTTCATGACAATTACCGGTACACGAGAAAACATGTAGTGACCTGCCAAAGCTATGGGGCAGCGCGGACATCCGGGATTCTCGCAAAATGGCAGGTACGGCGCCGGTGAAAACAGCGACCCTAGCGATGTACGCACACGTACCAGCTAGTCCAAGGATCGGGTTACACAATCTTTGCGTTGATCAGTCTATACGCGCGCTTGTTGCAGTTGTTTTCATTGGCGCGGTGTGGTCGCTACCGGCCATTTTTGTGAAACTCGCGGATGTCCGCACTGCCCCATACACATTCTCTGATGTCGTTGCACAAGTAAATTAATATAAACTTAGCCATGTGTAAAGAGAAATTCATATTCTGACTGCAATGCATTGCATGGGTTTCTTATTGCTAAATTAACAATGATCATACTGTTGTACATTTCACAGCTCTGTCCTTCGCATTTTTCCACTTTTGTGCATTGCAACCCTGGCCTTTAATACAAGAGAATAAGGATCAACAAAGTAACACTGCAAATGGCCTTGCAAGCGATGCATCATTAACATACATACATGTACATACATGTACACACAAGGTACATGTACCTTGGCTCCGTGGGCACCTGTGCATTTATAGCAGCTGAGACAATTGGAAACCTACTCTGTGTACAGTATCCAGTGTGAACAAAAACATGATGATCGATCAGTCATCAAACACATAGAAATGTAATGTGTGTAATTGGATCTGTTTGCCAGTTTCAGTTGCAATTTGCATACACTGTACATACTTTGTAGCTGGTATGGTACATGTGCAGTTACCCAGTAGGTCACATACATGTACGTGTACATGTACATGCAAAGGCAGACCCGGGAAAAACTTTTAGGGGTGGAACTTGTTTGGGAGGCCAAAAATTTTGGAATTTGTTTTTTCTGTGTAATATTTTGTGGCCTTTCTGGAGGTGAGGCTAATTTAGAGGGCTTTTGGCATGCTTTGGGAAGAGGAATAAAATGGAGCAAAAACATAATTGCTTTTCTCGCATGTTATCAATTTGGTAAATAATTTGGGCTCATTTTTGGGGGGAGAGGGGCAGACATGGTCCCTGTTGCCTCCCCTCCCCTCTAAGATTTGCCCTTGCCTTCATGTATCAGAGTACAAACAATCCAGCAACAATTAGGAAGACTTGAAACTTTTTATTAGCCAAGGAACTTTCAAGTGTACATGTACCGGTAGATGTATATTGTATATACATGTACATGAAATGTATCTGATAATGCAGGTACTTGAACATGGAAATTAACATATTGTACCCGGATACATGAATGCAAACACAAACAAACACCATGGTCTTCAATGTACCCGCATCTTTCTTGTCCCCTCAGCACCCTACATGTATAAAGGGGTAACCACTAAACAAACAACACTTTAATTCATCAAGCTTACCAGTACATGTACTCTTTGGTCCAATATTAGACACATACGGGGGCACATGTAATTGATCACAACTCATGTACCAATAGGGCAGTGAATACCTCCACAGAGAGTAAATATGCACTCACAATGCATATGCATGCTTTATTACAGGTCTTTGTGTACATGTAACATGTACAGTATGTGTGTGCCTGTGTTGTACTGTTGCATGAATTGTGCTGCAGGATTAATAACCTTTTATGAATGTGCTTGTTTGGCACGTGCAGTCCCCCTCCCCCAATGGCCAACCACACCCCCTAATTTGCACGTCAAGCACGTACATGTACATGCCAGTGCTTGTACACATACATGTATGTAAACACATAAATATTATATACTATAAAGCCAGAGAACAAGTGGTGCCAGCACTGGGACCCCTTTGGGACCGGTAGTTCACTGTTCCACTTTTATTGCTACATGTACATGTAGATGGTACCATTTTATAAACACTTGAGATCTCTTGGCGTTAAAAACCACCCACACAATGACAATGAGTCCCAGCTGGAACCAATGATCAGTTTACAAAACATCAGGGGGGTGAATTTTGTGGCAAAAACAAGCTGGATAGCAGGGCAATAATATGTTGTGCACCTCATTCCCAGAATTTGAATGAAAGAACACCTTACATCCATGCCCATCTTTCATCTTGATCAGAATACAAAATCTGGAACATCAGTATACATGTACCGGTACTGGACATCATGAACAACCTGTAAATTGTGACCACCTAAAATTAACAGGAAGTGATAAGTAATTCAGGAACAGATTTGTCCAAATACATGTACATGGTGACCTATGTGTACATGTGTGATATAATTTACATATTTTACAACCATAATCATCAAATTACAAACCACGTTGTACAGATAATCTGGTCATGAAGTCAACAGTGGTGAACGTCATTCAATTCCATTAAAAATGTCAATGATTAAACACAGCGAGGAAAACGAAAATGATGTACAACACGAACTTCAGAAAGGCATGCTTGAAAGGACCTAAAACCACCGTGCTTTTATTTTATGACTTGATTAATGACATTTTCATCTGGTACATTTCCTATATTCAGATGACGACTCTGGGAGGTCTGTCAATCTTTCACTGGGACATTTCAGAACTATTTTGTTGCTGTTTGACCTTTTAACATTAGCAAAGATGCGGCTTTTTTCATTTAACATTCATGAGTCCCTTTACAGAAGTACTGTACAATGCTCCGGGCTTTTTCTCTCCAAACCCAGTTTTGTCAACAGAAAATCTGTCAAATTAAATGATGTTCTCAAACATATTACATGCGAGACCTAAATATGGCTCATGATGACAATCAAATGCCCAGAGTTTCAAACATTGATTTCATTTTGAGTGGGATATCTCCAAATCTAATGGCAAAATAAACACTGTGCACGGAATTTTCGAGTGCTACACATGAAACAATTTGGATAATGTTGAATGTCATGCATTTTCTGTCAAAATTCTCCAACATCATCAAAATTCTGTAAAATACTTAAAATGAAGAAAACCAAATATTCCTAACCATTCTGTTAATATTTTGTAGAATCTGCCATACAGGCACCGCACATGTAACGGTACATGTACATGTACATGTAGATCTACATGTACATGTACACTGAAAGTACAAAAGCATGTACTGGGTACATCTACATGTATGTACTACAATGTAAAACAAAGAATATACATCAGTACACCATTACATGTGTCCTACAGTACAACTGTACATGTACATGTGGTACAATACAATGTACATGTACATGTAGGCCCACATGTATCTACACGTATACATGAACTCTACATGAAGTTATGAACTGACAATGAGGTCACTGCTATACCGGGTATGTATACATGTACATGTACATGTACAGTGATCATATACTGTACCTTACCATGGAGAAATCCTCCATGCATGCGTACATGTACCCTATGCAATTGTAAGTGACCAAGAAGAGGGGCCAGGACCTCTTCTGACCGTCCACTGAAGAGTGCACTGTACCCCAGTGGTATGCACTGCACACTGTACACATTTCTACCGCTCACCGTGTCTACTACAAATGACATGTACATTGTACCTGTACACCAATATGTTGATTATCACTGCCTGCCCTTTACCTGTTACCCATTACTGCACGACCCCCCCTGCACATAGTTCTAGTATCCATCACTATCATATCCTTGTATTGGCGTGATTATGGGGTACGTTGAGGTTGGTTATCCCCAGGGACCAGCACAACCTCCATGCATGTACATGCATAATCTTGATGCCAAAGTAACAACATGGACAGTGCTTAATAGCTCTATGGTAAAACTGCAGTGCTCCATGGTGAAAATACACGCTGTCTGCACACTGCATCCGTATGAGTACTGTACGGTACATGCAGAACTCAGTGTATCCACCAAGTACCAGTAGGTACATGTACATGTACAGAAAAGCCATTTGAAATGGTTATAGAAGCAATCTGTATCAGCTTTTGTCCGGGGGAAGGGTCAGAAAATGTCAAAAGCGTAGCAGCCAATTGATCTCATGAGATGTTGCTCAGCTGCACAACATTTTAATTAAACTTCGTGGACAAGGGTGATCACAGCTTTAAACATTGCTTGTTTTTTTTCAACTTTACATCAGTCATAAAACAGTTGTTAAATTAGCCCTGTCCACCATTTTGAGAAAGTTTTCATCTTTTCTTCATTGGAACCGTGCAGCAAATCGCAAAGATCTCTTACTGCCAAACAAGTATTTCTTTAACTCCAAAAACAAGTTTTACACTCCCTGTATAAACCTTGTAAAGTTAAGCAATGATATGCCTCAACCAAACACCATTCATTAGTACTAACTGCTCATTTGGTGCAACTTGCGCCACCTAAAATGACTGCACAAATTTCACCATAAAGTGTAGCACAAGTCGCGGACTTTCAGTGCCATACACAGTGCCAAACTTTTGGGAAGTGTCATACATGTACAAGGACATGTAATTTGTTTGACAATTTACACAATAAAATGTGTCAAGAGTGGAATTGAATTAATGAAGACAGATTCGCGGAATTGGCGGCTGAAATGTTACCTGTATTGGTCCATACGGTATACATGTACATGTACATTTACATCTGCCATTACTTAGGGCCTTCCTAATGTGCCACAGGTGCAATTCACAATATACATATTGTACTTGACTTGTACCATGCTGGTACAGCGATGCACCTGTACATGTACTTTGCATGTACATGTATGTCTACCGTTATATCATAGAGGAAGGACACAGAAGGAGTTTGAACTGCCCGGGCTGTAACATCTGGCCAATTACTGCTTTCTAGCATGCCTGGTACATGTACGTGTATGTCCAAAGCCAGAGCGCAGCGAACGCTTGCTACGCAGCATCTGTTTCACAACCACGAAACCCCTTTGTGCCCTATGATCGCCACCGCAATTTGTCGCTGGTAATCTACATGTACATCCTTAAAACTTTGTGCACTGAGGTATAGGAAATTGAATATTTATGCCTGTGTTGGTGCTTGGTATGATCTCATGACAACATCAAATTCAATGCTTGTGCAGTTGCTTGCATTACGCCATGTGCCCTAAATCTATACATGTGTATGTGCAGTCATTGCCCTTAATAAGGTCTCTCTTCTGGAGTTATTTTGGGAATAAATAGCCTGGTTGTTTACAAGATTTTGTATTTAGTTTGAATCATTTTTATTATGGCATTTGTACAAAAGGGTACTTTATGAGATTTCACGATCACTCCCTGTGATGAAATAGCACATTTTGTTCCCAATGAACTAAGCTTTCCAGCAGTAGTGAACATTTTGTTGGCCAGTCTTTGCCAAATTCATAACAATTCTTTGAACACTGATGTATTGGACAGAGGAGAATAAAATTACAAACATTGCATGCATAATGGAACAGTGTATCAAAATTTTAAAAGTTTATTTACAATGGCAAAAGCAGGTATAATATCAGGGATTTTTCCTGGTAACAGCAATAATTTGTATTTAATTGCAAGCAAAAACTACAAGTACATGTATTGCTAGGATATTACTGGCCCTGCTCGTCCGGCTAAGATGCAGGCAGTAATCAGACATTTTTGGAATGTTTTCTACTATTCATCTGACTCGGCGGCGACCATCATTCAACACTTTGAAGTGCCTGAGTTGCAACTCCTTCCGTGTTCTTCCTCTATGGTTATATCCCATTCCTTTACAGCAAAACAAAAAAAACAATGTACACGTACACTAAAAAGGGAAATCGTTGCATGAACGCTCATTTATTTTTCTTGATAGGAATGATAAACCCAAGATCTTGCAACCCTCATTGGAGCAAGATTGTAGCCTTGAACAAATAGAAATACATGACTGCAGAATGCTGATATGACGGGAGGACTTGAGGCTTTGAAGAGTCGGGATGATGCTGATTGGATCTTTAATTTTCAGGGAGTAAAATGTTGAATTGTTCCGGTTCCTCCAACCATTTAGGAGTAGCAATGGGGGGGGGTTGGTGGGAATTTCCAGTTAATAATTTATAAACTTGACTTTCTCACATTCAAAGTGGATTCAGAGCTGCAATGTCCAAAACATGGTAAATGTACTTACATGTAGACCTTTGCTCATATTTCAATGATAAATAAGTGGTGGACAACTGAATGGCTGTTTGCTGTCGTTGACAACATGTCATACGATTTACATGTATTATGCTAAAATGAGAGGCATCACCATTTTAAGTTGGGAGCTATGACAGGTAAAGCAAGCTATGTACATGTACATGTATGGGCATGCATCACATATCAGTAGCTAGATTTATGTCGTGAACACGAAACATTTCGCTGTTTGTGTAAAATCAATGCAACTGTGCCTGTTGATTCAGTGACAGATTTGTGTGGAAAAGACATTTTGTTGGAGAAAAAATATTTTTAAAAAAAATGCTGAAGTATTTTTTTAATAATCAGGTTGGGTGTGAGAATGGGGGAGGCGGTAATGTGAACCTGAAAATTAATGTTCAACGGCTTGATACATGTGATGCTGTGTATCAGAGCATAATATAAAGTGGCTCAAGGCACTGATGTTTCTTTCTGCTTGGTTCATATCCAGTTTGATCCACTACTTCCTTTTAGTGCCTCCTTGCACATGTTGCATACACGACAATCTAAAGGGAACACGGATGGCTGAAATGAAAAGGCTTGCTACATATGTCAAGTACTCGGACATGTACACGTACTGCATTTGGCTTAGGATTTCTTGCTAGAACTACCGGCAGGTATCAGGGCACTGCTGTTACGCATGGCCCACGTTAGATTTAGTACAGTCTATAACATTTATAATGCATGGCAAACTAGATGTGTATACTGTATTTTATATGCAACTTACATGTGTACTGCATGCACATGTGTACTGTACATGAAACCATGAAACTGACCATCCTACAGGGGTGTGAGTGGATCCATACATGTACATGTACAAAAAGCTGAGAACGGCTTGCTAAAAGCTGAGCACGGCTTGCTAAAAGCTGAGCACGGCTTGCTAAAAGCTGCGATTTAAAAGTCCCATAATCAATTTCGTACAGAGCGGGTGTACAAAAAGGCTGAAAGTCAGAGTAAAAATTTGAACAGAAAAAACCAAAATCGGCTGAAAGGCTGAAAGACCCTTGGTCTTGGCTAGCACTGCTGTCAATCACTGAAGAAAGACCTCCTGAATGCCCACTGAGGCATGTACATTTACACAAGTACAACTTAAGTTTGGGCACATAACAGTATGATGTACATACATGTACATGTACATTCACTAGCTGCACAAGTAAAACCCTACCGGTACATTCGTTCCCTTACACTCATTCAGTCTGCTTGAAATGCAATATGCATTCATGGCCTCAACTGAACTGCCTATGGCCAGCAAAACCAATTTCAGATACTGTAAATTCAAAGAGGCTACAGCAAGTGTTTCACAGTGTATTCCTTGCATATGCTAATCCAAATTGCATACATGTAAATGTAAGCACATCATGCCTCGAAATAGTACTAGCCTGGTGTACAAATTCTAGCGAAAAATGCTCCGGGCTACCTAAACTTGGTTCCTTGGTTGCTCGGTGGGCTAGTGAAAAATTCAGAATAAGCCTACCTGTTAAAACTTAGATCAAAATACCGGTATATAATGCTTGTCGTGATAATAAATATAAGATCGCAAAAACTGAGTTGTCGTGGATGTGTTTTTACTTGTGTTTTTGAAACGTGATGCTCGCGTGACAGGGCGATAAGTAACTGTTAACGCCATGAACAGAGTAGGCTGGTGGGTTGTAGTACTGGTATAGCATAGCACATTGTACGGCGAGATACCGCGCGTGCACACTATTCTCATTCACTGTTTAGGCCACTTCTGCTTCTGACTACATGCCTCTCAAAAATAGTATCCGTAGGCCGGAATTTGTTTGGTCAATGTTTTTGTCCTGTTGTAATGGCCTGAATGGGGCTGAAAGCTTTCAAAAATTGTCTCAAACAGTGATAAAAACATGTCTTGATATATGTATAATTTCTGCAGTCGACAGATCACAAGAATTATGGACAAATCACACAATGTTACTCAGGTAATCACAACAGCAAACTGGCCGGCAATGTCCATGTATCACCTGGTAAGCGTACATGATGCATCCAGACGGGCGATGAACCATGTGCCATGGCAGGAACTCGTAAGCACAGAAAATAAATACATGAACAAGAAAACAGGTTCTATGAATTAACTTGAAGAAATCCTCTTGCAACATTGATGTGCTGCAGCTGTATGGCTACACCGATGTAGTTTTAATCGACTCACGACCGGGACGTAAAGACTGGTTAGCACATTTCCATCTCGTGTTCTTCTGCATGGGCGCGGTGTGGTGGGAACCAGTACAGCTTTACTTTCATGCATTGAGCTTTGCGCACAAAATTTCACTACTGCGACAGCGAAACACGAGTGGAACTCGTGAAAATTACAGAGGTTTCTTTTCAAAAATTGCAAATGAAGTGGGAAAACATATAAAAACAAGTGTTTTAACATGAGAAAGGGGTTGTTAAAAGGTGTTTCGTGAAGACAGAAAAGACATCGGCATTAATTTTATTTTTTAATTTTGTAAATTTGTTTTTCTAACTTGCAGATAAAAATGTTGGGGACTTGCCAAAAAGTAAGGGTCAGTCCGGAAACCGAAACCAGAAGTATTTTTTTTGGGGGGGGGGCTTATCAATCTGTCCGACCTTAACTGACAACAGCTAGCTTTACTGGGCAATGCAGGAGTCCTTGACACAAAACCAAGTGCAAACTGCACCCTCTTCTGATTGGAAAAAGTTTTCTCTCGTTCACGGCACACGTGCGGAGGTCAGAAAGTCAGCAAAAAGTAGCATTTTTTGCCAAATGTAAGCAACCCAAATGAGAGGAAATATGAAGCACAGAGATGATTTTGATCCCGGCTCCATGACCAGTGACTCCAGCGACTTATAATTAACATAAATGCCTCTTTATTTTTTTATACCATGAGCCTTTTATTTTCCGAAATGTCAAATTCTGCATTGGTAAGCTGAAAACAAATCTCGGGTTTTCGACATTTTTTATATACGGGCTAATAAAACTCTAAACGGGCTAGTAAACTATCCACTGAACTAGCCCAGTGGGCTAGCCAGGAAAAAAAGTTAGCGCAAGGCCTACACATGTATTTGTACATGAACTTGTACATGTATGTACAATACCTACTGTATGTACAATACCTACTGTATGTACCGGTGGGACTACATGTCCATGTACCGGTCAATGTCCAAATGTCCAATTGTACACTGTATGCTGTACACAATGACAATGTGACAGCTTTTTTTACACAGAATTCTTTCCAAGTTCATGAATAATTTGAACTTAATACACGGTACTAAGTGCTTGATCAGAACCAGGACCACAGTATGAATTTTTGAATTTTAGAAAAATCAATCTCAACTTTCAGCTAGGCACATAGATGTACATGTAGGCCTACCTGTACACAGTCACATGTACAGTATACAGGATATACATGTATATTTGTATGAGATTCTGCCAATCGACGTGTGCTACATTTGGCTACAAATTGATAAATACCGTGTTATTTTCCTAAACCAATTAGTGAAGTTTCAAGTTTCAAGCTTGCAAAATAAACAAGTTGGATGTTAAGTTTACTTTTCGAGAGAATCCAATGTTATTTCCAACAACTAGCGGAGGTAATCGCATCAATCTTCAGGCGTACATTTTTCTTACTACCGCTTTTGATGCGAAGTTTACATTCTCAAAAAGCTACACCTCAGATGACGGTCCCTTACTTAACGAATGAAAACAGTAACACTGTTTCACAAAATTCAAAGGAAACAAAGGAGCGGATTCAGCCAAAAACTTTTTGTGCAAATTGCTATGTGTTACAAGACAAAGATCCAACAGAGAAAGACATTTGTCAATAGTTCCAGAGAGCAAAGGATTGGTAACATTTCAACAATGTCATCGAGTGGCACATGATCAAGACTTCTCGGACTGTCACATTTCAAGACTACATGTATATGGTAAGTTTTGGTAACTGTTATGGTACGTACATGTACAAAATGAGATTACATGTACATGTACAGTGTACATGTACAGTATACGGTACATGTATAAGCCCTTTTTTCACAGCTTTCTCATACATGTACACATGTACAAGTACTGTTTGTACATGTGTTTGTACATGTGTGCATGTACATGTACAAGTGAAAAACAATGCTTAGAATGTTTGTAACATGTATATTATATGCACTGGTACAGGTGTACATGGGTCTTTCTTTTGATATGGGGGCCAGTGTGTATTTCAGGGACATCACAATTATCATGACCATGACCGGTTTCTCTGTTACACACGAAATGAGTCATAAAGCTCTTTAAACCTTTAAACTAAAAACTTCAAAACACTTGATGTTTCTGGCATAAGCTAAATGGCATGCACACCTATGACCTGTGCCATATATTTGCTATTCAGGCAACTTTGTGTTAAACCAAACAAAACTTGCAAAACAATTCCAAAAATAGCCAAAAAGTGATTATTTTTGGAAAATGTTTGCCCATTTTTATGCCACCTGAAACCCTATCTAGAAAAAACAACTTGTGATGAGAATACATTGTACGTACACAAAACAAAATGGGCAACAGTTGAAAAGAAACCTTTACTAACAAAAAATGGCATGCATAGAACCATCATATTTGGTTTCTCAGTTACACATCAAATAACTTGCTGCACCACTGCATAAATTGAGTCTGTACACGTTAAGTACACGTACATGTAGTTATTCAAAGCAAAAATCATTTACATTTAAGGCATGAATGTATTATCAATTACATATCAACAAGTTTTGAATATGTTTAGACAGTTTTGAAATTTTGACCACCATGTCACACATTTAGCCCCCTATTTAAAAGAAGGACCCACATACATGTGTACACTGTACATGTACCAGGAATGCCAATGAATTCCTGTACAATGAAGGATTAGGAGCAGCGCATGTACTTAACAGCCCATGGGCAAGGTTTGCGGCAGATTTAACTCAATGAGAAAGAGATACCCTACCAGTACCTGTATGGTACATGTACATGAACAAATACACCAGTGGTTTAATCTACACAATGTTGGATTAACATGTAACAGTCACATACATGTACATGTAGCTGTCCGTATCATGAACACAAGCAACTGTGAAGCATGACATACATGGCGCAAGTCTTCGTTATGCCAAGCATTTGTTTCGTGCATTGCACAATGTGTTGCACTTGTAACCTGCACTTTTCATGAGGTTGCCAGTAATCCAAATAATCACAACATGGTGCAAGCAAGCACCTGTATCTTCTTGTTACTGTGCATTGTGAATCCTCTTCTACTGGTATGCAGGAACTGAACTCATTCTTTGTACATGACATGTACTTCAATTTCTACTCGTGGGTTTCGGGCCCCATGCAAAATACATGTACATGTGTACATGTACACTGTACATGTATGTAGTAGGCCAACATGTACATGTGCATGAACGTGTGTTGTCCTTAACTTCCCAGTCCTCTGTAATCTAAAGCTTCCTGGTGGACGATGAAGGATACTTTCATTCTTGTTCTCCTTACCTTCATCGTCAAAAGACTGGGGTCATTGAATTTGCCCCTGATTCAAAGTTAAAACAATGCTGCAAGCCATGCCCATGATGTCCATGTACATGGGCAATACATGTACACGTACATGTACAAAGGTACGTACATGCTGTACAGATCACACATTACCAATGTGCATACATGTACATGTATGTTGGCCCTGCATAGCCAGCCCTGCATACAGAGGACAGTTTCTTTCCTTAGAAAATTCAGGAATGAGTGGACGTAAATCTGTCATCACAACAAATTTGCTCCATTGTAGGCCTATACACATATACATGTATGATCATTTAACATTTGCTTACATGCCGTTTTCACAACTGAAAGTGCCTAGACATGTACTGTACCGTGTATGTTACATGTTGGGCAGGTCCTATATGTACAATTTCATCAGTTTCATTAACGAGAATAATCAATTTGAAGCATTTGTTTAGATAACATACCCGCTACATGTACATGTACCAGTGCATGTGTAAATATTTAACGTAAGTGTAGTACCAGTGTTTTGTCACTACACTGTCGTTATTATCATAGGAACATATGCTTCCGGTGTAAGTGTGATATTGGGATTATGGGTCCTTAAATCTTGGCTTTTAGTTTGTCTTTATCTATTCATTCAAGCTTCACTTCCATGAATTCAGTACGACATCCTATGTACTCAAAACTTGGCCATTTCTCATAATATCCGACGACATGTAAACAGCTGTATACTAGTTGCATATCTGATGAACCAACGAAAGTGAAATATCACCATTTTCGAGAGAAACACATTTTCTGTTCGGCAGTTATTATTTCGATGGTTAGTTTAACCCTCTTTTGATCTCTGCATATAAAAGAGTCAATATTGGTCTCTTGAAATCATTTCCTCATTTGTATTTTTGGCTCTATGTGCAGTACTTTGTTCGAATATTGCTGTCAAACCTATTCGTCAGTTCGTGAGATAAAATCTGAAAATCACCAGAATGGTTGATTCGCCGGTTCGTCAGATATGCGACGTACTGACTCTGTAAAAATAATACATGTACATGTACATGCATGATAATCTTGCTTCCAGCTCGACATCAAAATGATACAACCTGACCTAACCTGTGGCTACTCGTACATGTACATGTATACATGTACAGAGGTACGTATATGCTGTACATACACTGTATATCGTGGTCAGACCTGCATCGTAGGTTCTCTGTACGGGAAAAAGGGGGCTTTTAATATTTATAAATGTACATACACCGTTTGTAAAATCTCAAAAAAGGGCTGCCAAATAATCCTCCATTATCTTACAGTAAAGAAATTAAATACAGTGTACATGCAACAGCATCAAAAAGTCAGTGAAATTTTTCTGTCTGGTATGTTATCATTTTTATGAGAAAAAGGAAATTTGATAATTCCTTGTCAATTTCCAACCAGTGTCCAGACAAATGCAAGTACACTGTATGTAAGTACATGTCAGTACCGTACTGTACATGTACATCATGCCTTGTACTAGAACTCTGTAGTGAGCAGGTAAAGGATGGATGATGTAATCATTTTCTAATGTCCCAGTATTCAATTTCCCTTACTCCCCAAAATGTAAAAAGCTCCCCAAGATTTGCCTCCCATAAGAGAATGTCCATCGACTGTGCACAGCAATCAATTCATTTGTCCATTCTCTTTGTAAAAAACCCACACCCCCAACAAGTTTGTCATGTTTGTATTGGATCCAATCTGGCACACAATGTACAGTACCTACATGTACCGGTACATGTAGCGTGCAGACTTTCAAGCATGTGTTTGGAAGCATCCAGTGTACATGTAATTGGCTACAGCTTGAAATTACAGACAATTTTTATGGCAATGGCTGTAGCTAATTCCCATACAGTTGTGTGTAATTTCAAGCCGTAGCCAAAAAATTCAAACATGGCCTTCTTCCTGGCTATGATGTCATTGCAAAGCACCGCATCAAGCACCTGTACATGTACATTTAAGTTTGTACATGTACATGTATGTGTAAAGGGTATAAAAGCTTTTCGAGGTACATGATCACATGTATGTCCCATTCCACACATAAGGAATTTGAATGTGAGATAATGCACTCATTTCTGAGGCCAAAGTTCAGGCTTTTGAATGTACTGTTGAGAACCACGGACAAAATGTCCATTAATTACCCACTTCTAGGAAAGATGAAGACTGCATATACTCATACAAAGGTCTACTGCATGTAATTTCATCATGTGCACAATACATGTACCAATTGTCACTGGCTCACTCTTGGACAGAAAACTTTTTCATTTGGACAATTACATGTATAAGGTTACATGACATCGTATCCATTATTTCGGACTACCCATTGGAGTACAAAGATAGCAGCAAGGTTATGTACCGAACGGTATTTGCCTGACTGCATTATCTTTGTTCCCAAACATACCATGTGTGTGCATCTGCAGTGTCTGAGACGCGTTTCCAGTGATACCAGAACAGCTATGAATATCGTCAGCGAGACCCCATGTAAATTCAACTGATGGATACCTACATGTACCAAGTACATGTATGTACCCTCTACCTGTACACATACATGTACAGTAAATGTCCATGTACCGGTACGTATTCAGATGAAGTCACAGTTTCTCAGATGACCTTGACAGAGATCGCCTCGTTTTTGACTCAAGATGGCTGACTGGTGAATAAGGCCAACAATGCATTTATTGCTACACTTGATGTATGTCACCAGACGATGATTTTGACATGGGCGTACATGTACAACTTTGCCCTCAGGCTGGCACTCAGGAAGAAGTAGCATAATGTACCGGTGTTCGACATACATGTACATACAATGTACATACCTGTACACCGGTGTCCTACCGATGTGTTCTCATACCGGTAGTTTCTACTTACCGGTACCTTTGGCCTTTCTCCATTACAGAGGAAAACGGATCAGAATACAATATTCAAGTGGTACATTGAGTGTTCTGAAATTTTGTGTCTGAACAGATGCCCACCTTTGGAAAGGTATCACTTCAATCTGGGAACTGCTCCACTCTCTTTCACTCTACAAATACATGGATTTTGTTCTTTTTAATAAACAAATGTACAATTTATATGACGTGGTGCATGTATGTACATGTACATGTACATGTACCGTACTGATACTGAATACATGTACCAGTGCATGTACGTACCCGGGCTATTCCACTGTTGAGGGACAATACTTTCCTTTTTTTCTCTCTCTCTTTTTTTTTTTTTTTTCAAGAAATCTCAATATGGGTACAGACTGAATTGTGGGATCAAGCATTTGTCCACTTAAAAGTTTTGGTCTCCACATTATCTGAACATACCAGTACATGATGTACATAAATTATGCACATGGACAAAATGTAATCCAGACTATTAAACTGTCAACAGCACACTCATTGTCATGTACATGGTATGTAATTTATGTACCCGTATGTACATGCATGTTCATGATACTGTATACGAGTTTGTTCACCCTAAAGGTTTATGTACCGTTTGTGGGGTGATCCCTTTGTTAAAATTCACCTTGAGTGACAGAAATTTCATCCTTGCTGTGCACTGGAACAATTTGCCAAATTATTACAGTTCACTGTGCATGTACGGAAAAGGTTTCACTGCATCAAGCATTACATGCACGTTTCACCACCGTGATAGCAAATTGGTGAAGGCACTTGAAAAAAAAAACAATGGAAGTTTCTTCTCAAAAATTTCAGGTGTACATGTAAGTAGGCCAATATATTAACACAAGTGTCTTTGATGGATTAAAAAAAAAAATCTTTAGAGGCACTTCTTGAACACAAAGAATGATAAAATTTGGGGGGGGGTAAATTAAAATACTTAAAAAAAAACTTATTTATTACTTTTAACTTGCCCGTAAATGTTTTAGGGTTGCACCAAAAAATTAGGGTTGGTTGAGAAACTGGAAATACTTACTCTATTGGGGAGGGGCTACGACATAGGCACTTTTCAATTTGCACTAACAAAAACAGGTGTCCAACAGACATCCATGGACACACCCCTCTGACTAAACCCTACACTGAGTGTGCATCAAAAGCCTTGTCATAACAGAAATATCTCATAGTCAATGAAGGAGTGACTTGGGCTTTAAAACCTGCAGCAATTTCACGCACAAAAAAAAGTTCAACTCGGGCCAGCCCCGAATCACCTGAGATCAAAATTCACTCTGGGCTGACCACTGAACTCAACCATGCTCTAGACCTTGCGTGAGATTTTTATGTTGAATATGGTAAGGTACGTGTAGAAATACTTAGCCGGTAGCAGGTTTGAGTTTTCCAAAGGTTGTACCTGCAATTTTTCAAGGTACCCTGTGCTGAAGCTACCTACATGTAACAGTATGGATGCTGACAGATATTTAAATCAAGAACAGCTGAAACGTCTGCACATGCGAACTCACATTTCTGACACGGTTTGCATGGTGACCTCCACCTGTACTTTCATTTTTCATTCCTACTTTCACTCTTTTTATCACCATCAGACAAATGAAGAACAAATACACATATAATTTGCATAATAATAATACCAGTATGCTAATATACATAAAAATAGTGCTCACGGCACAGTACAATCAGGAAGCAAAAACATAAACTGATCTGCAATTCAATAGTGGTTAACAAAGAAGTGAGTTTTCAAGGCAAATTTCAACTCAGAGACTGAAGGGACAGGTAATTCCAAAGATGAGGACCTGCCTTATGAAAAAGATTGATTACCCCATGAATTGGAAGTATCAGGAACAGGAAGCAAAGAGGCATCAGAAGATCTTAAGGAGCTAGGTGGGCTGTACATGTACCATCATGACCATTGCGTTTACACTTGATCCGGCAAGGAGGATCAGATCCACCAAGGGGGATCAGATCCAGATCGAAAAGTGTGTCAACGCAACGCATGATCAGATCCTGATCCCGGGATCTGATCCTCCTCACGGGAAGGATCAGATCCAGTTCAGATCCCGCAGGCAGGATCAATTTGCAAGGGTAAACCCAACACTGGATCAGATCCAGATCAGATACCGGAATTTGACGTAACTACTGGTACATCAGGTGCAAGTCTTGAAGCGAGCGAAAAACAAGTCTGTGTCATTGTGAAGACGTACATGACATTGTACACGTACCATACATACGCTGTTGGCCCGGCCGCAACGTACATAACCAGCATTACGCTGGTTCTCAATTAAGCCTGTGTACTTTCATCCTGTGAGTTGGTAGTAAACTGGTACTTGCCCATTCCCATGCTTTTTCCGCGTCGCCTTTGTGACTTTTGTTACCACTGCATATCGCTCATCCAAAACCTTCCATTCCCCATTTTCATCATTTCATCTGAAATTACCCCCGGTACATGTATGTGAGATAAGACGAGACATACATGTATATACTGGCTGCCGTTTTGCTCCAGTGCGCATAATCAGTGAACTGTTCGCGTAACCTTTGCCCTTAGATTGCAGCGCTTCATCGACGCCATGCGGGATCAGGATCCAGTGTTAACGCGGCACGAATCTGATCCCCTCGCTTGATTGCTCTCGCTGGATCTGATTCTCCTTTGCAGGATCAAGCGTAAACACTGCGTACAAGGTTAATAAGTTGACACTGTATTGTGGAACAGAATCACGTAAACAATGACAACCAGTAAAAACGTGTCCGTGATACAGTCAGCAACTAGAAGACTTTCAGATGTGTTCCTTGAATGTGGCTGATGAGCTTCTAGGGCAGAGTCAATTTGAATAATTCACTATTCGAACATTCGACACCAACTGGCAGATTTTTGACGAACAATCCCAGTGATCGAAATAGCTGGATTCGTATCGTAAAAAGCAAGACAAACATGAAACTGATCTGCAATTTTTGCAAACGGAAATTTCTTTTAAAATCATGCATGTGGCGAGCTGGCGGCATGGATCGGAAACCGGCCCTGCACTAGCGATAGCGGCTTCATAGCAAAAACAAAATATTTGACAAAACAAACTCACCCCCAGTTTCTTGCCCTAGTTTTGCGCAGCACGAGGCCCATGAATCGTGGGGAAACAAGTTTGCTGCAATTTGATGGGATTATATGGCACGTGTAGTTCGGTACAAAGCGGTATGAGCGCACACATGTACATTCAATATGTGATACATGTAAGTGGTGCCATGAACTACACACTGGTACATATACCCCACGCGTGATACCAGCTTCGCACATACATTTCATTTCGTGATGATCAATGTGCAACAAAATGCCGAAAGCACCGTCCAATGTGCCATTGAAAAATGGCAGAGAGATATGCCATGGCTGAAACAAAAGAATCAGTCCTTTACTGTGAGTTATGATCGTCAAATCTCAATAAAGCACCGACACTTACCGGTACAGTGACTGCTGATCAGTGCAATGTGTAGTGATGTACATGTATCCCATTTCCCTTTTCTTGTTAATTTCCTTGTTTATTATTTTTAAAATGTTTAAGTCACCGCCCGATCTAGGTCAAATGTAGAACATCTCAGGAGTTAAAATGGCATCCCAAAAAAATCACGAGTAGGGACTTGCTTACAGCGGGTTTTTGTTTATTTTCCCCTTGATTCTGTAAAAAATTGTTATTCCACCCAATTTTTGGCCAGAGCAATAACCAACCACCCTGCTATACCATACCTGTGTGTTGTTTCATTATTTAGCCTTGCTGTACACATCAGTGGATGTTAAAACTATATAGCATGATATAATGGTACTGAATTGGGCCCATTAATTTTTTGGTAGTCAATTCATCATATTGCTAATCAAATGGCAATATGATTAGCAAATTTGTTAATCAATTTTTATTTTCTTCTTTCCATCACTGAATCCATATATACAAAATTAGTTGCAATAACACACACAACTGTACATTACAATTACTGTTGTAATAGCTTCTCACATCTACATGTAGGAGTATCTTCAGCCACGATTTCGTAAGATTTAGAGACAAACAATAAATCTTGTCCTTTAAACCTTTAAAAATTTTTAATGAATAATTTACCCGGTACTTTTTGAATCACCGTAAGATTTCTGTTACTTTTCATCTGAATCTGCTTGAAACAAGCCTCCACAGTGTAATTTTTCTCATTTAAAACAAAAGAAAATTTTCCCCTTTGTTTTCATGCATTTTGCATTTGAATATTCTTCGGAAAACAATACTCAATACTCGATCGAATATCTGGATATTTGGCACAGCCCTATGAGCTTCAGATGATGCCCACAGCATTTCCAGGTACATTTTAATTCAGCACACAAGAAGCTAAAGTTAGGTTGATGTTGCACAAGTCTGAATTGTTCAAGTTCATCTCAGGGTTTGAAATCCTACCAGGATGCAATAAGCTTGGTTTGCTCCAAAAGCCACAAAATGTGCCAAACAATATAGTGAGAAGACAGTATTGATATCAACCTTAACATAAGACAGCCCTGGGTTCACCCAGGGTTGAGTATAACCCAAGTACAGAACATGTAACAGGTTGCATTGTGCAAGGCACCTAACATGTCTACAAAAGTGCCTGCGGTATTCACAAATCAACTCTTCCTTAATCCCACGAACTTGCTGGGTCCGTCAATATCAGATTTTACGGTAATTGATACGGGTACATCAGTAACCCAATATCAAGTACGTGCGTATTCAATATATTGCATATTTCCCACGTCCAGTAAACTTGCATAAACTGTTTTCCTTGAAGTCACACTTCATTAAATACTGTACACGTAACAGGATGCCGGTACATGTACCGTATGATGTGTACAATGTACATGTACATGTATTTTCAGTGTACCGCACTACATGTACATGTAATAGTACAAATACATATACACATGTAGCTACATGTACCAGTACACAACTCGAAATGCCGGTGCAGTACCTCCATTTTGTTGAATCAATATGAAAGAAATGCACCACAACAGACTTGTGCAAAAAGATCACAAAACTTTTTTCATGAGTCATTACTCTCCATTGCACTTCATGATCCTTTCGTGCTTGGATATGGTGTAGAGTGCACATCGCACAGTACACTGACACTGTGATCCAAATCTGATCGATACCGCTCACCCAAGTGTAGTCATGCATTAACAGTCCAATCCCTGGCTTTTTACGGTGGCCATGTGACCACCATAGATACCTTTTTTATAAAAAGACTGACTGCTATCACTAGCCCAAATCCAGTTCATGGTTAGTGCAGCACAGCGTGTGCTCATGGATGAACACAAGGCAAAATAAAAAACTGTTACACAGTTTGACTCGTTTGTTCCATAAATGATGAAACAAAGTTCTTCAGGAAAGGCCAACATAAACATTTCGAAAGTAGTGTCTTTGACTGGAAACTACATGTACATCATTTGAATCAACTCACTATCCATTTCAAGTCCAGTATCTGACATCGCCATCAGCACTACCGGTACAGACACAGGGCCAAATTGCAAGAGCAATCACCATGTTATACATGCACATGACAGCACTGTGGAAGGTATGTACATGTACATGTACCGGTTGGAAGGTCCTAAACAGGTGAACTCATACAGGTGCCGATTCGTACACCGGCCAACTTGTATGCTGACCAACTCATAAGTTAAGCAACTTGTGCACCAATGAAACTTGTGCACCGCAGCTACATGTAGTACATGTACATGTACATGTTTTCATGGTAATGTATATGTACACTGTGTACATGATGTGTACATGTATACATACTCTCGTAGCATGTGGCTTCTTAACGGCTTTCGGGTTTTAGACGGAAGTTAGCCATCAAGGACATCAAATGATCAGAAAATGGTACGTATTGACTGAATTGCCTGGTGCAGTCAAACCTGCTCTTTCCAGACCCACAACATTTTTTAAAAGAGATTTAAAATTTGCTTTATCCTTAAAAACCATTTTAAAAGATCAAATGTCCATTAGTAATTGGAATTTCACAGAAGTGAAGAAAAATGTTAGGCAGAGTGACTAATTTTACATGTTCATGTACCGGTACATGTACTATGATGCCTTATCATTGATTTATACTGTACATGTACATGTACATGTAGTTGAAAGCTAAATCTTTAACCCTAACTGCCTAGGTCCTTTTGGCTACCTCAATCCTTCAAAATCCTTCAAAATCCTGCAACTGCCCCCCCCCACTGAGCAACCTCAGTCCTCCAAAATCCTCTGATATTTCTTGAATACATGTACATGTACCCCGGTACGTCCCATGGAAGGATGCCCACGGCCTCAATCCTTCAAAATCCTCTAGCAATTCCTCTGATTATGTTGAGGCAGTGTGAACGGTATCCTGGAGCAGTGTGGAGGATTTCGAATAAAATGTTGATATGAATTTATGCATGGCTTAACATAAACAACACATGGTCTAACCCATAACCTTGACACAATGCATCCTTTGTAATCGGCAATGCAACTTTTCCACGCAGCCTCAATCCTCCAAAATCCTCCAAAGCCGTCCGGAGGATTTTGAAGGACCGAAGAAGGGTTGAAACGCATCAATGACCAATGCACACAACAGCAAACAGTATTTCTACCGGGGTGGGTGGATGGATGTAAAATTGGGGCAAAATCCAACACAAATACACACATCCATGCGAACGTCATATTACCCCAAACTGTACAATTTGATGTACAACTTGGTTGGCGTATGAGTTGATCAATGTCAAGGTTGGCAAGCATACGAATTGATCAACATTCAATCCAATAAGCAATTGTTTTGTCATGGACAGGAAATCTTCCATTTTGGACCATTACAATTTTGAGAGTCAAACTCGTAATACAATAATATTTATTATAAAAAAATTAACCCATTGAGAGTGCCCTCTATGATGCATATGGCATGTTCTTCACAAATGGACCAAAATGCAACTCCCTACATGTATGTTATTGTCACAACTTCTTAAAGAGTGACTTTGATCATGTAAAATACGATTTAGCACTTTCAATTTTACAAAATGATTATTTGGAGATAATTAGGCATACTGTGTACAGTGCATTTGGTGGACATTTGGTTGGCTACCAGTGCAAATCAAATGGAGTTGAATTCATTTAAAGTTTTACGTCAAAGTTTACACCAGAGGACTTGATTTCAAAACGTCTCTCAACAAGAAGGAGAATCCAGTATATTTTTCAACTGATGCATTTTAAAGCACCGAAGAAATAATTTTTAAAAAATATAAGCCACAAAAAAAGCACAAAATTGACGGAAAATGATGAGAAAAGTTTGGCTCTCTTCATTCTCTTACCGTTTATAATCACTCTCACTATACCAACATACATGTATCTGCCAGGTCTTATAAATCATGTAACTCTCAACCACCGAAAATAATCTTTAAGTTTGGCTGCATCAGAAATGTAAGACGAGTACAAAATGTTCGTTGCGAAAGTCATTATTTGACAGAATCTTGATGACGGAGAATTTTGACGGAAAATGCATGATTTTCGACAACGCCTAAAANTGCGGTCACATGTAGTGCTTGAAAATTCCATGTGCGATGTTGATTTTGCCGCTTATTTTGGAAATAGCCCCGCTGAAAATTGTAACTGCCGACTTCTGGACCCGATTATTTGTGAGAGATATATTTCAATTTTGTGATTATCGTTTTAATATGTGTAAATATAACATTTCACCACACTATACAAATCTGTGTAAAATACATTGTAACCGTGGGGATTATTACTTCCCGGTAACTTTTATTTGGCCAAAATGCTGATGTTTGAGACTTTAATTAATCAACTCCAATTACATGTAAGTTGAAAGATAGGCATGGTCACGGGTGTTCCAGATATCAGCCATGACTTCCCTCATTTCATCAGACATTGGAAGTTAATTCACTGTTGTTCACTTCACGAAAAATGATTAAATTAACCCCTCAAAGTCGAACATTACCTAATGGTCCTTATTTTGAGGAACCTGCCGTATACATACATGAGTGAGCCAATGACAGTTATTAAATTACATTACCTGCGCACATCTTGAAATCACATGACACGCTCCCAGCTGGGTTCGAATCTCAGCAAAAAATGAAGAATATTCTTCTATTGATAATATTCTAAACTGACTCCCTCAACTAATTACAGAGTTTGGCTTTTTTTCTGATGGCTCTGGACGATTTTTAGGGAAAAACGTATGAAATTATATGGACATTAGCAGCATAATTAAGGCAAGCTACATGTACATGTAGATGACGAGTTATGACCTCAGAAATTGGGAATTTTTGAGAGTCTGTATCAACACCGTCAATCAAACTTGTCAACTGCAATTCAAATGCAGCACTTGTACATGTATGGTTGAAAGGGATCACTTTACATAATTGCCATCCACATTAAGGCTGGTATCTCACTAACTGACTAAGGTCATGAAGGAACATGTACATGACATGCAGGGTCTAAGACTTGTACTTAAGTTAGACTTGTTGGACAAGGCAAAATTACTGTTAATAACTCTGTCTCTACATGCGCTAGGCCTACATCACCTACATGTANCGCGGTCACATGTAGTGCTTGAAAATTCCATGTGCGATGTTGATTTTGCCGCTTATTTTGGAAATAGCCCCGCTGAAAATTGTAACTGCCGACTTCTGGACCCGATTATTTGTGAGAGATATATTTTAATTTTGTGATTATCGTTTTAATATGTGTAAATATAACATTTCACCACACTATACAAATCTGTGTAAAATACATGTACATTGTAACCGTGGGGATTATTACTTCCCGGTAACTTCTATTTGGCCAAAATGCTGATGTTTGAGACTTTAATTAATCAACTCCAATTACATGTAAGTTGAAAGATAGGCATGGTCACGAGTGTTCCGGATATCAGCCATGACTTCTCTCATTTCATCTGACATTGGGAGTTAATTCACTGTTGTTCACGAAAAATGATTAAATTAACCCCTCAAAGTCGAACATTACCTAATGGTCCTTATTTTGAGGAACCTGCCGTATACATGAGTGAGCCAATGACAGTTATTAAATTACATTACCTGCGCACATCTTGAAATCACATGACACGCTCCCAGCTGGGTTCGAATCTCAGCAAAAAATGAAGAATATTCTTCTATTGATAATATTCTAAACTGACTCCCGCAACTAATTACAGAGTTTGGCTTTTTTTCTGATGGCTCTGGATGATTTTTAGGGAAAAACGTATGAAATTATACAGTGGTCCAATTCCCACAATTGGAATATGAAGCTGCATTGCTGCATTGATGCAGAACCAGACCAAGCATGCCAAGGCAAGATTGGTGCAGAACCTGTCTACGATTTGTGATGGTAAGAATGTTTTAGTCTTCCAAAACAGTACTGTGCCCAGCAAAATTTCGTTTAGGCCTGGTACAAATTTGCAGGTGCCCCCTAAGCAAACAGTGCCTTATCAATACTCGCAAACTGTACTGGTCCAATGAGGAATTCTTCCCTGACTTGCATATGGACATTAGCAGCATAATTAAGGCAAGCTACATGTACATGTAGATGACAAGTTATGACCTCAGAAATTGAGAATTTTTGAGAGTCTGTATCAACGCCGTCAATCAAACTTGTCAACTGCAATTCAAATGCAGCACTTGTACATGTATGGTTGAAAGGGATCACTTTACATAATTGCCATCCACATTAAGGCTGATATCTCACTAACTGACTAAGGTCATGAAGGAACATGTACACGACATGCAGGGTCTAAGACTTGTACTTAAGTTAGACTTGTTGGACATGGCAAAATTACTGTTAATAACTCTGTCTCTACATGCGCTAGGCCTACATCACCTACATGTAATCACTCAGTGCAGTAGCCCCACTAGTGTGGCACGGTCTCTCACTCCCGATCCATCCTTAGCCACACATCCGTAAGCACAATTTCGTGTCGGCGTACTGAACATTTTTGCCGCACCCACTTATAATCGTGGGCGCAATTTCTTTTG